>CM042400.1:32417398-32574401 GCA_023634145.1 Thymallus thymallus
AAAAGGGTCCTCCTCCCTATTCCCTCAACCCTTGCTCTCTTTACGTGACACATGTATGCATCGCATGCACGTGACCAATAGGGCCTGCCCTACAGCATATCATAACCACATCAATAAATTGGTTATAACAAACTCTGAACACCATAACACATGGGACAGCAAAATGGATCCAGAGGGACGTGACAAATAAACTTAAAACGGGGGAATGTTTACTGGTTGCTCAGGAGGGTAAGGGGTAAATCAGATGTGTGGAATAAATTTAGTTGTGGAAAATACTGGAGATCAAGAAAAAGAAAGCAAGGAGCCGACGCTGCGTGAATATCATATGTGCCAAACAGATTAAAGATTAAAATATAATTTCTATGACTGTTTGGAAATATGTAAACAACACTTAATAAATTATAACCTTACCAGAGTCTGTTATAATGTCTGTTTGTTTGGCTTTTTACAGCCTTTATTACAGCAGAGACAATAAACAGTTGCATGCATTCGAGAATGCAATTTCCAAATTCATTGTTTACACTAATTATTCAAGGGTTGCTATGTTATTTTATTTTAAAACTAAAATGCTTGATTGCATTTCAAACCATGAATGACTCGTATGTGGTGTGATTACATGCATGAATTAATGATTGATTGACACAGTACTGTAGTTTATATAAGTATTGAGATATAGGCCTAAGTAAGTTATGGTATTGTCTGGTTAGGAACTCTCTTTCTTATTGGTCTATAAACAAATTTCCCGCCTGGTGATGTCAGCGCATCTCGGTATCAGAACTTAATATAGAGCCAGACTGGCCAGCTACTGTTCCTTTCTAGACCGTATGAACTGTAGAACGTATACCCACAACTGATCCAAATTGAATTAAATATTCAAATCACAGGGCTTTTGCGCCAATATTTAAATGACATTTTCACTGCAGTTTACAGCCTAGCGTAGAATTTTGTACCCACTTGAAAACAATAATGCAATTATTGATTGCATTGTGGTGTTGTAGGCTAATCTAGGTAGGATTATTGTATTGTGGTGTTGTATGCTAATCTAGGTAGGATTATTGTATTGTGGTGTTGTAGGCTAATCTAGGTAGGATAATTGTATTGTGGTGTTGTAGGCTATTCTAGGTAGGATCATTGTTTTGTGTTGTTGTAGGCTAGTCTAGGTAGGATAATGTTATTGTGGTGTTGTAGGCTAGTCTAGTTAGGATAATGTTATTGTGGTGTTGTAGGCTAGTCTAGGTAGGATAATATTATTGTGGTGTTGTAGCCTAATCTAGGTAAGATTATGTTATTGTGGTGTTGTAGGCTAGTCTAGGTAGGATAATATTATTGTGGTGTTGTAGGCTAGTCTAGGTAGGATAATGTTATTGTGGTGTTGTAGGCTAGTCTAGGGTAAGATTATGTTATTGTGGTGTTGTAGCCTAATCTAGGTAAGATTATGTTATTGTGGTGTTGTAGCCTAATCTAGGTAAGATTATGTTATTGTCCCTCAACAAGATCAATAGGGGAGCTTTTAGAGCTTTGTGTCTTCACTGTTTCATGCACAGTAACACATCTGACCTCTCCGCTTATATTGAACATTTGTACAGTTGTTTATGATTTTATGTGTGGTATGATGCTAGTTAGCTTATTGCAGATCTGGAGAAACAATCCACCCACCACTATCACTATTGTCCACTATAAATGGAGGATAGAGGGCAGGATAGACAGTTAGACTGGTAGACTATACTGACCTGTGTTATAGTAAAAGTTAGCACATGGAAGAAGCATCAAAACACCTTGATAAAGGGGAGGAGCTTGCCAGCAGATGAGGACATGTGGCTGGAAGAAATTATAAGGTAAAACCTGCAAAAGGGAGAACATAAACCACTGACAAAACACACTACCCTCCTCTGTGTCCATTAAAAAACACACTACCCTCCTCTGTGTCCATTAAAAAACACACTACCCTCCTCTGTGTCCAATAAAAAACACACTACCCTCCTCTGTGTCCATTAAAAACACACTACCCTCCTCTGTGTCCAATAAAAAACACACTAGCTCCTCTGTGTCCAATAAAAAACACACTACCCTCCTCTGTGTCCATTAAAAAAACACACCACCCTCCTCTGTGTCCAATAAAAAACACACTACCCCTGTGTCCATTAAAAAACACACTACCTCCCCTGTGCCCAATAAAAACACACTACCTCCCCTGTGCCCAATAAAAACCATACTACCTCCTCTGTGTCCATTAAAAAACACACTACCCTCTCCAGTGCCCAATAGTAAACGCACTACCCTCCCCAAAGCAAAAAAAAAGATGTTCTACAACGTGTCCCTATTTTGGACCAACATTTTTTCCCAGCTAATAGCCTAACCACCGATCAAGCAACAGACTAAATATTAAAATCCTTTTGCTGCAGGATTATTTTGCTGTGACAATACTGGTGTAAATTATGACCCTACATCCGTAGCTCACAGGGGAAGTCGATCCACAGCATTCTGTAGGGAGAGGCTGGGAACTTGGAAGCAGGAGTGTTGTGTTGTGTTGCACTGGTGCGTGGGTGATGAATCGAAATTAGAACCAAAATGGAGAGAGCGACTGACTGTAAGTCTTAACAGTCCCCAAGCAACACAGATATTTACTAAAGGAAAACACATAACAATCTGCTACAACAAGAACCAATCAGATGAAAACAAATTGAATATAGACATCTAGAGGCTCCTCCTCATCCGGTTGGATCTGTTTATAGATGGACGGCAGTTAAGTGGTGGAGTGAAACAGATCTAGCGAGACCAGATAGTGATCAATACAGCCTGGGTCACTGGGACTCACTTGAATAATGTCTTAAAGACCAGGGGGAAGAACAAGCCTCCACTCTGCAATACTGCTGCCTAGTGCTGTGTGTGTGTGTGAGTGTGTGTGTGTGTGTGTGTGAGTGTGTGTGTGTGTGTGTGTGTGTGTGTGTGTGTGTGTGTGTGTGTGTGTGTGTGTGTGTGTGTGTGTGTGTGTGTGTGTGTGTGTGTGTGTGTGTGTGTGTGTGTGTGTGTGTGAATACATATACACATATAAATACACACACGTACACACACGTACACACACACACACACACACATACACACATACACACATACATACATACATACATACACACACACACACACACACACACACACACACACACACACACACACACACACACACACACACACACACACACACACACACACACACACACACACACACACACACACACACACACACAAAGCATCTTTCCAATAAGAAGATGGGAGCCTGCTCATTTAAAACCCACTGCTCGTTACCTCTTCAGAGATGAGATCACAGTGGCGAGTGGAGGCCAGGGAAACTCATCACCATGATGAGACCCTCAGGCCTATGGCAGTGGTGCTATCTGCCTCCCCCATCCAACCTCCCTCACACAAACACAGAGGACTCAGCACACACATATATACATACACACCCTACACAACAGCACACAGATCAACTATAGACTGCATTGAGTGGCAAGCTTATTTTGCCTTTATGCTTAACGCTCCTGCTCTTAGCTCTTTAGATGTATTTTAATGGTATTCCTGCATTCTCCCCCATTTTCTCACTTTCTCCCATCCTCTTCGCCATTCATTTGAAAAGGAAGGCACAGCATTTAAAATGTAAATTACATAGGCAGATTACAGTAAGGGTGCAATGGGGAAATGGAAGGAGAGGGGGGGAAGACAAAGAGTTATAGTAGAGATAGAGAGAGAGAGAGAGAGAGAGAGAGAGAGAGAGAGAGAGAGAGAGAGAGAGAGAGAGAGAGAGAGAGAGAGAGAGAGAGAGAGAGAGAGGAGAGAGAGAGAGAGAGAGAGAGAGAGAGAGAGAGAGAGAGAGAGAGGAGAGAGAGAGAGAGAGAGAGAGAGAGAGAGAGAGAATATATACAGCGGGTGAAATAAGTATTGAACACGTCACCATTCTTCTCAGTAAATATATTTCCAAAAGGTGCTATTGACATGGAATTTTCACCAGATGTTGGTAACAACCCAAGTAATCCATACATACAAAGAAACCAAAACAAATAAATTCAGAAATTAAATTATGTGTAATAATGTGAAATGACACAGGGAAAAAGTATTGAACACACTTACTGATATTTATTTAATACTTTGTACTAAAGCCTATGTTGGTAATGACAGCTTCAAGACGCCTCCTGTATGGAGAAACTAGTCGTATGCATTGCTCTGGTGTGATTTTGGCCCATTCTTCCACACAAACAGTCTTCAAATCTTGAAGGTTCCATGGGCTTCTTCTATGATCTTCAGTTCTTTCCATAGATTTTCAATGGGATTTAAGTCAGGTGATTGGCTGGGCCATTCTAGCAGCTTTATTTTCTTTCTTTGAAACCAATTGAGAGTTTCCTTGGCTGTGTGTTTGGGGATCATTGTCTTGCTGAAATGTCCACCCTCGTTTCATCTTCATCATCCTGGTAGATGGCAGCGGATTTCTGTCAAGAATGTCTCGAAAAAGTTGCCCATTCAGCCTTCCTTCAATTATGTGAAGTTTGCCAGTACCATTTGCTGAAAAGCAGCCCCACACCATGATGTTCCCACCTCCAAACTTCACTGTTGGTATGGTGTTTTTAGGGTGATGTGCAGTGCCATTTCTCCTCCAAACATGGTGTGTATTATGACATCCAAACAGTTCAATTTTGCTCTCATCTGACCACACTATATTCTCCCAGTATTTCACTGGCTTTTCCAAAAGTTGTGCAGCAAACTTTAAACGAGCTTCAACATGCTTTTTTTTCAGCAATGGAGTCTTGCGTGGTGAGCGTGCATACAGGCCATGGCGGTGGAGTGCATTACTTACTGTTTTCTTTGAGACAACAGTACCTGCTAATTGCAGGTATTTTTGAAGCTCTCCACAAGTGGTCCTTGGCTCTTGGACAACTCTTCTGATTATTCTTTTCACTCCTCTGTCAGAAATCTTGCAAGGAGCACCTGGTTGAGGCAAATCTATGGTGAAATGATTGTCTTTCCACTTCCGTATTATGGCCCCAACAGTGCTCACTGGAACATTCAGAAGCTTAGAAATGCGCCTATAACCAATGCCATCATTATGTTTTGCAACAATTAGGTTGCGAAGGTCTTGAGACAGCTCTTTGCTTTTACCCATCATGAGATGTGTCTTGTGTGACACCTTGGCAATGAGACCTTTTTGTAGGCCATCAGTTGGGACTGATTTGCACTGACAGGGGGCTGGATTGCTTTTTAATTACTGATAGTTTTCAGCTGTTGTCTTGGCTTTCCATGCCTTTTTTGCACCTCCCTTTCTTCATGTGTTCAATACTTTTTCCCTGTGTCATTTCACATTATTACACATAACTTAATTTCTGAACTTATTTTGATTACTTGGGTTGTTACCAACATCTGGTGAAAATTTCATGTCAATAGCACCTTTAGAAATATATTTACTGAGAAAAATGGTGACGTGTTCAATACTTATTTCACCCCGCTGTATATATAGAGAGAGAGATATGTATATATAAATATATATATATATATATATATATATATATATATATATATAGAGAGAGAGAGATATTTATATTTATATATGTAGAGAGAGAGATATATATAGATATATATATACATACATATATATAGAGATATATATATATATATATATATATATAGAGAGAGAGAGAGAGAGAGAGAGAGAGAGAGAGAGAGAGAGAGGAGAGAGAGAGAGAGAGAGAGAGAGAGAGAGAGATTGATTGATGGAGAGAAGGAGAGGAGAAAGCTCATTGTAATGCTCCTGACCTTGACCTCTGACCTCTATGTTGTTTGTGATGGGAGGAGAATATATTTTCCCATCATTCTCCTCCCTCCTTTGTTAGTGTGGGCTGCTGTTGTCCATGTAAGGCCAATGGGAGTATGATGACATTCGTTTCAGAGTGAGGTTCAATGCCTTCTGACCATGCCTGAGTCACACTCCTTATCCATTATCAAATAAGCCAAGGCAATCCAGAATGCTCTTTGTCATCCCTGCAGTGGAGGGAGCATGGCTATTTACATGCAAATGGCCGCCCAACGCTCCCCCTCCCTCCCTTTGTCCCACGCCGCATTCACTTTATCTCCCAGTCAGAGGAGAGGTGCTTCGTATGATGACGAGGGTTCCCTTCTTCTACCACCCACAGAAACATCAACATCACAGCGGTGTCAACCAATGATACATGGAGAGATGATGAGGAATGGAGAGAAAAGGTATTTAGAAATTAGGAATTGAGAGATTTAAAATGTTCCTAATGTTTGGCATATTCAGTGACCCATAAGAATATGTACTCACATAGAAACACACGTATATGTGTGGCTGAATCATTTCACACATAGCAACAAAACATCTCTGGAAAACATAAAATCCTGATACCATCATCAATAAGCCAAAATAGTCTGTGTTAAGTGGTAACTAGTCTCTGTTACCAGGTTGTATTTTAAACTGGATATCATTCTGTAAACCAAACCAGTTTGTGTTATAGAGAGAGGGGTTCATGCTGAGGCTGATGTTGTTGCAAGAGAAAGAAAGAGAGAGAGAGAGAAAGAAAGAAAGAGAGAGAGAGAAAGAGAGAGAGGGAGAGAGAGAGAGAAACTGAGCAGCACTTCCTAACCTCCTGCCAAATGTATAACCATATTAGAGACACATATTTTCCCTCAGATTACACAGACCAACAAAGAATTTGAAAACAAATAAAATGTTGATCAACTATTGGGTGAAATACCACAGTGTGCATTACAGCAGCACGATTTATGACCTGTTGCCACAAGAAAAGGGCAACCATCGAAGAACAAACACCATTGTAAATACAACCCAAATGTATTTATTTATTTTCCCTTTTGTACTTTAACTATTTGCACATCGTTACAACACTGTATATAGACATAATATGATATTTGAAATGTCTTTATTCTTTTGGAACTTGTGTGTGTGTGAGAGAGAGAGAGAGAGAGAGAGAGAGAGAGAGAGAGAGAGAGAGAGAGAGAGAGAGAGAGAGAGAGAGAGAGAGAGAGAGAGAGAGAGAGAGAGAGAGAGATTAAGAGTGTGATAAAGAGGGAATGTGTTCTGGTCCATTACAGTTGCGAACTGAAAGTTCTCTCATGGAGCATCCCGTTGTCTTGAACCCGGGGCAGAGGAGTTCCTCTCAGCCACAGAGTGGGGACACAGCTGCCTCTCTGTCTCAAGAGGGCCTTCTTCTTCTGAGACACTTCTATCTCCTCACAAACACCACTGGGACACAGACAAACCATTATGCCTTCTGAGACACTTCTATCTCTCCACAAACACCACTGGGACACAGACAAACCATTGTGCCTGCATGCAGAATGGCAGGGATAAACACACGCACACACATGCACACACACGCATGCATGCATGCACGAGTACACACACACACACACACATACACACACACACACGCTAACGCACAAGCGCACAAAAAACGTAGTCTTTTTATGAATGAGAGGGCGGAAATAGGGAAGAAAAGAGGACTTGTCTGTCTCGTGTGTCACTTTTAAACACAAACACAAGAGATGTGTAGCCTCAGTGAATAATTCATGATGCCAGTACACTGCATAGGAGCTTGTTCAAGAAAACATCCCCACGGTCATTTCATCACGCCAGTCAAAAAACAATGTCGTTTTCATAGTTAAAATACCAATCATGGAATAAACACAATAGATCCTTGTTCCAAAGTAATCTTTCCCTAAATCCGTAGAAGACCGTTTTTAATTTCTCACAGGAGGCTCTCTACTACATTCAGGGACAAGACAGGCATGGATACTCTCATCTGAATTCACATACTGTAGCTCCTGAGCTCAGAAAGGGCTGAGAGAAGATTTCACATTCACAGACTGGCTAAGATTGTGAGTTAACTAGCGTTGTGTTTAAGTACCGAGGACAAGATAACAAGACAAGGCTTTTCTAATCTTGCCAGTCTTTGTCGTCCTTCTTTAAACAGAGATGAAAGTGTCCTCCATTTTCAAAATGGTGACTCCTTTTTTTCCCCACCTGGCACACTGGTACAGAATGCTACATCCTGATCACAGGAAGAGGTTGATGACTTTGATCAGAACAGCCTTTACTTTCATCTATATGAAATCACACAGAACTAGTTCCTTGTGATTACAACAAAAACAGCATCCCCATTGAACCATGGGCCTTTTTTCTTTCAGGCATTTCAGGTCTAATCACTGATAGGCGATAGCCTCTAAAATGAGCGGAGACAGAAGTGATCACTGATAGCCACCCCACACAGGGGACCATGCTCCAAGGTTCAGAGGCCCACAAGCCCACATGTCTGGGTGCCGACCCTGGACAAACTAGGGGGTGCTGCTCTGTCCTCTCTCTCTCTCTCTCTCTCTCTCTCTCTCTCTCTCAGTCTGTCTGTCTGTCTCTCTGTCTGTCTCTATGGCTGTCTCTCTGTCTCTCTTGTCTGTCTCTCTGTCTGCACCCACACTGAGGGATCTAACTCACACTGAGCATGGAGGGGGAGGGGTCTAACTCACACTGAGCATGGAGGGGGAGGGGTCTAACTCACACTGAGCAGGGAGGGGGAGGGGTCTAACTCACACTGAGCAGGGAGGGGGAGGGGTCTAACTCACACTGAGCAGAGAGGGGTCATATTTCCTTCTGTTAAAGAAAGGGTGATGCTCTTTTTCAACTGATGATAATAGGGAATATACACAATGGCGAAGTTGATTTGATAAAACACCAAGATGGTTTACACTGACAAGTCTATAGACACACATGGAAAAATACATACACAATGAAACCTCTTTTGTGGAACTTGACATATGGCACACAGAATGTCCTTCTCAATTTCAGACCCAACTCCCACTGACGTCCTCGTGTGCAGACAAATTGCTACTCACCCCCTCCCTCCCTCCCTCCCTCCCTCTCATTCACTCTGTCTGAAAGTCATCTGCTCCCTAAACAGTAAGCAACATCTCGGCCCGCTCGCTGAAATTAGAGAATACAAATGATTTGTGGCACGGCCGTCCCGATGGCGCCAGCCGATGGCAGCTGAGGGGGGTGTTGCTTACTGCACCTTGTGTTGGGGGACAGAGAGAGAGATAGAGAGAGAGAGAGGTAGGGGACAGAGAGAGAGAGAGAGAGAGGTAGGGGCAGAGAGAGAGAGGTAGGGACAGAGAGAGAGAGAGGAAGGGGAGAGAGAGAGGTATTGGACAGAGAGAGAGAGAGAGAGAGAGAGAGAGAGAGAGAGAGGTAGGGGACAGAGTGAGGGAGAGAGGTAGGGGACAGAGAGAGAGAGAGGTAGGGGACAGAGAGAGAGGTAGGGGACAAAGAGATAGAGAGAGAGAGAGAGAGAGGGGAATGAGAGAGAGGGAGAGAGGTAGGGGACAGAGAGAGAGACAGGTAGGGGACAGAGAGAGAGAGAGAGAGAGAGAGAGAGAGAGAGGTAGAGGACAGAGAGCGAGAGAGAGAGAGAGAGAGAGAGGGGACAGAGAGAGAGGTAGAAGACAGAGAGAGAGAGAGAGAGAGAGAGAGACAGGGGACAGAGAGAGAGGTAGAAGACAGAGAGAGAGAGAGAGAGAGAGAGAGAGAGAGAGAGAGGGGACAGAGAGAGAGGTAGAAGAGAGAGAGAGAGAGAGAGAGAGAGAGAGAGGGGTAGGGGACGGAGAGAGAGAGAGAGAGAGAGGGAGAGAGGGGACAGAGAGAGAGGTAGAAGACAGAGAGAGAGAGAGAGAGAGAGAGAGAGAGAGAGAGAGAGGGGACGGAGAGAGAGAGACAGAGAGAGAGGTAGGGGACAGAGATATAGAGAGTGGTAGGGGACAGAGAGAGAGGTAGGGGACAGAGATATAGAGAGTGGTAGGGGACAGAGAGAGAGGTAGGGGACAGAGAGATAAAGAGTGGTAGGGGACAGAGAGAGAGACAGAGAGAGAGGTAGGCGACGGAGAGAGAGAGACAGAGAGAGAGGTAGGGGACAGAGAGAGAGAGAGAGAGAGACAGAGACAGAGAGAGAGGTAGGGGACAGAGAGAGAGGTAGGGGAAGGAGAGCGAGAGAGAAGTAGGGGACAGAGAGAGAGAGAGTGAGAGAGAGAGAGAGAGAGGTAGGGGACAGAGTACTTTGTACTCTACTTAACCTAACATGGTGATTCATTCCATCTACTTTGTACTCTACTTAACATAACATGGTGATTCATTCCAACTACTTTGTACTCTACTTAACATGGTAATATGTAGAATACACATAACACATATTTAAACATTAAACAACATATAACCAATATGCTCAAGTCCATTTGAAGACACAAATACACACACACAAACGATGTATTCACATCTGCATGTTCACCGTTATCTCCAGATAAACGTTGTCATCAGATTAATATCAATATGATATGAGTTAGACGCAAAGGTTTAAAATTCATAGGTTCCGTTACTGTTGGTTTTTGATGCCTCACCTCTTAGATCAACTTAAAACTGTTAACTATTCTGCAACAGGGACATCTGCTGGTGACACATGGAAACCAGTAAATGAAACCCCAACGCTTGACTGCAATAGATTTTCAACCACACTCTCAAACAACCATGAAACCTAGATTAATTTATTAGTACACAGTCATAGCTTTTCATTTATACATTGAATATGTGGAAAGAAAAGTGAGTGAAGTAACATATACCAACTCAGATAAGAGACATGTTTGCAGTAATACATATATGAGAAACCAATGGTAATGACAGGTCATTTTAAATAGTTTTAACTTTAGATGGCTTGTGTTTCAAGGTTTGCATGATAACATTTTTGTCCGTTTAACGTCACTGTATATTGGTAACTCTGGAAGGTAATTCCATATTGTATAGATCCAAGGTTGCTTTGAGTAAAAGTCCCATTGATTGGATATGAGATAACCAAAGCCAGACTGCTGTAACTGAATGGCTGTACATTTTCACTGATTATATTTAAAACTGCAATTACTTAGGCCCATATCAACTACATGTGTAAGTGAGAATGTTTGTGCCAGCATAACAATTAACATGAACCCAAGTGTGTGTTCCAGTGTGTGTTCCAGTGTGTGTGTGTGTGTGTGTGTGTGTGTGTGTGTGTGTGTGTGTGTGTGTGTGTGTGTGTGTGTGTGTGTGTGTGTGTGTGTGTGTGTGTGTGTGTGTGTGTGTGTGTGTGTGTGTGTGTGTGTGTGTGTGTGTGTATGCATGGTTAGAGTGTAATGGATGTGAGTGTGTCTGCATCCAAAGAAGGGCTGAGTTGATCAGAGTATGGAACGACAGCTGTGCTACAAATCAGAGTACATTTACTAGTGACAGAGTCATTACAGCCTGCTCATCTCATAAAGCACAATGCACATGGTCAAATACCAGCCTCTATTCACTCTCATAACTCAGTCTGCTGGGCATATACACACACACACACACACACACACACACACACACACACACACACACACACACACACACACACACACAAAACACTCAACAGAATGTGTCGATAGGATATTGGTGGAGAGTGTGTGTGGAAGGTGGGGGTTCTGTTTATGTGCGTGTAGATGCATGACAAGTAGGTTGCTAACCAGCTAACCATAGCAGTAACAATGGATATTTTCTAAAAGCACAGGAGCAGTAAATATTGTGACACCTTCCTTGACTCATTTGTAGTTTATGAATAAGTGCAAATCACCAGAACGCACTGCATTATATTCCTGTTCTCCCTTAACGACTCCTGTTCTCCTCTCAGTATTCATAATACATACTGTATGATAGGGGACAACATAACATGCTCTATACTACAGGATAAACAACCTGAATACTGTATGATAGGGAACAACATAACATGCTCTATACTACAGGATAAACAACCTGAATACTGTATGATAAGGAACAACATGCTCTATACTACAGGATAAACAACCTGAATACTGTATGATAGGGAACAACATAACATGCTCTATACTACAGGATAAACAACCTGAATACTGTATGATAGGGGACAACATAAAATGCTCTATACTACAGGATAAACAACCTGAATACTGTATGATAGGGAACAACATGACATGCTCTATACTACAGGATAAACAACCTGAATACTGTATGATAGGGGACAACATGCTCTATACTACATGATAAACAACCCACAACCGTAATGTGTTAGGGTTTCTCTCTTGTCGTGATGTGTTAGGGTGTCTCTCTTGTCGTGATGTGTTAGGGTGTCTCTCTTGTCGTGATGTGTTGTGGTGTCTCTCTTGTCGTGATGTGTTGTGGTGTCTCTCTTGTTGTGATGTGTTGTGGTGTCTCTCTTGTTGTGATGTGTTGTGGTGTCTCTCTTGTTGTGATGTGTTAGGGTGTCTCTCTTGCTGTGATGTGTTGTGGTGTCTCTCTTGTTGTGATGTGTTGTGGTGTCTCTCTTGTTGTGATGTGTTGTGGTGTCTCTCTTGTTGTGATGTGTTAGGGTGTCTCTCTTGCTGTGATGTGTTGTGGTGTCTCTCTTGTCGTGATGTGTTGTGGTGTCTCTCTTGTCGTGATGTGTTGTATTGTCTCTCTTGTGATGTCGTGTCGTGGTGTCTCTCTTGTCGTGATGGGTTGTGGTGTCTCTCTTGTCATGATGTGTTGTGGTGTCTCTCTTGTCGTGATGTGTTGTGGTGTCTCTTGTCGTGATGGGTTGTGGTGTCTCTCTTGTCGGAATGTGTTGTGATGTCGCTCTCGTCGTGATGTATTGTGGTCTCTCTTGTTGTGATGTGTTGTGATGTCGCTCTCGTCGTGATGTGTTGTGGTGTCTCTTGTCGTGATGTGTTGTGGTGTCTCTCTTGTCGTGATGTGTCGTGGTGTCTCTTGTCGTGATGTGTCGTGGTGTCTCTCTTGTCGTGATGTGTCGTGGTGTCTCTCTTGTCATGATGTGTTGTGGTGTCTCTCTTGTCGTGATGTGTCGTGGTGTCTCTCTTGTCGTGATGTGTCGTGGTGTCTCTCTTGTCGTGATGTGTGTTTTGTCCTTCATCAGCACACAACATGTTCTCCGTAATAATGATGTTATGACTGGGCAAAACCAAACATGTCATCAGCACACACGGGTGGCAGGTGGCCTGGAGTGTAGGAGTGTTGGGTCAGTAACTGAAAGGTTGCTGGATTGAATCCTGAGCTGACAAGGTTAGAAATCTGTTGTTCTGCCCCTGAACAAGGCAGTTAAACTACTGTTCCCCGGGTGCTGAAGATGGGGATGTTGATTAAGGCAGCCCCTGCACCTCTCTGATTCAGAGGGGTTGGGTTAAATGTGGAAGACTAGTATCCTGCCTTTGCTTTAAACTGTTCTGTTCTGTGTCACAACACATTGCACTACACCTGATGTAGGTTCTCAGCTTTACAACAAAGCTTTCACTTTCTCATATACACAAAATAAAGTTTCTTGATACTTAAAAGCTTTCCTCGGCTGTGGTGGAGGCTGCTGAGGGGAGGACGGCTCATAATAATGGCTGGAACGGACTATATGGCTGTGGGCTTTAATGTTGATGAGCACGTCTCTTCGAAAAAACATCCAGAATCCACCTCTTTATAGCTTAGACCAAGACCTCTACAATTCAAAAGCCCATCAAGTCCCAGGGTTGACCAAAGTCCACAACCCTGCCTGAACTACACAATGTCATGTTTTAGTTTATGTAACATGTAACAACAGCTGGTACTGTATTGATTTTTTCTCTAAACTTTTAAAGCAAATTACTTAATTGATAGAGTACAACTTGGCTGTGATTCTATGACAATTATGGAACTATAAAAGAAAGTGATTGTGCTCTCAGTATATTATACATGTAAGTTAGGCCTAAATATGTTCTCGTAATATGGTAAAATAGTATAGTTCTTAAAAAAAGAAGTAGCATAAGTAATATGTCCTCATTTCCTGCCCAAAGACCGTTATAACACATATTCCTGTATCACTCTAAAGTTCAAACTGACTTAGTAAGGAGCCTCATCCTGCCTCGGGCACCACTAACAGTCCCTACCTTCAGAAACTGAGTTAGTTATTGTCATGCCTTGTGACATTTTTCCCAACCATGTTTTTGTTAAGTTAAACCATAACAAAAGGAAAGAGGGAAAGACATCACAAGAAAGTTTTTAAAAAGTTAACCCAGTTGATTTGCATAGAGAGTAGGCTACTGAGTCAGGCAGAGGCACCGTCAAGAAGGAACTAAGTCTGAGAGGGATACATAAATTACCCTAAACACACTTAACAAACACATGAGTATTTTTGTTTGGAGGCTACATTATTTACTCTTCTCACTGTGTACGAGAAATAAAAAGTTATTAGAGAAAACATTATACAGCAGGTAGTAAAAACAGCCTCACCTGCATTTTGCCAGTTGAAGGCTGTCAACAGAAGAAAGGGAAGACGTGGAAGATTAGAGTGAATTCCCTAAGCAACCAGACAGAGGAGTCTACCCTAGCAACCAGACAGAGGAGTCTACCCTAGCAACCAGACAGAGGAGTCTACCCTAGCAACCAGACAGAGGAGTCTACCCTAGCAACCAGACAGAGGAGTCTACCCTAGCAACCAGACAGAGGAGTCTACCCTAGCAACCAGACAGAGGAGTCTACCCTATCAACCAGACAGAGGAGTCTACCCTAGCAACCAGAGAGAGGGGTCTACCCTAGCAACCAGACAGCGGAGTCTACCCTAGCAACCAGGCAGAGGAGTCTACCCTAGCAACCACACAGAGGTGTCTACCCTAGCAACCAGACAGAGGAGTCTACCTGACATGTCCCTAAGCAACCAGACAGAGTAGTCTACCTGACATTCAAATATAGGGTGATGTGGAAAGACCAGCTCATTTGTGCAGAATTGTCATTTCCCTATATTTGCATTTGAAAGAGCGTTGTAAATTACAGGATCTGCTGTATTGAAGGCCATAGAATAGTAATATGCTGTATCGAAGGTCATAGAATAGCAATGTGCTGTATTGAATGCCATGGAATAACAAAATGCTGTGTTGAAGGCCATAGAATAGCATTATGCTGTATTGAAGGCCATAGGATAGCAATATGCTGTATCAAAGGTCATAGAATAGCAATGTGCTGTATTGAATGCCATGGAAAAACAATATGCTGTATTGAAGGGGTTTATAATAGCAAAATCCTGTATTGAAGGCCATAGAAAGGCAATATGCTGTATTGAAGGAAATAAACAGAATAGCAATATGCTGTATTGAAGGAAATAAACAGAATAGCAATATGCTGAATTGAAGGCCATAGAATAGCAATATGCTGTATTGAAGGCCATAGAATAGAATTATGCTGTATTGACTGCCATAGAATAGCAAATACTGTATTGAATGTCATGGAACAACAATATAATGTATCGAAGGCCATATAATAGCATTCTGCTGTAATGAAGGCAATAATATAGCAATATGCTGTATTTAAGGCAATTATATAGCAATGTTTTGTATTTAAGGCAATAAAATAGTAATTCGCTGTATTGAAGGCCACATTTCTGAGTAGCACTAATCTACATCAGAAAATGCCTGCCCTCTTGTGGGAATAAGAACACAACGCAGAGCCTTGAAATGAGGAACAAGGAACAATTATTTGGACGATATGATAGTATTTGACTCCAAGTACCAACTTGTTCTCCATCTTCATTTTAAATAGTGAGCCAATATGTTTTCAGCAGTTTTATTTCCCTGACTGATCAAAATGGCTCTCTTGTCTCTCTGCAGCAGACATACAGTGAGCAATATGTTGATTTTTTTCTGTTTGGAAAAATAACAATGTCCCTTACAAAGTACTAACTATGTAACATAAAATACAATAGTGGTGGATCTAGAAGTAATAAATAGCCTTATATCTCTTCTATCTCAATTTCACAATCTAACTTCCCAAATCTGACCCACAAAATCGTATAAACCTGTATACTTTAGCAGAATGAGGCAAGGCCCGATGTAATAACATCAGCGTGTTCTACAACTGAACTTCATCTACATCGTAGGCCTAGCAGATCGTATAGCCGTTAGACCATAATAAAACCCAATTATTCACAGGTTATAATCCCAAACCCGTGTACAGTATGAAATGAACAGTAGACCTAGGGACAGATTCAGACATGAAAGATACCTGGGGTGTAGACGCATTGTCCAAGAGAAGGAATTTATTACACATTAGTAATAATACCATAATAATAACGATGCTTATATTTCCCCCTTAATTAAAACCGTTGCATGTTACAACTTGTAACACCATAAAATGAAGGATGCGTGTTCACAGAAGGTTGACTCTCTTGCACTATTAGTATTTATATTCGTACTGTCTCTGCACCTGTTAAACCCGTCCGCCAATCACACAACCATGTAAATGTGTCCAAGATGGCGACCTCCATCGTTCTGTATTACACAGTCTCGGCAAATGCAACAAAATAACATTATTGTCACATGTCCAAAACGTTGTCGTTGGTGGCAGAAAATACAAGCCGGTTTAGTATATTGAAATCGTCTCCAATGCTTTGCACATTTGTAGAACTGCGCGCCGTGTTAGTCTGAAGGGGATTTCCAAGCATGGCTACCGATAACGGAATTAATTTCTGGAGGAAAAACGCCAAGGTTCCAGGAAGGTAGGTTTCAGTCCTTCTCTGTCTAAAATAACAATCTCGTGATTCTTAGCATTGGAATAGTTTATTATGATAATGAGTTAACTCTGTATTTTAGTGGGCGTAACGTCGTTGATTTAGCATAATTGCAGTGCCGTTAAACGTACGCTTAAGCTTGTTTGATAGATAGTTTATAAAGCCTTTAGACAATAAGGAAGTGATGGTCTTTGTTGCACTAAAGCGCTTATTAGAGTTCATATGTGGTTTATATGCACGCCTTTGTCTTGGCTACCATATGTTGTTACTTATATATACAACCGATGGTTCGTACAACATGTCAGGTGGTCTGTAACGGGTGAATGTTGACATGTAGCATATGCAGCAGACTGAGAAAATACTTCTAGAAACGTCCCCAATAGAGTGTTAACTAATACATTGGCATATATAGCTTTTCTTGTGGAACCTTTACCGGTGGGAAAATTGACACGATGTGTCGTATCTATTTATGGGCCATGATGACGTATCACAATGTATCTCTTCAGAAGCAATCATAGGGGAAGTTGGTTGCAACATTGTAGCTATCAGAGTTGACTGTCATTTCTGGTCTAGCGTGAGTGAGGATCTTGATTCATTCTTTTTCAACTCAATAACCTAGTTGAAATATTTCGGCAAAATGGTTTTGAAAAATCTTAAGCTTATCCTGAGTTTTCATCTTGTTCCTGTGTGCAATTAGTGGATACAGTTATTCTATCCCAATAAGCAACATTTTAGTTGTTATGCACAGTTTCATTAATTAATATTATCCATTATTTTATATACATAATGTTGAATGGAACGTTCAAATCATTCTCGTGACAGGTTTATCCTCCGTTGGTGCTTTTCTTTGATACTCTCTAGTCCCTCTAAGTCACTAATTGAGTCAGTCACCTGGGGGAGGGGAGAGCAGCAGAGTCAGTCACGTGGGGGAGGGGAGAACAAACTCAGCAGCAGAGTCAGTCACATTGGAAATGCATGACAAGAGTGCTGATCCAGGATCGGTTTAGCCTTTTAGATCACAATGAATACAATTATATGGACAGGGGTGACCTGATCCTGAAACAGCACACCTACTCTGAGACGCTTTGTGAATATGAGCCCAAATCAACCCAGGCAGTTGAATGGCTGTTTTCCTGCCAGGCTGCCTGGGTCTGTTGAGGCTCCAGGGCAGGCAGAGGCAGGGTGTGGTGGGTGCCAAGGTAATGTGAGTAGTCTCTAAGGGGTGGGTGTTGTTTTTGGTAAGGAAATAACACGGTTCCCAATTCTGACAGAACAAGTTATGTAACAAGCCATTATGAGATACCATCCAGACATGATAGGGTATTGCCATTGTTCATATCACACACATGTACTGTACAGTCTGTAAGTAAATACATTCTACTAAAAGGTTACTATGTAAAGTCAAGAACCTACAAATATCCCCTAAAGGCCCAGCTGAGGAGCCATTTTACTACAAGGTGAGCTAGTATTGTGTCAAAGACCCATTGACTTGACTAATTCAGTCATCTACACAACGTAGTCCAGATAACATGAGGCTATTTCCCCTCCACCGAGCTGGGTTCACGTCAGAACACAAAGGGAGTCAGACACACAGGCGCAGGTCACAGCTCTTGTAGCATCATCAGATTGGAGTGCTCAACATGCTAGCATCCGCTGAACAGGATACTCCATGGGGTGACAGTAAGGCTGTCACTCGCCCTGGCAATCTGTTCACAGAATCTCTTAAAGCTACAGTATACACCTACTGTACTACTGTATCAACCATTATCCAAAACCAAAACAGAATTTAGATCAATATTTTAGGAGCGTGCTAAGAAGTCCTCAGTCTGCCCATTATGACTGCTCTGGGGAGTCTATGCTTTTGTACCTGTAAAATTCATAATGAGTCCACTATAATGATCAACGTTGTCAATGAATCATGAAAAGAGGTCTCAATGGGCCCACATGCTTCTAGTGAAATACAGGTAGGCTACCGCTCTATTCTCTTCTACAGTATACAGCCAGTTTACGGTGCGCAGCATCCTCCACTTGACCCCAGAATACACCGCACGTAAGTGCTCTGCATAGCTGATCTGCATGGAACCCACAGGGATTTGTAATATATGTCATTTAGAAGATGTTTTTATATCACCCTTTATTGTAATTGATTTAACATGGATTTTAATTGATTTAACGTGGATTTTAATTGATTTAACATGGATTTTAATTGATTTAACATGGATTTGTGTATGCTTACTTTAGATTGTTGATATTCGTGTCTAGTCTATATTGCCAAGCCCTTGAAAATGTGTGGATGGTATTGTTGGTTTGATTGTTCCACGCTATTACATAGATCTTCTTTTTACACTATTCTTTTATTGGCTTTTTGGTCAGCGGTTCCTTTTTATATTATACAGTGAGTCTACAAAACATTATGAACACCTGCTCTTTCCACAACCCTAATCCCTTATTGATGTCACTTGCTTAATCCACTTCAATCTGTGTAGATGAAAGGGAAGGAAACCGCTTAAAGAAGGATTTTTAAGCCTTGAGATGGATTATGTATGTGTGCCATTCAGAGGGTGAATGGGCAAGACAAAATATTGAAGTGCCTTTGAACGGGGTATGGTAGTAGGTGCCAGGCGCACCTGTTTGTGTCAAGAACTGCAACGCTGCTGGGTTTTTCACGCTCAACAGTTTCCCGTGTGTATCAAGAATGGTCCACCACCCACAGGACATCCAGCCAACTTGACACAACTGTGGGAAGTATTCGAGTCAACATGGGCGACACCTTGTAGAGTCCATGCCCCGACGAATTGAAGCTGTTCTGAGGACAAAAGGGGGTGCAACTCAATATTAGCAAGGTGTTCTTAATGTTTTGTACACTCAGTGTATGTTGTCAATGTATCATCTGGTCTTTACCATGAGAGAGCTGTAGCTGCTCGATGGTTTCTTCTTTGTATTAGTGGCACATAGATGAAATGTTTTCCTTTTCACTCTTCAGGTTTCCTAAAGACACTCCAAAGGCAAATCATCTCAAGTCCAAAAAGGCATCTAGTTTCCATGAGTTTGCCCGCAGCACCAACGATGCCTGGGACATTGATGATGACGAGGATGAGGACTTCTTAGCTCCCATCCATCCCTTATCTATCCCGCCCACACACCAGGTACCTTCTCTTCCTCCGCAACAACCCATTAAAACCACCGCTGAGCTAGACACAGTGCAAGGGCCTGCAGACCGGCTGGCTCCCCCAACAGCAGAGGTCCGTCTTCAGCGTGAGGAGGCCACAGACTGTGGTCAGATCAATGGCAGAGTGGTGGTGAAGTCCAGCAGTGAGTCCCTGCTCAACACCAATACAGGTAATGTGGACACTAGACACTAAAGTCAGGGGTGGGGTGGATTTTAGGGAACATGTATTTCTATTTAGTGTTAATATCCTATTAAAGATATTACTCATTTTCAAAACTGCCTTGATATTGTCGATAATCTGCACTCTATGACTTGTCTCTCAGCAGTCCCATGATCCTCTGCACTCTCTTCCTCCACAGTGCGCTCCACTCTGCAGAAGCAACAGTCTCTCCCAGTTCGCCCCATCATCCCATTAGTTGCTAGAATCTCTGACCAAAATTCCTCGGGGGCCCCAATCATGACAGTGCGAGACAAGAGCCGATTGGACAAATTCAAATACCTTCTGTCCTGTCCTAACACCGACCTCGGTGAGACTCAACACCTTATACACTGAACTAAAATATAAATGCAACATGTAAAGTGTTGGTCCCATGTTTAATGAGCTGAAATAAAAGATCCCAGAAATGTTCCATACGCACAAAAATGTATTTCTCTGAAATGTTGTGAACAAATTTGTTTACATCCCTGTTAGTGAGCATTTCTCCTTTGTCAAGATAATCCACCCACCTGACAGGTGTGGCATATCAAGAAGCTGATGGGGACAATAAAAGGCCACTCTAAAATGTTCAGTTTTGTCACACAACACAATGCCACAGATTTTGAGGGAGCGGGCAATTGGCATGCTGATTGCAGGAATGTCCACCAGAGTTGTTGCCAGAGAATTGAATGTTAATTTCTCTACCATAAGCCGCCTCCAACATCGTATTTAGAGAATTTGGCAGTACGTCCAGCTGGCCTCACAACCGCAGACCACGTGTATGGCGTTCTATGAGTGAGCGGTTTGCTGATGTCAACGTTGTGAACAGAGTGCACCATGGTGGCAGAGGGGTTATGGTATGGGCAGGCATAAGCTACGGACAACGAACACAATTGCATTTATCGATGGCAATTTGAATGCACAGAGATACCGTGACAAGATCCTGAGGTCCATTGTCGTGCCATTCATCCGCCACCATCACCTCATGTTTCAGCATGATAATGCATGGCTCCGTGTCGCAAGGATCTGTACACAATTCCTAGAAGCTGAAAATGTCCCAGTTCTTCCATGGCCATATCTGTATTCCCATAGATTAGGGCCTAATTAATTTATTTAAATTGACTGATTTCCTTATATGAACTGTAACTCAGTAAAATTGCGTTTATATTTTTGTTCAGTGTAGATTGAAGTAGCTAATACAAGAAGGCCAATGTTGTGTTTACAATGTATGTATTCTCATTATATCATTTACAATGTAAGTATTCTCATTATATTATTTACAATGTATATATTCTCATTATATCTCCTGGGCCTTGTGATCCACAGAGGAGCTCCGGAAGCACAGCTGGTCAGGCATTCCACGAGAAGTGCGACCCATCACATGGAGGCTCCTCTCTGTAAGTACCATGATGACTTTTGACTTACTCTGTGTAAGTACCATGATGACCTTGGATCTCTGTAAGTACCATGATGACCTTGAAATTCCTCTCTGTAAGTACCATGATGACCTTTGGCTAAGCTGGAGATCACACACAAGAAGTATGAGGATATATTGGGGTGGGTTTGACCCCCGTCTTTTAAAAATGTTTTTATTTATGTTAAACAAAATCTCTTTCTCTGAGCAATTGTAGTAGTAAAAACTAATAGAATTTCCCCTATTGTCACTGTGTGTGACAACTGCACACACATTACTCTTGGTAATTGTTGCCATATGTTCAAAATTCTCTTATCACACTTCCTGTTCCGGTACTGTTCACATCTTCAAGAGTATATCCTCTTGTTTAATAAACAACATGTTTGCTTCTCTGTCATTGTCGCCCTCTCTTTCATGGTAGGGTTACCTCCCAGCCAACATGGAGCGTAGAGACCTGGTGCTGAAGAGGAAGAGAGATGAGTACTTTGGCTTCATTGAACAGTATTACCACTCCAGGACAGACGAGACTTACAAAGACACGTATAGACAGGTAATACATGAATCACCAAATCCTAAACAACCAATGCCACCTACTATAGTCAGTCAGTGTTTAAATAGCAATGCCTATTCTATTGAGTCAGTGTTTAAGTAGAACATTCTTACTGTAGTGAGTTAGTGTTTAAGTAGAACATTCTTACTGTAGTGAGTTAGTGTTTAAGTAGAACATTCCTACTGTAGTGAGTTAGTGTTTAAGTAGAACATTCCTACTGTAGAGTCGGTGTTTAAGTAGAACATTCCTACTGTAGTGAGTTAGTGTTTAAGTAGAACATTCCTACTGTAGAGTCGGTGTTTAAGTAGAACATTCCTACTGTAGTGAGTTAGTGTTTAAGTAGAACATTCCTACTGTAGTGAGTTAGTGTTTAAGTAGAACATTCCTACTGTAGTGAGTTAGTGTTTAAGTAGAACATTCCTACTGTAGTGAGTTAGTGTTTAAGTAGAACATTCCTACTGTAGTGAGTTAGTGTTTAAGTAGAACATTCCTACTGTAGTGAGTTAGTGTTTAAGTAGAACATTCCTACTGTAGAGTCGGTGTTTAAGTAGAACATTCCTACTGTAGAGTCGGTGTTTAAGTAGAACATTCCTACTGTAGAGAGTTAGTGTTTAAGTAGAACATTCCTACTGTAGAGAGTTAGTGTTTAAGTAGAACATTCCTACTGTAGTGAGTTAGTGTTTAAGTAGAACATGCTTTTTTTCCACAGATACACATTGATATTCCGAGGACAAACCCACTAATTCCACTTTTCCAGCAGCCTGCGGTGCAAGAGGTGAGCATCTCTCTCTCAGCTCTTCATACTATTTGCCTGGCTTGGACAGTCGACAATTCCATGGGTTTTCGAAATAGATGGGTTTTCGAATACACTCCAAAAGGGTTCTTCAGCTGTCCCCATAGGAAAACCCTTTTTGTTTCCAGGTAGAACCCCTTTTTTTGTTTCTAAGTGTAGACATGTAATATCACTTTGGATTGTATCCCGGCCTGTCTGTGCCTTCATGTGTTCATCAGGTGTTTGAACGGATCCTCTTCATCTGGGCTATCCGCCATCCAGCCAGTGGCTATGTCCAGGGAATCAACGACTTGGTCACTCCATTCTTTGTGGTCTTCCTCTCCGAATTTGTTGGTAGGTTGGCTGGTGGATGATGTGTCATAGATCTGCTGAACCAGACGAGGCTTGTCCAATAATATTGTCTTATATTACATTCCGAAGGATTAGTTTACAGGTAACACTTGAGTAAATGAGGGATACAAAGCAGGTGCTTCCACACAGGTAATGTTCCTGAGTTAATTAAGCAATTAGGGTCACGTATAAAAATGCCCACCTGCCCATTATTATGGCTACCATGGCTAGAAGAAATCTCAGTGACTTTGAAAGAGGGGTCTCAAAGGAGCATAAGGGGTTAAATGGTGTGTGTGCGTGTCTCAGTCACCAGATCTGACTGTGATATTTTGTGTTTGTCTCTACAGAGGAGGATGTGGAGAATTTTGACGTAGCATCCCTGCCTCTTGACACCCAGAGGAACATTGAGGCAGACAGCTTCTGGTGCATGACCAAGCTCCTGGATGGAATACAGGTTGGTATCTAGAATGTTATTCAGTTATTTTCTCCATCTGCGCCTATGGAGACACTGTCTCCAGCAGCCCCCCTACAATCGCAAATGAAATCCTCCTCATGATGTGTTGTTGATATTATTGTTGTGTATCTATGCAGGACAACTACACCTTTGCTCAGCCAGGGATTCAGAACAAAGTGAAAGCTTTGGAAGAATTGGTCAGCAGAATCGATGGTGAGATATGATCTCCTCATGTTGTTACAGTATCTGAGGCAAGACACCCTTTCAATTTCTATGAAAATAGATATCCTCTGTCTACTATCTGATTCAGAGGTTGGGTTAAATGCGGAAGCCACATTTCAGTTGAATGCATTCAGTTGTACAACTGACTAGTATCCCCCCTTTCCCTACTATTTCTGATGGTCAGTTTTCATCTCTCTGTCTTTTCTCTACTCACTGTGTGTCTGCGTCCTTTTCTCTCACAGAGGACATACACAACTACTTTAAGAGGTATGAGGTGGAGTACCTGCAGTTTGCTTTCCGCTGGATGAACAACCTGCTGATGAGAGAGCTGCCTCTACGCTGCACCATCCGCCTCTGGGACACCTATCAGGTGACACACAAACACACATAAGTCAAATCCAATTTTATTGGTCACATACACATGGTTAGCAGATGTTATTGCAAGTGTGGCGAAATGTTTGTGCTTCTAGCTCTGACAGTGCAGTACTATCTAACAACAATGTCTAACAGTTTCACAACATATAACACACATACATCTAGGTAAGAAAGGATAGAGAATATATACATATGCCAGGGCGGCACTGGACTAAGATCCAGTGGAATAGTAAGCTTTAAAGTATACAATATACACATAAGAGATTGGTGATGCAGTATATAAACACGATTAGGTGACTAAGATACCAAGAATAGTATAGAGTACAGTTAGACATATGAGATGAGTAGTGCAAGGTACAGAAACATTATTAAAGTGACTAGTGTTTCATTCCTTAAGTGGCCGGTGCTTCCTAATCTCAAATCAAATCAAATGTTATTGGTCACATACACATGTTTAGCAGATGTTAATGCGGGTGACGCAAAATGCTTGTGCTTCTAGTTCTGACAGTTTAGCATATCTAACAGTAGGAATGAATTAGGCCTATATACATAAGGACTAGCGGCATGGACTAAGATACAGTAGAAGAGTATTGAATACAGTATATACAAATGAGATGGGGAACGCAAGATATGTAAACATTGTTTAAATGGCTGTGATACCGAAGGATAGTATAGAATACAGTATATACATATGGGATGAGTGATGCCAGAATGCTACCCTTCGCGCGAATGCTACCATCTATCCAAGGTTTCTGATTGGTGTATGTTTTAATAGACACAGTGGGTACTACATCTCCTATACATTTCCTTATAAATGCGGTCACAGTGTCCGTGAATTGGTTTAGATTATTATCGGAAGCTACCCGCAACATATCCCAGTCCACGTGATCAAAACAATCCTGGAGCGTGGATTCCGATTGGTCAGACCAGCGTTGAATAGACTGTATTACGGGTGCTTCCATTTTGAGTTTCTGCCTATAGGAGGGGAGGAGCAAAATGGAGTCATGGTCTGATTTGCCAAAAGGGGCGCGGGGGAGGGCTTTGTAACCATTCCGGAAGTTTGAATAACAGTGATCCAGAATTTTACCGGCTCGAGTGTTACAGTCTATATGTTGATAGAACTTCGGCAGCCTAGTCCTCAAATTTGCTTTGTTGAAATCCCCAGGTACAATAAATGCTGTCTCGGGGTATGTGGTTTCCAGTTTACATAAAGTCCAATAAAGTTATTTGAGGGCCGACGTGGTATGAGAGGGGATATATACGGCTTTAGCAATGATGGCCGAGAATTCCCTCGGCATGGAGAACGGTCTGCATTTGATTGTGAGATATTCTAAGTTGGGTGAACAGAAGGACTTGAGTTCCTGTATGTTATCACATTTACACCATAAATTGTTAATCATAAAACATATACCTCCACCCTTCTGCTTCCCGGAGAGATGTTTATTCCTGTCGGTGTGATGTACTGAAAACCCAACTGGCTTTACAGAGTCGGACAGAACATTTCCAGAAAGCCATGTTTCTGTGAAGCAGAGTATATTGCAGTCCCTAGTGTCTCGCTGAAAAGCAACTCTCGCCCTGAGCTCATCAACCTTATTATCCAGAGATTGGACATTAGTGAATAAAATACTCGGGAGCGGTGGGTGGTGTGCACGCTTCCTGAGTCGGACTAGGAGGCCGCCCCGAGTACCTCTTCTCCGCCGCCAGCGTTGTTGTTGTTTTGGGTCGGCATCTGGGATAAGTTCAATTGCTCTGGGGAGCCAGAACAAAGGATCTGCTCCGGGAAAGTCGTAATCCTGATCGTAGTGTTGCTGGTTCAGGTGAGTTACTGCCGCTCTAATAACCAATAGTTCTTCCCGGCTGTATGTATTGGCACAAAACTATTTCTGAGCTAATAACGTGAAAAAAAGTACATAAACAAACAAAATACTGCAGAGTTTCTTAGGAGCTAGTCGCGAAGCAGCCATCTTGGTCTTGGTCGGCGCTGTCCCAGATCTAAACCTGTGTGTTTAGATCTGAATGTTTGTGTGATTTCCAGAGATGATGTGTACGTGTTCTTCACACGCTGACCTGTCGTGTATCCCCGCAGGCTGAACAAGAGGGCTTCTCCCACTTCCACCTGTACGTCTGTGCTGCTTTCCTGATCGAGTGGCGTAAAGAGATCCTCTCCATGGTCGATTTTCAGGTACCATTCATTCGGTCCACTGTTGAACTGTTTGAATATACTGTACTAGAGCAGGTTCTGTTGATAAGGGTATTTGACAACATATGACCTTTTTTGTATGGCCTGACAGACCCTCCAGTGAAAAGCTCTCATTAAAAAAAAATCTGCATATTTCAGTGTTCATGACACTTAGTGACCATGACTGTGAGGCCCACTAGGGATTATTCACACACTTCCATCCATCCAGTTCCAAAATTGTGCTTATGTCATAAAACGTGTCTCTGCCTTTCCAGGGTCTTCTCATATTACTCCAGAACCTTCCCACAATCCACTGGGGAAACGAGGAAGTAGGCCTTCTCCTGGCTGAAGCATACAGACTCAAGTATATGTTTGCTGACGCGCCCAATCACTACAAAAGATAGGCCTCTATGCCTGTGGTTCCAAACCTTTTTTTTAACTGTGGCACACCTTGATGGGATAAAAGATTATGCTGCACACCTACAATTTCCCTAATAATTGATTTTGTGGTAACGACATCAATCTCATCTGATCCATACTGCAAATCATCTATTTTCTGTGACAAACATTTTTTTTTAAATACATTAAATGGGGCTTATTTTTGAACAATTTTAGTAGTTTAGTAGTTCCTTCATCTTAATGTGTGGGTACCCCTTAAAGAGAACTCCATTAAGATTTTTTGGGCTACTTATGAACGTTTTTCTGCATTCTAAAGGTGCAACCATGGACACAAAGCCATGCTCTGTTTGTTTATATTGCAGAGGCTGTGGTACAGCTAAGCCTAATCAGACTTGCCTGTGCTAATTGTTCTCACAGGCAAAGTAAAATGATAGATGATACAAATTTAACAACAGCCTGAGCGCACTGGACTTGAAACAGCTGACACAGATGTAACCATGTATCATTCAATGTATTATCTGAGCGGCACTGGTGCTCCCAAGTCAAAATTTCACAGTTCATGTTCGTGAGTGTTTCCAAAAAATTATCAAGATTAGGGAAAGTTT
The DNA here is from genome assembly GCA_023634145.1 of Thymallus thymallus. NCBI lineage: Eukaryota > Metazoa > Chordata > Actinopteri > Salmoniformes > Salmonidae > Thymallus > Thymallus thymallus. Next base: position 32,444,689 of record CM042400.1, read on the forward strand.
CACTACACACGTGAAAGTTCATCAAGGCACAACAGTGCAGCGTCACACTGGTTGAAAACCACTGCTATATGCAATGGTGAACAGAGTGTAAAACAGAGTCTGATTTACTGTTAGGAGAAATGTAGGTTTTTATTTCTCTCTGACATGATTGGCAGACATACTGTAAATACCTTACACACAGGTACAGATTATTCACTCAAAATCCCATTTGTACAATATTTATCTCTGTTAAGAATTGCATTGGCAAGTTTCATTCCACTGACTCTGCAGTGTGTTATCTCAGAGCCACTGGCTTGAACATCTCAATAGTAGTCTGTTACAATTCATGCCGTAGGCATCAAGTAGGGTCTGGACATACAGCTGTGAGTTCTGCTATTGGAACTCAGTATTATACTGGTGATGGAACTCTGTACTGACTGGTATTTTAATCTGGAGGGGATAAATACCTGGCCATCGGTTAATGGCCTTTTAAGTTCAAATTCATTTATGCTGGCATTAATCAGTATTGGTTGTCTCAGAAGATTTAACATACACTGGAAAGAACTCTTAATGGATGATGAATGTTTGTGATCATCCTTCAAGTTTCAGACAGAATATACTTAAGTTATTTTGTTTGTTGTTTGTTTATTACAGAGTTCTGTGGTAAAGCTAGCCCAAGTATTTTACCACTTTGTTTGTTTATAACAGAGTTCTGTGGTAAAGCTAGCCCACGTATTTTACCACTTCGTCCTTACTTGTTCTCTTCATGGATATATTGAGTCCAGTAAAAGGCCAGTCGGAATATCTACTGAAGCAATGCTCCAATATAGTAGACCATGGTACAGGAGTTGCCACAGCTGCTACTAATAGCCGCTCTGTAAACCAGGAAAAGGTACTTTATTTCAGGGCTTATCTATAGGGGTGCCATATTGAATCCCAAGGCCTCAATGTGAATAGGATGAGAATGGGGACCTTCCATTTTTAATGTATTGTTGTAAAGTTTGGACTAGAGATAAATTATCAGTTGAACTAGATATAGGTTATGTTTTTATCATCTGATAACTTGCTATTTTGTTTTGTAATCGTCAGACTGAAATTTTCACATTCTGATTAGTGGTACTTTCTTTTTAGATTATTTGAAACTGTTTTGAAAAGTTATAATTTGCAACTGAACAAGACTTGTTTACCTTTCAAATAGTGTAAATCTGAGGGTATCTGACACTATACCAAATGTATCCTGTTTATGTTTGTGGTGTTTCATAACAATGTGACGCAAATGTTGCTTTGTCTAGTTCTTCTTTCTGAAGAAATATACAAACCAACCAGGGCAATCTACACCAACAATCTGCAACCCAATTTCACGTCATGGAAGTGCTTCAATTAAGAGAGAAAAGTACTGAATAACTGTTGTACTTCCCTGTGTGTCTGCAACAGCATCTACACTTATTTAGTAATATAGAAGTGAAAATTGTGTATATTAATAAATGACTGTGTTTTGCCTTGCCTCTAAGGGTTGCTAATGCTGATGGTGATTTACTTGTAGTAACCCTCCCTACACAGTTACTTGATCTATTGGAAACTGTGTCCTGTGATATCAAAACAGTTGTATTGCAAGCCTTTGTTATAAGCATTCGTAATGCACTCTTTCTTTTACTGTTTAACATGGGAAATGTCATTTGACCTTGTTTTGTTTGTACATCATTTGTGTTTCAGTTGATATTGGGGTTCTGTAGTAGCCTACCAGTTAATATTGGGGTTATGTAGTAGCCTACCAATTGATATTGGGGTTATGTAGTAGCCTTCCAGTTGATATTGGGGTTATGTAGTAGCCTACCAGTTGATATTGGGGTTATGTAGTAGCCTTCCAGTTGATATTGGGGTTATGTAGTAGCCTACCAGTTGATATTGGGGTTATGTAGTAGCCTACCAGTTGATATTGGGGTTATGTAGTAGCCTACCAGTTGATATTGGGGTTATGTAGTAGCCTACCAATTGATATTGGGGTTATGTAGTAGCCTACCAGTTGATATTGGGGTTATGTAGTAACCTACCAGTTAATATTGGGGTTATGTAGTAGCCTACCAATTGATATTGGGGTTATGTAGTAGCCTTCCAGTTGATATTGGGGTTATGTAGTAACCTACCAGTTAATATTGGGGTTATGTAGTAGCCTTCCAGTTGATTTTGGGGTTATGTAGTAGCCTACCAGTTAATATTGGGGTTATGTAGTAGCCTTCCAGTTGATATTGGGGTTATGTAGTAGCCTACCAGTTGATATTGGGGTTATGTAGTAGCCGACCTGCTCTGACCTCACTTAGCTGATGTAAAGCAGGAATATTAATTACATTTAAGCAATGGAATGTGAATATTTCGTTTCTATTTCACAAACCTTCATAACCATTTCTCATAATTCTTGTATTCATGGGTTGCATGTTTGGTCACATTATGGTTTTGAATGTTTGTTTTGAGCTGATGCCCGACTTGAGCATTCTACTCAATGCATTTTAGATTGAGGGTGGATTGGGACCGTTCATAAGAATGGCATGACACGGCCGAGTGACGGAGGTGCAACCAATCAATTGACTGGCATTTAGGTTCAGTTTGAACAATATGGCGCAAATTAGTTTTGTCAGGTTTTAGTGACCCTGTGACAACCTAACATAATTAACTGATGTTATTTTTTTTTTCGTGTGTCAGTTTTTCTGGCACAATCTGAAGATCGGGACTAGTTTTTCAATAATCAGTGCTAGAACAGTGAGCTTGATGGTATTGGATCTGTAATCATGATATTGAGCAAACTGAAGTGCCATAACTTCTGTACCAGTATTATTCTCATATTGGTTTTCAAGATCACCATGTAGTTCAATTAGGATTTTTCTGCAATTGAATAATCTAATTTTCATTCTACTTTAGATTTCTGCTTGTTCCAGGTACAAATTTTACCACGTCTTCTCAATTCAGTTCTCAAGTCAGTGTTTTTGTAGGAAAAATGCAGACTTGTGTTCTTAGTTGGCATTTGCACATTTTATAATGATCTGTTGCTGTATTTACATATTTGCCTTTCAGCCTTAAACTGTGCTCTGTCCTCATTTGTTTATTTTCTCTGAAAATGTATGACTGTTTAATTTAAATTTCATTCATTCTACGATTGTATTATTCACTCCATGTCGTGTTGTTTTATGGTCATGCAAAGGTTCACTGCATTTTGGTTTTAAAAACAGGATATATATCGGACAATGTAACCTGAATTCATTTTCTAAATTCATTTTATTTTTTCTTATCTTTAATGTAAAAACTATTCAGCCAATAATGTTTTCTTTCAGTCCAATGCTTCTGTAGTCAATACTGGTTTTAGCCTTAAATGGAGGAAATATTACAGTAATATGCTGTATATTAACTTTCTGTTTATATTAAACAATTGTTACCCTTTGTTTTGACTTGTTGTTGTGTTGTGCATTGGGGGGGGGGGGCCTAGTGGGAGTGATCGATGAACACATCACCTCACTGACATATACCAGAAAATCTCAGATGTGTACTCCTTTCTGGCTAAATCGAATATTTATATAATTCTCTAATCATAAACTATGGGGTTCATCCAATTATTTATATACACTAGATAACCGATAGGGGGTGCTGTTTTGAAGCCAACGCACCTCCATCTAGTTCTCCCCCACCAGTGTAAAAAAAAATGTTGCAAGGTATAGGCGGGTTGGTTGTTTAGCAACCAAACCAATGCGCGCACAACTACGGGGCAAAACAGACGGGTTTGGCTTAGATTGTTGACAACATGTAAACTATATTTAGTCTCCACTTGTTGTCTCTCAAATACATTGTTACGGTTGTACACTATCATGGTCCAAACACACCAAGACAAATACATTGTTACGGTTGTACACTATCATGGTCCAAACACACCAAGACAGTCGTGAAGAGGGCAATACGACGCCTCAGGACACTGAAAAGATTTAGCATGGGTCCTCAGATCCTCAAACAGTTCTACATCTGCTCGTGGCAACATAATTTTGCTGAGTCTACCTTTAAAGTCCATTTTTTTTTGTATTAATGTTACTGTCCCCACTACAACAACAAAAATACATGTAATTTTACTGTAGAATTCCACTCATTCTTATGGAGGACTGCTAATTCTCAAACAGCAATCTAGTGTGCACCTGTCTGATTCAGAGGTTGGGTTAAATGCGGAAGACACATTTCAGTTGAATGCATTCAGTTGTACAACTGAATAGTATCCCCCTTTCCCTATATACATCAGCAATCCTGTTGTGTATATGCATCATTGGGTTCTTCTCTAACATTACCAACTTTCCTGAACACTTTTGTGTTTGTGAATGACCCATTGGTGGAAACGGAAGTACCAGAATGCTAGATTTTGTAGTCCTATCAAAACTCAAAGTACACAAACAACTTGGCTTCACTTTTGAACACATGGCTACGGCGCTACAGGGAAATGAAAACAAAGTTTTGGTAACGTTAGCCAAGTAATTATCTTTAAAAAGTACGTCTACGTTTGTTGGAAACGGATGTGTTGCCAGCATTCAAGTTTGTTTGACAAAAAAGGTAGGCTCATTTCGTTGTAGGTTGCGGGGCCACTTTTAACATTCGGTATTGTTTAGCTAGCTAGCTAACGCGACCATCTATAGCGATTCCTGCATAATGGATCATGTTATATGCTTTATTACCACTGTATGTAGCCTTTTTTTGCTATACAGGCGGTAAAGCTTTTATGTTGTTTACAAATAGTTAAACACTCAACTACCACATTTGCAGTGCCTGGGATTTGAGTTGTGAGACGCAGTACGTAGTTATGTATCAAGGGATAATATATACAATTTAGCAGACACTTCCATCCAAAGGGACTTGATTGTACGTATAGGTGGTCCCGGGAATGCGCCATGCTCTACCAAACTACAGAGATAAGTTCTGCTATACCATTGTGCTATAAAAAGAGATAACAAGGAAATGTTTTGTAGTTTTCCCTCGCATCAGGATGATGAATTTCATATATTTACTGTATTCATGAACGTGTCTAATAGACTATCCTCTGTACCTCCAACTAGGTGGCTTGGTTGAAGATGGACACAGTCCCTTGCAGTTGGAATACTACAAGAGTTCAGGAGTCGTTTGCTCGGACCAAGCCTGCATCAGACGCTCTTACAAAGCTGGCAAAACTCGTGGCACAAAAGCAAGAGAGTCAAAGCCAAAACCAACTACTGCCTGATGTGTCCCCATGTGTGTGCGCAGAGTGCGGCCAGGGATTCTCTGACATGGCCGAGTTATTGCACCACCAGCAGGGAGAACATGCCTTACGTAAGCGTCACCGATGCCTTTCCTGTGGCAAGGAGTTTTCTCTCCTATCGTCTTTGCAGTTGCACAAGTGCATTCATGATGCAGCCCCTTGTCAGCTCTGTTGTGGTAAACCTCAGCTAGGCGCTCCATGCAGTGCATGCAAGGCTTCAACCTCAGACTCTCAGAGTGTCAAGGATAAGTCCCTTCATCACCAGTCCCACCATCATGATAGCAGATCATATGCCTGTGCTCCGTGTGGTAAAGGCTTTAGCCAAAAGCAAGCGTTGCTTCACCATCAGCAAGCTGGCTGCAGTAAATCTGCCTCACGAACTGCCAAGGTTGTCAGCCCTCCCGCTAACTCTCCCTCGCCTGAATCTACCCTCTCTGACTCTTCTCCCCCTGACTCTCCCCCCTCGGACTCTCCTTCCCCTGATGCCACTAGTGCCCCGGTATCTGACAGGCCAAGCCAATGCCCACTTTGCCCCAAGAGCTTTCGCTCAGGGGCTGGCCTTGCCTGCCATCAACGATCCACGCATCAGAAGGAGTGGAGCATCTCTAAGTATCTCCCACCAAAAGTAGGAGGCACAAATGGGGTAAACCGATTATCTCAGAATATGTCTGGGCCATCCCAACCCAGAGGGAGAGGGAGAACATCCAAGCAGAAGAGCCAGCTTCTCTCCTGTCGTTCCTGTGATAGGGTCTTCCTAAGCACTGCCAAGCTCTACTTGCACAGACAAGAGTCCCACAGCAGAGAGAAGGATATCAGAAGAGATCCAAGGCCGCTGATTAGCAAGCGGAGGAAAAGAGAGACTTACCCATGTGAAGTTTGTGGTAAAGTGTTCTTGCACCACTTGTCACTTAAGGCACACGTCAAGAACCATAGTCAAGAACCACCAAGCCATGTTCAGCCGGTTGGGAAAGCAGCCAAGGAGCCCAAGTTAGCTGAGAGGATGCCAAAAAAGCCTAAAAGCAACCTAGCACGGAAGATGGGAGAAACATTGGTCAAGGCTGGCAGAGGGAGACCAAAGAAAATTCCCATGAAAGAGGAAGAGGGAGAGTTTCCTTGCCCATCTTGTGCTGAGGTGTTTTCTTTGCAGTCTGCCTTGAAGGAGCATGAGGAGTTGCATCAGCCTACAGGGAGTATGAGACACTGCAGCGTGTGCAGTCAGGGCATGGGGATCTCTAAGAATCCTGGGGCCAAGCTTCGGAGAGCCTACCATTGTGTGCCCTGCCTGAAGGCTTTTGTAACACTGGACACTTTCTTACAACACTGCCAAGATCACCTCGTTGTCAGTGGCGATGAGGAGGGGAACTATTCAGACACTGATGGCAAAATCTGAGATTATGTACTCCTTCGTTTTTTTAACAAGCTGTACTGATTTCCCAAGAACCCAACAGGATATTATGTGTACAGGTACATTTGAAGTGTGATATATTTAGACCACTCTCCAGAATAGCTGTTTGGATGTAATTTATATCAACATGTCATTCAAGTTGCAAGATGTATTTTTTAAATATTTGATGTGCTGTCTGATACCATTTTTGACTGACCAACAGTGGTACCACTGTGGAATCGGTGAAGACAAAATCTGACTAGACCTATGTCCTCGTCATGTTCCTTCTTGATTTCAACATTTCATATCCCATCACAAATCGGATCCAACCGTCGATTTGGTTTAAATTAAATTAATATGCGGAGGAACTAATTTAGCATGTTGCTGGAGCAATGAAATATAATATTACTTTACATTTTATAAACAACCCAATTAAACGGAAACAAAACTGTGCTGTTACAAATAACATGGCCTAAGATTTCAAAAAGCTTTTAATAAAGTATTTTTTTTATGTAACATAGCAGTTGGAATGGACAGTAATATAGTATACTATAATAATATTGACAGGTTTATAGTATACATTAATATAGTATACTCTAATAATATTGACAGGTTTATAGTATACTATAATAATATTGGCAGGTTTACAGTGATATAGTATACTGTAATAATATTGACAGGTTTATAGTATACTATAATAATATTGGCAGGTTTACAGTATATAGGATACTATTATAATATTGACAGGTTTATAGTATACTATAATAATATTGGCAGGTTTACAGTATATAGGATACTATTATAATATTGACAGGTTTATAGTATACTATAATAATATTGGCAGGTTTACAGTATATAGGATACTATTATAATATTGACAGGTTTATAGTATACTATAATAATATTGGCAGGTTTACAGTATATAGGATACTATTATAATATTGACAGGTTTATAGTATACTATAATAATATTGGCAGGTTTACAGTATATAGGATACTATTATAATATTGACAGGTTTATAGTATACTATAATAATATTGGCAGGTTTACAGTATATAGGATACTATTATAATATTGACAGGTTTATAGTATACTATAATAATATTGGCAGGTTTACAGTATATAGGATACTATTATAATATTGACAGGTTTATAGTATACTATAATAATATTGGCAGGTTTACAGTATATAGGATACTATTATAATATTGACAGGTTTATAGTATACTATAATAATATTGGCAGGTTTACAGTATATAGGATACTATTATAATATTGACAGGTTTATAGTATACTATAATAATATTGGCAGGTTTACAGTGATATAGGATACTATTATAATATTGACAGGTTTATAGTATACTATAATAATATTGGCAGGTTTACAGTATATAGGATACTATTATAATATTGACAGGTTTATAGTATACTATAATAATATTGGCAGGTTTACAGTATATAGGATACTATTATAATATTGACAGGTTTATAGTATACTATAATAATATTGGCAGGTTTACAGTATATAGGATACTATTATAATATTGACAGGTTTATAGTATACTATAATAATATTGGCAGGTTTACAGTATATAGGATACTATTATAATATTGACAGGTTTATAGTATACTATAATAATATTGGCAGGTTTACAGTGATATAGGATACTATTATAATATTGACAGGTTTTGATTTGATGACTCATATGAATATCATGTTTCCATTTAATGTGATTTGTAAGTGTGACACTGATTTAGCATCAATTTCATGATTATTTACCTCTGTGTGAAAGAGAGAGATGCATACTCATGGAGCCACTTAAGGCTGTCTTTAACAATGTGACATAACATGGATTAATTTTCTCTGGAAGAAGCTTTGGCTTGGATATTATTATGCAAAACAAGCAGCAATAGCAAGCTTCCTGCTATTGTTTGTTAGCAATTAGTGTACCAGGTTATCACTTTTCTGCTGTTTTGTACAAAATAAATACTTTAAAAAACACCATAAATGTTCTTTAAAAAAAAAAATATATATATATATATATATAGTTGAATTCGGAAGTATACGTACACCTTAGCCAAATACATTTAAACTTAGTTTTTCACAATTCCAGACATTTAATCCTAGTAAAAAATCCCCTGTTTTAGGTCAGTTAGGATCACCACTTTATTTTAAGAATGTGAAATGTCAGAATCATAGTAGAGTGATTTATTTCAGCTTTTATTTCTTTCATTACATTCCCAGTGGGTCAGAAGTTTACATACACTCAATTAGTATTTGGTAGCATTGCCTTTAAATTGTTCAACTTGGGTCAAACGTTTTGGGTAGCCTTCCACAAGCTTCCCACAATAAGTTGGGTGAATTTTGGCCCATTCCTCCTGACAGAACTGGTGTAACTGAGTCAGGTTTGTAGGCCTCCTTGCTCGCACACGCTTTTTCAGTTCTGTCCACACATTTTCTATAGTATTGGGGTCAGGGCTTTGTGATGGCCACTCCAGTACCTTGACTTTGTTGTCCTTAAGCCATTTTGCCACAACTTTGGAAGTATGCTTGGGGTCATTATCCATTTGGAAGACCCATTTGAGACCAAGCTTTAATTTTCTGACTGATGTCTTGAGATGTTGCTTCAATATATCCACATACTTTTCCTTCCTCATGATGCCATCTATTTTGTGAAGTGCACCAGTCCCTCGTGCAACAAAGCACCCCCACAACATGATGCTGCCACCCCCGTGCTTCACGGTTGGGATGGTGTTCTTCGGCTTGAAAGCCTCCCTCTTTTTCCTCCAAACATAACGATGATCATTATGGCCAAACAGTTCTATTTTTGTTTCACCAGACCAGAGGACATTTCTCCAAAAAGTACGATCTTTGTCCCCATGTGCAGTTGCAAACCGTAGTCTGGCTGTTTTATGGTGGTTTTAGAGAAGTGGCTTCTTCCTTGCTGAGCGGCCTTTCAGGTTATGTCGATATAGGACTCGTTTTACTGTGGATATAGATACTTTTGTACCTGTTTCCACCAGCATCTTCACAAGGTCCTTTGCTGTTGTTTTGGGATTGATTTGCACTTTCCGCACCAAAGTACATTCATCATTCAGAACGCGTCTCCTTCCTGAGCGGTATGACGGCTGCGTGGTCCCATGGTGATTATACTTATGTGCTATTGTTTGTACAGATGAATCTGGTACCTTCAGGCGTTTGGAAGGATGAACCAGATTTGTGGAGGTCTACAATTTTTTTTCTTAGGTCTTGGCTGATTTATTTGGATTTTCCCATGATGTCGAGCAAAGAGGCACTGAGTTTGAAGGCAGGCCTTGAAATAGATCCACAGGTACACCTCCAATTTACTTTAATTATGTCAATTAGCCTATCAGAAGCTTCTAAAACCATGACATCATTTTCTGGAATTTTCCAAGCTGTTTAAAGGCACAGTCAACTTAGTGTATGTAAACTTCTGACCCACTGGAATTGAATTATAAGTGAAATAACCTGTTTGTAAACAATTGTTGGAAGAATTGCTTGTGTCATGCACAAAGTAGATGTCCTAACCGACTTGCCAAAACTATAGTTTGTTAACATTAAATCTGTGGAGTGGTTGAAAAATGAGTTTTAATGACTTCAATTTAAGTGTATGTAAACTTACGACTTCAACTGTATATATATATTAGGTTTCTACTTGGTTAAGTGCCTTTGTATCCGATTTAGCAACATTTTCATTCAAATTATTCTCCCATTAATGTTGTTACAGAATACAATATTCCAACTCAATATTAGGAAGATCTTAATGTTTTGTACGCAGTGTACATGAAGAGAGAACTCAAACCGCAATACTCCCATACAGTAGGCGGCGATGGTGCCCACCTACGTTAGCGGAAGTTTGCGTGACGTTTTCCGGCTCTGCTTGCTGCGCGTTCTTTCCGCTTTTTCACGAACGCGAGTCTCACGAACTGAAGGTCCACTCCGAAAAGAAACATGAGTAAAGCACACCCTCCAGAGTTGAAAAAGTGAGTTCCTTTTCATAAATACATATTTGGTCTACGATCCAGTGTAGTAGATCATATTTTGTGGTTTGATTGTAGATAATGTGCCTAGCAAGCTAACATTGCTAGCTACGCGCTAGTCTTAACGTTAACTCGCTATCTACTGTTGTGCGGCTAGTAAATTGCTAACTTAACTTAGTGATTGAAAACGTTGACATAAAATATCATTAAAATAGTCAAGTTTTACAAAATGAAAGTGTACATAATGGATGGGTTGTCTGGTTTTGGTTGATCAATCTTTGACCAATCTTGTGGCAGGTTAACTCTAGTTCATCGTGCGACAACGAGTTGCCTCTGCGCTTTGTCGGATTAAAATGAGTCCCCCATTTTGTTTAGTGTCTGGCTTCATGCCTCTAGTGGTGGGAAATATTATGGATATACTGACAAGATGCACGTCTCTCCGCCCTGGGATTCCTATCCCTTTTAGATTGGTGGATACGTCTCATTATTATAATCCTCTTTTGAATATTCGATGAGGGTTGTTGACATCAACTTCCTGTATTCACTGAAGAGAGGCGCAATGCTACTAGCCTCAAACCATAAATATGGGGGCTCACAAGTGGCGCGGTGGTCTAAGGCGCTGCATCTCAGTGCTAGAGGCGTCACTACAGACAACCTGGTTCGAATCCAGACTCTATCACAACCGGCCATGATTGGGAGGCCCATAGGGCGGCGCACAATTGGCCAAGCGTCGGTGTAGGCCGTCAAGAATGTGTTCTTAACTGACTTGCCTAGTTAAATATTTGTTTATATATATATATATATATATATATATATATATATAGCACACTCGAGGAAACTATTAGTGTTTTTTCGCAAAGTTGCCGGGATGTCACGTGTCCTACTTATATCAGTACACTCCTAACAACTTAAGCGGTACGAAACTATTCGATCACATAAACATCATGTAGCAAATAAGCCATTAATGTTTTTGGTTGACCAAATTCGACAGTCATTTACCTCATACAAAAACGTCTTGTTTGGAGGGTGAAAAAACGCCACCTGCTGGAGACAGACCGATATCCGCCGAGTTGGGCTTCTTCCTCTGTGGTGTTGGTGAGAAGTCTACTCAAAGGACCAGGGTTCTGGTCTAGAAGCATGGTTTCGACTGCTCCTATAGTTTGGTTTTCGTTACCGCAGTTTAACTGATGCCCGGCCCAGAAAGACAATTTTCATACACAGCCGCATTGAGAAGTCAGATTAGAAAATTCCTAATTAGACACTTTAAGGGAAAGGGGGGATACTAGTCAGATGTACAACTGAATGCATTCAACTGAAATGTGTCTTCCTCATTTAACCAAACCTCTGAATCAGAGAGGTGTGGGGGGCTGCCTTAATCGACATCCACGTCTTGACCCCCAGGGAACAGTGCCTTGTTCAGGGGCAGAACAACAGATTTTTACCTTGTCAGCTCAGGGATTCAATCCTTCCGGTTACTGACCCAACGCTCCTACCCTCCAGGCCACCTCTTTAGTCATCACCTTTGTACACAAAACATCCATTGAATTATTCAAATATTTGAATAATTAAACCTTTATTTAACTAGACAAGTCAGTTAAAAAAAACAAATTCTTATTTACAATGACGGCCTACCTACAGGGTCAGCCCCTGGAGCAAATTAAGGTTAAGATCCTTGCTAAAGGACACATCGACAGGTGCCCAACTGGATGACGTATGTCACATAGTTGAGAGCCGAGTGTGGAGACAAATGGATTTGGTATTCGTCCTAATAAGCCCTTCTCAGCTAGCTGGCAACAACAGCAGCATGCCACTAGTTAAAACCATTAAAATAAAGTGTTTATTTTGATGGGCAGGGGAGTCTGAATTTGGTCACCATCTCCAATTTGTTTCATCCCCCTTGATTTTGTTTCTAGTAGGATAGCAACCTACACAATAAATAACTTGTGATGTTGGTAGAAACATCTGTCACCGTGATAGTGTACACTTCTCAGTGGGGAGAGTTTGCGCTACAAGCCGGCAACAGAAGAACGCGGGGCACAGTGTCCTTCTGCCCGCTTGATGACTGCTGTCTGGCAGTAAGGAGAGTGAAGTAGCTAGATGGTGTAGCTAATATCAGCCCACGATGACGGCTAAAGCACATTTATTGTAGTGATTTCCACTGAAAATGTACACCTACGGCATTAACGTCTAACCTAACATTTTTTAAAGAGAAACCCCCCCCCCCCCCAAAAAAAAAAATTACTCAGATAAGCTGAATGATTCTGAACACTCCCAAGTCACAACTTGGGCAGAAGTTTCAAAATCTTGCTCATGTTTCTTTCCACAAGCATATTATCTAAGTGGGAGGAATCATGCTAAGCTAGCCAAAATAAGGATTAGCGTGGGCTTGTCAGTACAACTGACTGAACCAAATCCGTTCATCTCCACTCGACTCGCAAACAATTTGGGCACCATGCGTGTCCGTATAGCCCCTCCCATTCATTTTCTGTATTCAGGGTTCACTCAAACATCCATTGGCGTAGGGCTAGCTGGACGTTTTTGACTGGTCTTGGAACTGTGTCAACAGACAGCCTCTCCCTGCTTGGCTCGATGGGATGGGATATGTAGTGATTTTGCAAACACCGCCAATCTGCTCTGTGATTGGACGATACCGACCACGAGGCTCATGGTTAGGCTGTGGTCCAAACACTTAAAAGACGCACCGTATTCCCTCAGCCCTCAAATTAAGTGGACACTTATGATGACGTGTCGTGACGTCTGACGAGTGTACACTTGATTCTGAATAACTACATAGTTATTAATATACACCTACTGTGTGATAGCTAATTCATTTGCTAGCTAACTAACGTTAGCCTGCATAGCTAGAACTCCGGAAGGAAAATATTTTACTTCTACATTTTCCAAAACAAAACATCATTACTTTTGAGACATGTTTGTGCCGCCATGTTCATTAGTCGCACATATAACTTATTTGTATTCGTTTTTTACATACATTTGTATGTTGACTTCTCCATTGATGTTATTTTTAAGTTTTCGCTGACTTTTCTCAGCGGATATACAATAGTCGCAAATTGAATTATGGCGAGTTTCAGGCCCCGGAGGGAACATAATTGTGCACTCGCAAACTCGACTAAAAACGAGGTATCAGTGGCTTATGTTGCAAACTTCCCTTGCATGGCTAATCATTTGGTCCGCACTCTTAAGACGGCGACAGGGATTCCCCCCAAGGGCATAAGCCGAGGGTAAGGGTACGAGGGTGTGTCTTAAGTGTTTTGGTGCTCTTTGAGACGGAAACTGACGGTAAAAAGTTTTAACATTAATAACCGATGGGCATTACATCAACATATTAATTGTTTTGCAATCTCGGTAGAAAATAGAATTCATAGTAACATTGCTAATATTTGATATCACCGTGGGTTTAGAGGATTGAGAATCCACGTCCAGAACTCCTCGTTGCAGCCCAATTTCAACAAACGTTTGAGCACTTTACCGCCAGACTAGTTCTAACATACGCATGTGGACCAGAGCTAGTCTGGTACACGCATAACAAAACCCTCTCTCGTATAGCCATAGAGTTTGTGGTGTAACTATCTTTATTTAGCAAATAATAATAACATTTTCTGCTAATTTCAGGTTCATGGACAAGAAGCTATCTCGTGAGTACTGATTCTGAATATCGATGGTTCTGCTGAGTATCTTGGCACTCTGATTTAATGAATTGACAAACTCAATTTACACTTTCTTAGCCAGGACATTGTCTCCAATTTGGCTTACCTTATTGCCTCATTATTACTGTTGTTGAAATGTAGTCCAGGGGTGTAAGCATTAGTCCAAACAGAGTTTCTATTGGACAAATTCAGGTAGGTCCCTGCCTGTTCACTTTGCTTCCATTTTTAAGAAACTTTCTGCATCAGAATCTGGGTAATGAATACGCCCACAGGTCTTCAAAGTTCTACATCTTGTCCCTCAGTGAAGCTGAACGGTGGCAGGCAGGTCCAAGGAGTCCTGCGAGGATTTGACCCCTTCATGAACTTGGTGATGGATGACTGCTTGGAGATGGCCCCCGGGGGACTACAGAACACGATAGGCATGGTGGTCAGTACCTCTGGGGACAGACACATTTAGATTTTATTAATCAATGTTACCACATACCTTTTTATGCATGTAAATCAATTATTTTTCATTTTGTTAACTTTTTGTAGGTAATCCGAGGAAACAGCATCATCATGTTGGAGGCACTTGAGAGAGTATGAGTGTGGGGATGGCAGAATCGGCCTGAAGAAAGTGGAATAATGGACATTATACACCTTTTTTACTTTGTAATGACCTTGTTTTCCCTGTTGATAGAGTATGTATCTGATACGTTTAGACATATTTCATTTGGAAATGTTTTGAATTGTGAAATCTTGTGAATAAACTGGGTATTTTGTTTTCTGTATTGTTGCGCAATTGTTTTGTTTTTTTTCTTTACACATTTGAAGCACTTGATTGATTACATTTAAAGTCAAATTATAGTTAAGTGATAGATATTGAATACATTTTTAACTTTGAGGCCTTTCATCCCTAATAAATGTGTCTTAACTGACCGCCCCAATCTCGCACCATATGTTTTAAACAGACACTGTACACGCGTGACTATAATAAACACGTAATAGACACTTATTGTTCAACACAAGGGGTCGCCGTCTCACTTCACACCGGATGTTTTGTTTAAAGATAGGACTTTTATTTTGACCGGTTGATCACGTTTGTGTTGATTACGCACAGCCGGTATCGGTACCATTGGTTCCACTGTACTGAGGGTGTAGAAAGTAGGAATGTCAGAGGAGGTTGGAAACGCGTTACACGCGGTGGTATTCAGGGTAAATCAAGCGGCGGCACGTCGCTCCAAGGTAAGTCAAGTTCAGTATTATCTTGGGAGGAACCGGCATCTACTTTAGATAGTCGTGTCGAAATGAGTTTTCTTTAAAAGCGGGGGAGGACCAGTTGTAAGGCAAAACACCTCAACCTTTGAGACAGCACACCATAACATGCACATTACATTTTGTTATCTACTAATTGGCTAACAAATTAGCTCCGTCCTAATGCATGGCCCGTGAAGCCAACTCTTAGAAGGCACGCGCTGCATGCAACCCTGATGTACCGCGTGGAGGGTTCTAGACGACTTGCTCATTGCTGCTGGTGCTTTATTTATTTTGTTGGTAAAGTCAACAATGTTTCGTAAGTGTTGCAAAGCTTTTATTCCATTAACTCCCGTTTCGTATTTAACGGTTCAATTGACACAATCCCAACACAATTGAACTAGCCTAGGCAGCCGATAGTCTATTGGTCTATTTATTGTCCTACCTCCTAACCTACATTTTGCACTCTGTATATAGATTTTCAATTGTGTTTTTGACTATGTTTGTTTACTGTGTAACTCTGTGTTGTTTTTGTCGCTTTGCTTTGTCTTGGCCAGGTCGCAGTTGCAAATGAGAACTTGTTCTCAACTGACCTACCTGGTTAAATAAAGGTGAAATAAAAAAAAAGTGGGCGCTAAGTCTGCACCAAAGACAGTAGAATGTAAATAGGCTAAAATGTATTCTCCGGTAGAAGTTGTTTTTGACGAAAATAAAAACGTTTCACTTTCACAAGGTTGGAGTAATAACATGTTCAACTACATTACTTAAGACATTGTCTCGAATGTATTTTGTGCCTTCAGATTAAGAGAAAATTAACAATTAAGATCCAATAGTTCCCTTCTCTCACGGACCCCGCTGGGTTTAGAAACTGTTGCACTATCGTCTACCAGGCGGTAAGTAATACCAGAGGAAGAGAGAATCTCTCCGTCCAGCAGGTGGCGTTTTTCCGTTGTTTTAGCCCACCAAGCAAGGACTTTATGTATAGAGGTCAATGAACACGTTCACATGCACACCAATATCCCGTTATTATTCGGGATACTCAAGTATTCTATTTTTGAGTTGAAACATATAATATCCCATTGACAATAACCCGAAAAATCTTTATCCCGGTTATGAGACCTGAATAAGATGCCTGGGATATGCTGATCTTAGATGGGGTACTGTCGCATGTTAACACCTTATCCCATTTACTGTTTTTTTGTCGCTGGCGGTCTGCGCAGGCTTCAGTTTCACAGGGTGTTGTGGTTATTATTATAATATTTTTCAACTGATTGTCAAACAAATCACTTTGTAGACTACCTGCGCAGTTCGATCCACCATAATTCCATCATGTATTTTGCTGATACTCCGTATAGCCTACTGTCTACATTCACCCCTAATTTAGACACATTTCTGTTTATAATTTCAGACATTGGTAAGGCATGCAGCTTATCTTCTGTCATAACTTGTTGCCCCAGAAGACTAAATACAGTTGTGCTCACCAGAATAATATCTTGCATTGATATAATGAATGCATTAGTATCTAGTTAACATCAAATTATCTGTTTTGTTTAGGGACCGGGGAGAAAATGCAATGACTCCACAACAGTGAAAAGATTGTTCCTGTGGAAAATGTCCAAATGGCATCAGTTTATCCGGTTTTAAGGAATTGAAAAGCTGAGAAAATTATGAAACACGTTTCTGATAAGACTTCAGTTCATCTTGGGTGGTTATTTTATATGGTTGAAATACTGTCTGCCTTTATAAGTGTCAAAGATAATGCAAATTCACATGTAATGTGTTTTCTCAAGAGATGCTGAAATAAATAAATCCTATTTCGCAACTCCTGTTCTCAAGACAGAATTAACATTTGTTGTATAATTTTAGTGCAAGAAATGCATAATTCTGCAGGAGTTATTATGCTACATGTGAGAGGTCTACAGTCAGCGTCCATATTTCAGTTACAATTCCATTTAACCCATATGAACTTAAATTAGGAATATTCTGTGTATTCATGGATATTCGTGTGCGGGATATCAAAGGTGCATGTATTCGGAATACTGTGCGCATGTAAACTCACTCATTTGAACTCGGAGGTCCCGAGTTTCTGACATGAAGTGAATGCGGCATTATTTTTAATTTTATATTTGATAAACAATACAAAACATACACATACAAACGACATCATACAAACATCAACTACATCACACCTGCCCAGACCCACTAGCACATCTCCAGCGCCTGCATCACTCTCCGCCACATGCCCTGAAACTGCATAATTTTGTTTCTCTCCGTAGCCCACGCACTTTCAATATTTAAATAATAAATCATTATTTTAACATTGTGTTAATGATCAGTGATGAGATGAGTGATGAAAAGAGAATCGTCCAACCCATCAAGGATCTCACTAATAACTTTAACTCGGAGGTCCCGAGATTCTGACTTGACGAATGCAACATAATAGCCTACTGCGTGGACAGACGCAGACAACCCTTTCAGATTTTAATGACATGTTGTCATCTTCTTGGTTATAAGGAAATTCCAGCAGTCTAAAATAAGTGCATTTGGACAGCATATCTGGGTTGTATTCTAAACGTTGCCAATGGAGCTAACACCTTTTCTACACAATCTATTTGTGGTTTGTTACATATTTTGCCCCTAATATGCCCTCCGGAATGAGCGCCAGATATCCACTGGGCTGTCCTTAAGTAGTTCAGGTTTAACAAGGCGTGACAATCCTCTTAGCTATGATTGTCATCCATAAAGATAACTGTTATCGTTCATTTATTCTATAAAAATAAGAGTCGCAAACTATGTATAAACTCCCAGTCATTTATTGGGTAAATCGCCAAAGTTTCGGCATCACTGTGCCTTCTTCAGGATGCCGAAACTTGGTGATTTACCCAAGAAATTACTGGGAGTTTATACATAGTGTGCAATTCTCTTAATTATTTTTTATAGCTTATAGTTGATTCGCCCTTAGTCAGCACCTCTACATATAATACGTTGCTCTGTGTGTGCGCCAGCTCATGATTTTTATTAAATCATTCATTTATTCACCATATATTATATTAGTCTTCTTGTTCCTCTGCTCTTCCACCCAAGACGTTGCCTGCGGTGCCGCCCCGCCTGGTAGCTGTAAGTAAGACGAAACCACCAGACATGGTGATCGAAGCGTACCGAAAAGGGCATCGGAACTTTGGTGAAAACTATGTGAATGAACTTGTGGATAAAGCATCAAATCCTAAGGTTGGTTCTAAGGGTTGAAGTCACATTATTCTTCATCTCATGACATGTCTATCCAACAACCAATTCAAACATTTTTTTATGTCCTAATCTAGATTTTAGAATCATGCCCAGAAATCCAGTGGCATTTTATTGGCCATTTACAGAAGAATAATGTCAACAAACTTTTGGGTAAGTAACATCTAACATGTTATTATTATTTTCTTTTCATATTTTTGATAGTATAGTGTTCCACTCAGGTGCACCATAGGCCTCCATATTTAAAGCTGTCAACATCAACTTGCATGTCTCCCTGTACCCTTCAATCTACTCACACATTTCAAAAAATTAAAAGCTGACATGTTTAGACTTTCGACCTCAATCGGCCTTTGTCAAGCTTTGAACACCATTCCATAGAAACCTTTAGTAGCGCCGGCATATCTTAACGCTACTCACACACTTCCCACAGGTGTACCAAACCTGTTTATGGTGGAGACGGTGGACTCTGCCAAGTTGGCCGACAAGGTGAACAGCTCCTGGCAGCGGTTAAGAGCAGCTAGCACGCACAAGTTAAAGATCATGGTTCAGATCAACACCAGCGGGGAGGAAAGTAAGTGTTGGCATTTATTGGGATGACTTATGTACTGGAGGCAGCTCTGCAGAGTGGTCACTTGCTGGCACAGCCACAATGTCATAACATCTGATTTTAAACCTAACCTTAACCACACTGCTAACCCTAATGCCTAACCACACTTCTAACCCTAATGCCTAACCCTAACCACACTGGTAACCCTAATGCCTAACCACACTGCTAACCCTAATGCCTAACCTTAACCACAGGCTAACCCTAACCTTAACCACACTGCTAACCCTAAAGCCTAACCTTAAATGAAGACAAAAAAAGCAAATGTTATTTTTCATGTATTTTTACGATATAACTTTGACTCATGACAATAAACGGCAACCTGCCAGACAGACAGACAGACATAGACAGACACACTAACTACCGTTCTATGTTGCCTCTAGGTAAACATGGACTTCCTCCTGGTGAGACGGTGAACACAGTGAAACACATTTTATCTAAATGCTCTTCCCTACACTTCTCCGGACTCATGACCATTGGTCGCTATGGCTATGACCTAGCTGATGGCCCTAACCCAGATTTTCAGGTATTTGGCTGTTCTGATTACCCTAATGTTTATGTTTGGACTATAGGTGTGTGTGTGTGTGTTAAGTCTGTGCATCATCAACCAGGCTTTGCTGAGTCTGCGACAGGAAGTGTGTGCCAGTCTACAGCTCCCGCTTGAGGATGTAGAGCTTAGTATGGGAATGTCCACTGACTTTGAACACGCGGTAAGTTACACTGTCTCAGCCTTCTTAATTTCTAATACAATATGTTCTTAACATAACGAATTATCAGATTGATTAGGCCACCCATTACTACTCAATTACCCTTCTGAGGTGTTCTCCTCTTCCATTTCCTCCTTTAGATTGAGGTGGGTTCTACTAATGTGCGAGTTGGTAGTACTATTTTTGGTAATAGGGATTATCCCAACACTCCCACTCCCAGCCCAGAGAAAAAGTCAAAGGTTCCGACAGAAGAGGCAGCTAAGAAGATGGAGCGTCT
Source organism: Thymallus thymallus (assembly GCA_023634145.1). Lineage (NCBI taxonomy): Eukaryota > Metazoa > Chordata > Actinopteri > Salmoniformes > Salmonidae > Thymallus > Thymallus thymallus. The sequence goes on from CM042400.1 coordinate 32,465,041, forward strand.
CACTGTGACAGAACCGTGATGTTTCTCCTTCCTACACTCACGCAGGCTGAAAAGGAATTTAGTATTTTATGAGAATTTCTGGGAAAAAATGTCTTTGGTTGAACGAGTTGTTCAATTAATTTCTACGGAGCCCATTAATATGTGAATTTTTGGAAGGAATTCGATCTTCAAGTTAACATTACAACCTGAGATTTTTAAACTACTTCTCACATAAGTTCTCATTACTGAATTGATGTTGGATATAAGAAACCATACCTCATCTCGATCTTGTGCCAACCATATATTCAATTAGATACCGTTTAACTCAATAACAAAAAGAGATCATTCAGAGAGTCAAGCAGAGATGGCGTTTATATCTAATCTAGCAAATGTTTTGATAATGACTATACTGAACTCTTGACCGTTTTGAATATCCCACTGATTGGGAATCTTACATAGTAAAATGTCCTATTTTTCTGGCAAAATACTTATATATCTCCCCTCTCCCCCTTTATGATGTATGCGTCAATTAAATTCTTTGTGGTATTGTCAAATACTTAACTTTTTTTTTCTTGATAAACAATTACAAAGCTGCAGATAGTGACTCATACAATATATTAACACTGTAGTATTATTTAATTGCGATGTCAGTGATTCTTTTGGTCTGAATGATGTGTTGGTTCACTGAAGTATTTAAGATTTAACCTATGCAAAGAAACCAAAACAAATAAGTACAGAAATTAAGTTATGTGTAATAATGTGAAATGACACAGGGGAAAAAGTATTGAACACACTAATATTTATTTAATACTTTGTACAAAAGCCTTTGTTGGTAATGACAGCTTCAAGACGCCTCCTGTATGGAGAAACTAGTCGCATGCATTGCTCTGGTGTGATTTTGGCCCATTCTTCCACACAAAGTCTTTAAGGTTCCGTGGGCCTCTTCTATGAATCTTGATCTTCAGTTCTTTCCATAGATTTTCAATGGGATTTAAGGCAGCTTTATTTTCTTTCTTTGAAACCAATTGAGAGTTTCCTTGGCTGTGTGTTTGGGATCATTGTCTTGCTGAAATGTCCACCCTCGTTTCATCTTCATCATCCTGGTAGATGGCAGCATTTTTGTCAAGAATGTCTCGGTAAATTTGCCCATTCATCCTTCCTTCAATTATGTGAAGTTTGCCAGTACCATTTGCTGAAAAGCAGCCCCACACCATGATGTTCCCACCTCCAAACTTCACTGTTGGTATGGTGTTTTTAGGGTGATGTGCAGTTCCATTTCTCCTCCAAACATGGTGTGTATTATGACATCCAAACAGTTCAATTTTGCTCTCATCTGACCACATATTCTCCCAATATTTCACTGGCTTTTCCAAATGTTGTGCAGCAAACTTTAAACGAGCTTCAACATGCTTTTTTTTCAGCAATGGAGTCCTGCGTGGTGAGCGTGCATACAGGCCATGGCGGTGGAGTGCATTACTTACTGTTTTCTTTGAGACAACAGTGCCTGCTAATTACAGGTCTTTTTGAAGCTCTCCACAAGTGTCCTTGGCTCTTGGACAACTCTTCTGATTATTCTTTTCACTCTGTCAGAAATCTTGCAAGGAGCACCTGGTCGAGGCAAATTTATGGTGAAATGATTCTTTCCACTTCCGTATTATGGCCCCAACAGTGCTCACTGGAACATTCAGAAGCTTAGAAATTCGCCTATAACCAATGCCATCATTATGTTTTGCAACAATTAGGTTGCGAAGGTCTTGAGACAGCTCTTTGCTTTTACCCATCATGAGATGTGTCTTGTGTGACACCTTGGCAATGAGACCTTTTTGTAGGCCATCAGTTGGGACTGATTTGCTTTTTAATTACTGATAGTTTTCAGCTGTTGTCTTAGCTTTCCTTGTAAAACTGACTATCCTACCGATCCTTGATTTCGGCGATGTCATTTACAAACTAGCCTCCAACACTCTACTTAGCAAATTGGATGTAGTCTATCATAGTGCCATCCGTTTTGTCACCAAAGCCCCTTACACTACCCACCACTGCGACCTGTATGCTCTCGTTGGCTGGCCTTCACTATATATTCGTCGCCAAACCCACTGGCTCCAGGTCATCTATAAGTCTTTATTAGGTAAATCCCCGCCCTATCTCAGCTCACTGGTCACCATAGCAACACCCACCCGTAGCATGCGCTCCAGCAGGTATATCTCACTGGTCACCCCCAAAGCCAACACCTCCTTTGGCCGCCATTCCTTCCAGTTCGCTGCTGCCAATGACTGGAACGAATTGCAAAAATCATTGAAGCTGGAGGTTCCTATCTCCCTCAATAACTTTAAGCATCAGCTGTCAAAGCTGCTTATCGATCACTGCACCTGTATATAGCCCTTCTGTAAATAGCCCACACTACTACCTCATCCCCATATTTATTTTTGTTTATTTTTCACTAATCTTGCACTCCAGCATCTCTATTTGCACATCATAATTTGCACATCCTTCATTCCTGTGTTAATGATGATAATTCTGTAATTTATTTCTAGTCTATTTATTGTCCTACCTCCCAACCTTACTGCATTTTTGCACTACATTTTGCACTCTGTTTATAGATTTTCTATTGTGTTTTTGACTGTTTGTTTAATGTGTGTTGTTGTGTTTTTTTTTGTCGCACTGCTTTGCTTTGTCTTGGCCAGGTCGCAGTTGCAAATGAGAACTTGTTCTCAACTGACCTACCTGGTTAAATAAAGGTGAAATAAAATAAAAATAAATTTCCATGCCTTTTTGTGTTCAATACTTTTTCCCTGTGTCATTTCACATTATTACACATAACTTAATTTCTGAACTTATTTGTTTTGGTTTCTTTGTATGTATGGATTACTTGGGTTGTTACCAACATCTGGTGAACATTTCATGTCAATGGCACCTTTGGAAATATATTTACTGAGAAAAATGGTGACGTGTTCAATACTTATTTCACCCGCTGTAACTTGGTTTTGTATTTTTCCTATTCAGGAAATGTACATGAATTTTATATAAAGAAAATCACATGAGAACCAATTACTTTTTCCATTTGTATTGCGTACATAGAAATGACGGCCAACCAAAGTAAAAACCTTTATAATTACAAATTAAGATCTTGTGAATTTATAGCTCATCATAATACTACTGTATTGTCATTGAAATATTGTATTCACATCTTACTGATATCTAGATCTTAACCTAGATCAGTATTGAATAAGTCAAGGGTATTTGATCATAGGCCTTCATTTCATAACATTCAAATGTAATCTGCACCTGATTCAAAGATATGGTCTTTGAAAAAACAGTGCTGCTTGGACCATCCTCTAAAAATCAATAATACCCTGTTTCCTGGAATGATACCGCTCTTCAACAGAAGTTATGGACGTGCATGCCATTCTGCTTGTGAACTGGTGTTTGGGAGTGAACAGGTTAGTGATTGATCTAAAACTATAATCATGTTATTAGACTAAATCCCAATAATATAGTCCAAATAGAAGTGTTTAAACCAAAAGGTATACAGTATGCAGAATGACAAATCTACAAAATTATAGTCTAGATCTGTGACAGCTTAATGCAAAATGAAACAAAATTGAGTTACCTTGGGTACATTTGCCATTCCTTCTGTACAGTCCAAGTTGATATAAAACAATACAAAAGTAGGAAAACATAGAAGCAAATGGACATGTTAGACGCTTACTGATCACAATTTAAAACACAGAATAATGAATTATGGACAATACATAACACACTGGATGTTCTCAATTAATTTGCTTCCCAGGTTTAAGCATCTCTACTGCCCACAACAGCATCTCTCTCTCTGCCAGTTCGCTCTGTATGGATGTCACCCACTCCTGTGGGCATTACACCAACTTCTTGGCCTCAAAGAAGCTCTTGAGGTGCTTCATCTGCCAGATGCCAGTGATGATGAGGATAAGTGTCTGAGCTATAGACCACCAAAGCACACGCTGGTTGGTGCTCTCACTAGTCATGCGGAACCGCTCCTCACGATACTGTGAAGAGATACGCAGACAGTCACTAGATCTTTGAAAGATGAGGGTAAGATGTGGATTCCACAAGAGCTTTAAGATATTATGCAGGTTCAAATCAATATTTATTATCACCTATGTTGTGGCTTATTTACTCAACGGAAAACGTAGACATTCTCTTTAAACCAACCTGCTGATAATTTTGCTCTTTCTGGATTTGTTCTACTTGGTCCAGTAATTGTCGAGCTCTTAATTGCAGCTCTGTGAGCTTGTCTTTTGCTGCGATTTCGGGGTAGTTGTTGGTATGTTCACCAACCTGAATATCCAGGTGGACTTTCTGTAAAAAGGAACACAAGGTTAGTATGCCAGACTACCTGCATATTTACTGTTATACGGAAGGAACACAAGGTTAGTATGCCAGACTACCTGCATATTTACTGCTATACGGAAGGAACACAAGGTTAGTATGCCAGACTACCTGCATATTTACTGCTATACGGAAGGAACACAAGGTTAGTATGCCAGACTATCAGCATATTTACTACTATAAGGAAGGTTTTTGTGAGATAAAAATGTCCAGAACAACAACATCCCACTCATACCAGTTTGCCGCCAGCGAAGAGGGCCATCTTGGTGGAGTTGGAGTGCAGGCAGATCTGATGCTCGCCTGGTGTATGGGAAGTAAAGGTGAACCGTCCATCTGACCCATACTGACGAGACAGTATTATCTAGAATAGAGGGTTGGAGAGAGAGAGAGAAACATGCCGATTAAACATATACATGGAGGCATTGTGAGCATGAAGATAAATACACAAAACCTGAAGCGACTGTACACTTTTGAGTGTGGTAACCTTATATCTAATATTTCTTCTCATCGTTTGACTGACCTTAGTATCTGGATCCTTGATCTCCACATGCATTCCAAGGCCAGGGGTGGCTTGGAGGAAGGATCTGGTCTGCTTGTCCCACAGCTGAGTCCTGTAATTCCCTAGTAATAGAGAGATGCCAGATGAAAGGCTATTCCTCACATCCTCAATAGAGGGCATACTCCATCTCAAATAACACGTTGGCTTATCCCACAGTCATATACTGTATAAATCTTATATTTTCTAGCTAGCCAGCTAGAAAACATTTTATTTATTAAGATCCATGAGATAGGATATTTTTTATCCACCAAATCTAGCTACATCAGTCAGGAAATGAAAGACATGCACGCACTGACTGGATTAATCAAAATAGCACATCAGCAAAAGCAGCTAGCTAGTTACCCAACTATAACGTTTATCTGACGCTAAAATTATAATTTACCAATAACCATAGTCTCATCTGGAATTTCCTCTATAAAGCATTGTTTCTCCGTCTCTCCAATGTGAAAATAGAGAGAGTGACTTGGAGAAAGCCAAGCAAATAATATGATAATTCCAGCGCCAGGTGCAGTGAGCATCATGTCAAATCAGTCGTGTTGTCCCTAGCAGCAGGGTCAGCGTAGTAAACCAGCTGCTACTGCACTTTTATTTTGAAAGTCATTGAAACCCCCCCCCCACCGGAAGTGGTTGCACTGGCTTTTTACTGGGTCGCGCACTAACCAGAATGCACTTCGCCGTAACCATTTTCTGTTGCGTTTGTTGTGATGCGAGGACATCTCAGCATTAAGCTACAATAGCATTTCGCTCTACACCGTTATAAAAAACAGTGTTTAGTTGTTGTTTAGACGAGTTGTCTGTGTCTGTAGCGTTTAGCTACTTTCCCACCCCAGATTATTATTGCCGTGTGATTCTCCAATATATAGTCATGGCGCAGTACAAAGGAGCAGCAAGCGAGGCTGGAAGAGCCATGCAGCTGATAAAAAAGCGTGAGAAGGAAAGAGAACAACTTTCACAGCTAAAGGAGAAAATTGCTCAGGTCAGTCACTTGTTAGCTAGGTAATCTGTCCCTTTCTTGCTTATTCACTGCTATCTAGTTACTGAAGGCCATCAAGCGAACAACCTATAGCCTTTGTGCGGCAGGTAGACTGTGTACAGTAGTATTCTTAACGTACCTAGTTATGTGTCCCCTCATACTATCTGAATGTCTCCTGCAGGACAACATGGTCAAGTCCAACATCGACAAGAAGTTCTCTGCTCATTACGATGCGGTGGAAGCAGAGCTCAAATCCAGCACTGTTGGTAAGTACAGTATGGGACTTTGCATGTCAGACTTTCTTTTATAAGGATGAATGTTTGAATACATAATTGTGACGAACACAATCTTACTGCGATACTATCTTCCCTTGTCAGGTCTGGTGACACTCAATGATATGAAGGCCAGACAGGAGGCTCTTGTGAAAGAACGAGAAAAGCAACTGGCCAAGAAAGAGCAATCAAAGGAGTTGATGCTGTGAGTTACTGTATTCCCTGCCACTTCTGTCTGTTATGAGCTGTCAATGACCCCTGATTATGAACAACATCTTCTGTCCAAAGCTATTGTCGCTGTCTCATCTCTGCTCTCTTTCTGTTTACCTTCAGGAAGCTGTTGTCACTGTCTCATCTCTGCTCTCTTTGTTTACCTTCAGGAAGCTGGAGAAGCAGAAGGAGAAGAAGAGAAAGGAAGAGCAGAAGAGAAAGATTGCCAGTTTATCCTTTAATCCTGAAGATGAAGAGGATGAAGAGGAGGAGAAAGAGGAGACGGAGGATGAGGAGGAGGAGGAAGAGGACTGTGAGTGGTGTTCATAATACATCTGTTGTTTATAGACACAATACTTATGTATATTATTGTCTAAGAACAATCAATGAATACTGACTTTTATCTTCCAAAGATTTCCCTGCTAAGAAGAAGAAGCTAGGGAAGAACCCAGATGTGGACACCAGTTTCCTGCCAGACCGGGACAGAGAGGTGAGCCTTATGTATATACCACCAGTCACACTCATCTTATGCATTATATAATAATAATATAAATGTCCTATATTTACACAGAGCCCGAGCTTAACATGTGTTTATTGTGAGTTTAGGAGGAGGAGAATCGTCTTCGAGAGGAACTGCGCCAGGAGTGGGAGGGGAAGCAGGAAAAGATCAAGAGTAAGCGAGATAGTAAAGTACACATGGCGATTACACACTACGATTACACACGGCGATTACACTCAACGATTACATACGACGGTTACATCCGGTGCGCTTTTAGATTGGCCCCTATGGTTATTATGAGCTTAAATGTAATAGTTCACTACCCTGCTAGTTACAACCTTGCCATGATAATGACACTTATTGATAATGACACATTTATCTTCCGTGCAGGTGAAGAAATTGAGATCACATTCTCCTACTGGGATGGGTCGGGGCATCGTAAGACTGTCAAGGTACAGTAAGAGAGAACCGGTTGCTGCCGGAAAGAAAATCCATTGTTTGGAGCCACACATTCACTTTTGTCCCATGAGGTATACCTCTATACTATAGCAGGTATCAGTGTGCATTGTTGTGTGTTTTACTACAGATGAAGAAGGGCAATACCATGCAGCAGTTCCTTCAGAAAGCACTGGAGGTCCTGAGGAAAGATTTCAGTGAGCTCAGGTAAGAATAGATTTGATAAGTTAATGAAGGAGTGGCTTTGGTTTTTATCTAGGGGGTATTCACTAGAAAACCGAAGCAAACGGAATGAAACGGGGAGGGACCCATCTGAATTTGTCCAATAGAAACTTTCGTTTTCATTTCAAAAGCTTTTTTTTTTTTTTTACGTTTGGAGTAAACTGTTTTCGTTGCAAAACGTTTTGCAACTGTTTGCTGCGGTCTTTGTCTAATGAATACACCATTGGCACTAACATTATAGGATTTCCCTTGATGTTGTTCTTTATGATGGAAGGATGTAAAAAGGTTGTGTGTTCTTTTGTAGGGCTGCTGGTGTCGAGCAGCTGATGTACATCAAAGAGGATCTGATCATCCCACATGTGAGTGCTGCTGGACTCGTACATCTATCTGAACTATTATACAGTTACAGATCTTCATATTAAGTTGATCTCTTCTCTTCTCTTCTAGCATCACAGTTTCTATGACTTCATTGTGACAAAAGCTCGAGGCAAATCTGGTGAGCCGGTGAAAACAAAGGTCATCTAAAAATCTACAGTATATTGAAATATGTATGTAACATATATGTTTTACTTTATTCAACTACAGGTCCACTCTTCAGCTTCGATGTCCACGATGACATTCGGCTTGTGAATGACGCCACCGTTGAAAAAGACGAGGTCAGGAGATCCGTATTGTTTAGTTACAATTAATATACTATTCGATTTCCAAGTGTGTTTTTAATACTTTTTCCAAAATCAAAGGTATTTGCCAGGCCAGCTTTAACAATAATGAGTGTCCTTGGTGTGTCGTAGTCTCACGCAGGTAAAGTGGTGCTGAGGTGCTGGTACGAGAAGAACAAGCACATTTTCCCCGCTAGCCGCTGGGAGCCCTACGACCCAGAGAAGAAATGGGACAAATACACCGTGAGTGGTTCTCTCTAACCTTAACACACTGACAATATCTACATTGGAATATTATAATAGCTTTCTTATAGTTTTATCAAACGATCTGATTGGTATTCTAGGTTAATATAGAGTGTGATGTAATGTGTTCATCCACAGTACTTCCTCCTGTGTCCAATCACACGTCATGGCGTACAAATGCATCAAAACAATGTAGCATCAATGGCTGGAAAGATTATCATGCATATAGTGGCTTATGATTTATAGCCTTTTCCAACTTTTGGGCCGCAACGAACAGGATTGTTTCATAATCATACCACCCATGACACTGTATTAGTGTCGGTACTTACAGCGCTTAGTTCGTAAAACATGTAGGAAATAGCAAAAATAGGCCTATTATCAATAATTGAGTCATTACAGCCAAAATGATGATGTTGGGTAAAGAATGGATATGACGTTTGGTAGCTTAGTTCGTAAAACATGTAGATGTTGCAACCTATATGAAATATTCTTGTTAATTTCTTGTTTTTCAGATCCGGTGAAAATATTGGCTTCAGGATCATTCTAGACACATTTTATTTCCATGTTGTTTTACTATTAATGTATTGTCAGAAGCATTTTACTTTCAGAATAATAAACTATATTCACTTTAAATCATTAGCTTACAATTCATTACTACTTCTTAACTTTTCCTTCAAGAGTTTTTGCCATAGAATGTATTTCACAGGAGAAAGCATCCGAGCGAGCGAAACGGCAGCCCTCTGTCTCTTTTATGAGTAGGCCATCTATCTGAAGCTGTCTGGTTCAAACGAGTATGACATTGTTGCCACCGTAGCATTGAAGGCAAGGGAAGCCAGCGAGCATCTGGCCTCACTTGACAAAAAAAGTATACAAAATTAGCCAATCAGTGTTGAGCTAAACTGAGCAAGTTTGACTGAATGGTCCTGGCACACCCAAAAAAAAAAATGTCAAGGGAAGCCAGCTTGGATTTGGCGTCACTCCTATCAAATCCCATTGAGAGCGTACATCATTGACAGAAAAACTTGATTTGTTGCATGTCGTTGTGTAGCTGGCTAAAATTGGCCCTTAAGTAAATTAGCCATAGATGGAGATAGGGATTTGGACATGTGGTTTTACTTAATTCTCCGTACTGGCCAATGATTATAACAGCGATTCTGATCCAACTATTAATTCCTACATTGTTGTACCCCTGGCCTGAGAGGATGGAAGTTCAATATGTACAGTAGCTAGATGTAGAAGGCTAATGTTAAGTAGCTAACATTTCCCATGAATGGAAGTTAGGCTAGCTAGCAAGCATTTTAGCCAGGTAGCCTAGGGCAACAAAAAATAAGTGTGTACAGTATGACAGAATGATAGACCATTTCGTCAGCATGAAAGAGAGGATGGCGGCATTGGCGTGTACAAGTAGGGTGAGTCAACATGTTTTTCTACTTGCACTCACACACACACAGAAACCAGAACCATGGACAGCTACATCATATTTAGCTTACGTTGATTTGACTAAATAGTTTTGGGTATTTTTTAGTTGTCACTGTATTAGACTAAGCAGAGGTGATTTGATGATGCTGAAGTTGAAATGGTGCTGGAACTCCTATTTTCTTTGTGACTTGTGGTAACTCTCTGTGGTTCTAAATCAATAGTTGTTTAGTGGGCCGAACATTTCGGAAACATTAACTTGCATGACCATGATTTAGGTAATATACAGTGCATTCAGGAAGTATTCAGACCCCTTCCTTTTTTCCACATTTTGTTACGTTACAGCCTTATTCTAAAATGGGTTAAATAAAAACAATTTCTCATCAATCTACACACAATACCCCATAATGACAAAGCGAAAACAGGTTTTTAGCGATTTTTGCAAATGTATTAAAAATAAAAAACATACCTTATTTACACAAGTATTCAGACCCTTTGCAACGAGACTCCGGTGCATCCTGTTTCCATTGATCATCCTAGAGATGTTTCTACAACTTGATTGGAGTCCACCTATAGTCAATTCAATTGATTGAACATGATTTGGAAAGGCACATACCTGTCTATATAATGTCCCACAGATGACAGTGCATGTCAGAGCAAAAACCAAGCCATGGGGTCGAAGGAATTGTCCATAGAGCTCCGGAGAAGGGCCTTGGTCAGGGAGGTGATCAAGAACCCGATGGTCACTCTGACAGAGCTCCAGGGTTCCTCTATGGAGATGGAAGCACCCCACCAATCAGGCCTTTATGGTAGAGTGGCCACACTTCAGTAAAAGGCACGACAGCCCACTTGGAGTTTGCCAAAAGGCACCTAAAGACACTGGTCTGATGAAACCAAGATTTAACTATTTGGCCTGAATGACAAGCGTCACGTCTGGAGGAAACCTGGTGAAGCATGGTGGTGGCAGCATCATGCTGTGGGGATGTTTTTCAGCGGCAGGGACTCGGAGACTAGTCAGGACGGAGGGAAAGATGAATGGAGCAAGTACAGAGAGATCCTTGATGAACACCCCAGTCTGCTTTGGAGCAGGTTAAGGTTCACCTTCTAACAGGACAACGACCCTAAGCACACAGCCAAGACAACACTATCTAACCTGACAGAGATTGAGAGGATCTGCACAGAAGAATGGGGGAAACTCCCCAAATACAGGTGTGCCAAGCTTGTAGCATCAGACTCGAGGCTGTAATTGCTGCCAAAAGTGCTGTTTCAAAGTACTGAGTAAATGGTCTGAATATTTATGTAAATGTAATTTTATTTTTTAATTTTAATAAATGTGCAAAAAATTCTAAACCAGTTTTTGCTTTGTCATTATGGGGTATTGTGTGTAGATTTTACCCACACACGGCTGCTGGATACCAATGCTTTCTTTGCATGTGCAGGACAGACAAACGTTTTCGTCTAACAAGAATATTGCAATACAGTACATTTCATACAAAATGTTTTGTGCTTTTCAGAAATAATCTAGCAACATCATGACAAGAACTGGAATGAGGAACAAGCATCACTGACCAGCAGGTCAAATGCGCCTCCACTACTGATTTTCTACAGCAGCGATGTCGACCCTGCCCATGTCAGAGCAATAATGCAACTAGAAGCCTTACTGCAGCAGCACATGGATACCCGGGTAACACTGGGAGGAGAATATCAGGAAGACTAATTCCTGGGGCGCGTTCAGGACGGTGTTAAAGATTGAATTCAACGGAAACTGTACTGAACGACCAGTTGGAAGAACGTTGTGATTATAGTGTTCGCGAGGGAGTACGCCGTGCTGCACGTGATGTTTAAATAGTCACACCCATATTGATCAGGCCACACCCACCTACCTGGTTAAATAAAGGTGAAATAAAAATAAAGGGGGTGGTAAAGAGCAAGACAAACATTTACATTTTAGTCATTTAGCAGACACTCTTATCCAGAGCGACTTACAGTAGTGAATACATACATGTTTGTACTGGTCCCCTGTGGGAACTGAACACACAACACTTGCGTTCCACACGGGGCCAACTGAACGTGAACATCCAAGCTGGGCTCCGCAAACTCCGACGACCGGAACTATTGAATTTAATTTGAACTGCAATTTATTTCCAGAGGATAGCACTTAAAGTATTTTTGAGATGGTGAAACAGGTTATAATACACTGAGGACATTCTGATTGTGAAGCGAATTTTTGAATGATATGTGATCTTAGTTTTAATTTACTAAATACAAAATATAGATGTATTTTCTTATACTGTGTGTTGTACTATGTGCTATGTAGTGGTACTGCTAGTATTTATTTACAGGCATTATACAGTGCTTTAGCTAGCAAGAACAGCCGCTAGTAGTCGCTGTTTACCTTGTCTATTGACGGTCACTATCTACCGGTTAGGATTATAAACTATATCGATAATAGAATAGAACCTAATTTGACAGTAAATCAAATTAATATCGTTTTTCTTTGCAATAGGCTACATTTTATTTTATTCCTTATATTATTTTGTCAAGAAAGCTGCAATTGGACTTGCCAGCTGAATAGGTTTTCGCATCTCCATTCTGCTAGCAGCAGGAAATTTTGATGGCAGTACAAACGTTGATTTTATTTATCAAAATAAGAGTCCCCACTGCAAAGACAAACAAAGCTTTGGGAATGTTGATTTTTGAAGCACTCTAGTGCAGTAAAACATTTTGCACAGCAATGCAACCACCTAGAAAAATACAGATACTAGGATTTAATTTGAAATCTTACACAAATACTGGTATGTTCAAACCAACGATGCAAACTGAACAAAACCAGACATTTTCCATATACACAAAAAGCTTATTTCTCTCAGATAATCTATCCACCTGACAGGTGTGGCATATCAAAAAGCTGATTAAACAGCATGATCATTACACAAGTGCACCTTGTGCTGGGGACAATAAAAGGCCACTCTAAAATGTGCTGTTTTGTCACAAAACACAATACCACAGATGTCTCAAGTTTTGAGGGAGATTGCAATTGGCATGCTGATTGCAGGAATGTCCACCAGAGTTGTTGCCAGAGAAGTCAATGTTAATTTCTCTAACATAAGCTGCCTCCAACGTTGTTTTAGAGGATTTGGCAGTATGTCCAGCTGGCCTCACAACCGCAGTCCACGTGTATGGCATTGTGTTGGCGAGCGGTTTGCTGATATCAACATTGTGAAGAGAGTTCCCCATGGTGGCAGAGGGGATATGGTATGGACAGGCATAAACTACGGACAACGAACACAATTGTATTTTATCTATGTAAATTTGAATGCCCGTACCGTGACGAGATCCTGAGGCCAGTTGTCGTGCCGTTCATCCGCCGCCATCACCTGGTTTCGGCATTATAATGCACAGCCCCATGTCGCAAGGATCTGTACACAATTCCGTGAAGCTGAAAATGTCGCACTTCTCCTATGGCTTGCAAACTCACCAGACATGTCACCCATTGAGCATGTTTGGGATGCTCTGGATCGATGTGTCTGATAGTGTGTTCCAGTTCCCTCAAATATCCAGCAACTTCACACAGCCATTGAAGAGTAGTACTACAACATTCCACAGGCCTCAACATTCCACAGGCCTCAATCAACTCTATAAAAAGCTCACATTATATCATTTAGTATGCATAATGGTGTCTGTAATAGAATAAATGTGGCAGAAAGGAATGTAGACATTAATAAATGCATTTGTATAGCTTCCAAAATATTTTTTATAATGTTGATAGAGTGCCAAGATTGAGGCAAGGTGGAGACTTCAGCACAGCGCCCTCTATCAGCCATCTAGTGCCCCCATACTCAACTGGCGGTCCGGATCCGGACCAAGAACAGGATCAATGCGGGTCCAGACAAAAATGTTTATAAATTGTAGGGCTTCGACCGCTGTTATCATATAAACACACATAAGAAATGGGAAAGAATTGTGTAGAAGAAATGTGTAGAATTTCAGGATATTGGCTTTAAAACAGCAAAATGTTCTCTCTGCCAACAAGAGGGGTGTAAACAGTTTGGGGTCACATGGGTTGCGAATGTGTGACCGGACCTTCTCAAAGAGTACTTGAGTAATTCTGATCTAGTGTATATATATATATGTATATGTATATAAATCATTGGTTTAAACCTATTTAAATGGAGGAGGGAGTGTGCTGTGCTGCTGAATATGTACGAGAGTCACTCTCACAACCTAAACATATTTGGTTAGTAGAGACTCTACTACTTAGTATTGTTTACCCCACTGAGATAGGTAATAAGGTTTTTTTCCTCTATAGCCCAATATGTAATACAGTGTATAGAGAGCAATAGGAATGGTGTCTTTTTGTAGGCACCAACTCTGTCATAGAGAGCAATAGGAATGGTGTCTTTTTGTAGGCACCAACTCTGTCATGGAGAGTAATAGGAATGGTGTCTTTTTGTAGGCACCAACTCTGTCATAGAGAGTAATAGGAATGGTGTCTTTTTGTAGGCACCAACTCTGTCATGGAGAGTAATAGGAATGGTGTCTTTTTGTAGGCACCAACTCTGTCATAGAGAGTAATAGGAATGGTGTCTTTTTGTAGGCACCAACTCTGTCATAGAGAGTAATAGGAATGGTGTCTTTTTGTAGGCACCAACTCTGTCATAGAGAGTAATAGGAATGGTGTCTTTTTGTAGGCACCAACTCTGTCATAGAGAGTAATAGGAATGGTGTCTTTTTGTAGGCACCAACTCTGTCATAGAGAGCAATAGGAATGGTGTCTTTTTGTAGGCACCAACTCTGTCATAGAGAGTAATAGGAATGGTGTCTTTTTGTAGGCACCAACTCTGTCATAGAGAGCAATAGGAATGGTGTCTTTTTGTAGGCACCAACTCTGTCATAGAGAGTAATAGGAATGGTGTCTTTTTGTAGGCACCAACTCTGTCATAGAGAGCAATAGGAATGGTGTCTTTTTGTAGGCACCAACTCTGTCATAGAGAGCAATAGGAATGGTGTCTTTTTGTAGGCACCAACTCTGTCATAGAGAGTAATAGGAATGGTGTCTTTTTGTAGGCACCAACTCTGTCATAGAGAGTAATAGGAATGGTGTCTTTTTGTAGGCACCAACTCTGTCATAGAGAGTAATAGGAATGGTGTCTTTTTGTAGGCACCAACTCTGTCATAGAGAGCAATAGGAATGGTGTCTTTTTGTAGGCACCAACTCTGTCATAGAGAGTAATAGGAATGGTGTCTTTTTGTAGGCACCAACTCTGTCATAGAGAGCAATAGGAATGGTGTCTTTTTGTAGGCACCAACTCTGTCATAGAGAGTAATAGGAATGGTGTCTTTTTGTAGGCACCAACTCTGTCATAGAGAGCAATAGGAATGGTGTCTTTTTGTAGGCACCAACTCTGTCATAGAGAGCAATAGGAATGGTGTCTTTTTGTAGGCACCAACTCTGTCATAGAGAGTAATAGGAATGGTGTCTTTTTGTAGGCACCAACTCTGTCATAGAGAGTAATAGGAATGGTGTCTTTTTGTAGGCACCAACTCTGTCATAGAGAGTAATAGGAATGGTGTCTTTTTGTAGGCACCAACTCTATCATAGAGAGCAATAGGAATGGTGTCTTTTTGTAGGCACCAACTCTGTCATAGAGAGTAATAGGAATGGTGTCTTTTTGTAGGCACCAACTCTGTCATAGAGAGCAATAGGAATGGTGTCTTTTTGTAGGCACCAACTCTGTCATAGAGAGTAATAGGAATGGTGTCTTTTTGTAGGCACCAACTCTGTCATAGAGAGCAATAGGAATGGTGTCTTTTTGTAGGCACCAACTCTGTCATAGAGAGTAATAGGAATGGTGTCTTTTTGTAGGCACCAACTCTGTCATAGAGAGTAATAGGAATGGTGTCTTTTTGTAGGCACCAACTCTGTCATAGAGAGTAATAGGAATGGTGTCTTTTTGTAGGCACCAACTCTGTCATAGAGAGCAATAGGAATGGTGTCTTTTTGTAGGCACCAACTCTGTCATAGAGAGTAATAGGAATGGTGTCTTTTTGTAGGCACCAACTCTGTCATAGAGAGTAATAGGAATGGTGTATTTTTGTAGGCACCAACTCTGTCATAGAGAGCAATAGGAATGGTGTCTTTTTGTAGGCACCAACTCTGTCATAGAGAGTAATAGGAATGGTGTCTTTTTGTAGGCACCAACTCTGTCATAGAGAGTAATAGGAATGGTGTCTTTTTGTAGGCACCAACTCTGTCATAGAGAGTAATAGGAATGGTGTCTTTTTGTAGGCACCAACTCTGTCATAGAGAGCAATAGGAATGGTGTCTTTTTGTAGGCACCAACTCTGTCATAGAGAGTAATAGGAATGGTGTCTTTTTGTAGGCACCAACTCTGTCATAGAGAGTAATAGGAATGGTGTATTTTTGTAGGCACCAACTCTGTCATAGAGAGTAATAGGAATGGTGTCTTTTTGTAGGCACCAACTCTGTCATAGAGAGCAATAGGAATGGTGTCTTTTTGTAGGCACCAACTCTGTCATAGAGAGTAATAGGAATGGTGTATTTTTGTAGGCACCAACTCTGTCATAGAGAGTAATAGGAATGGTGTATTTTTGTAGGCACCAACTCTGTCATAGAGAGTAATAGGAATGGTGTCTTTTTGTAGGCACCAACTCTGTCATAGAGAGTAATAGGAATGGTGTCTTTTTGTAGGCACCAACTCTGTCATAGAGAGTAATAGGAATGGTGTATTTTTGTAGGCACCAACTCTGTCATAGAGAGTAATAGGAATGGTGTATTTTTGTAGGCACCAACTCTGTCATAGAGAGTAATAGGAATGGTGTATTTTTGTAGGCACCAACTCTGTCATAGAGAGTAATAGGAATGGTGTCTTTTTGTAGGCACCAACTCTGTCATGGTTCGAAATTAATGGAGTTTATTTTTTATTTTTGGATAAACTAAAACAGGCTTAGGAGATCTTATACGTTTTGTTCTATGAGATAATATACATCAGCTAACAATACTTTTTGTGCATATTGAAGCATTTATGCAATCAAATCAAGCACATAAACGCATCATAATTCAGGTCATGTTAACTGACATATTTTCTCATAGAACAAAACATACAAGATTTCCTAAACCTGTGTTAACGTCCAACCGGCATTTAATCCCAAAACCCCATTCTTTCCCCATTAATCTTCCCCAAAGAAATGGCTGAAAGAACCAGAGGGAACTCATTTCCAGGTTTTAGGACTACAAGCTCTATTGCATTGGGGGCAATGGAAGGGGTGGAGTAAAAATCATATCAAATCAAATGTTATTGGTCACATACGCGTGTTTAGCAGATGTTATTGCGGGTGTAGCCAAATGCTTGTGCTTCCAGCTCCGACAGTGCAGTATATCTAACAGTAATATCTAACAGTTTCACAACATATGCCCAAATACACATACATCTAAGTAAGGAATGGATTAAGAATATATACATATATGTCAGAGCAGCATTGGACTAAGATACATTGGCGTAGTATAGAAGTAAAAGCCAGCAGCAGGCTTATATGACACCCCCTAAACAACAAATCATATTTGGTTAGTAGTGACCTTATTGAATAATTTCCACCCTACTAGCTGAGACCTCAACATTGTATTTTTCATTATTGGTTTTAAAAAATATTTTTTTTTTTTTGGATAAATTACTTTTTACATTTTATTAGCACAATAAAAGTGGCCATTGATTAAAATGTTATATCTTTTGAATCCGTCATAGATGGGTTAGCTAACAACATCATGAAAACAATGTGCATATGGCAGATACACTTTATGAACAGAAGTATGTGGACACCTGCTTGTCGAACATCTCATTCTAAAATCATGGGCATTAATATGGAGTTGGTCCCCCCTTTGCTGCTATAACAGCCTCCACTCTTCTGGGAAGGCTTTCTACTAGCTGTTGGAACATTGCTGCAGGGACTTGCTTCCATTCAGCCACAAGAGCATTAGTGAGGTCAGGCACTGATGTTGGGCGATTAGGCCTGGCTCACCTTTGGCGTTCCATTTGGCGTTCCAATTCATCCCAAAGGTGTTCAAAATTGTTCTTAACTGACTTGCCTAGTTAAATAAAGCTTCAATAAAAAAAAGATGGAGGTCAGACCAGTCAAGTTCTTTCACACCGATCTCGACAAACCCTTTCTGTATGGACCTCGCTTTGTGTACGGAGGCCTTGTCATGCTGAAACAGGAAAGGGCCTTCCCCAAACTGTTGCCACAAAGTACAGAATCGTCTAGAGTGCAGTATGCTGTAGCATTAAGAATTCCCTTCACTGGAACTAAGGGGCCTAGCCGAACCATGAAAAACAGACTCATACCATTATTACTCCTCCACCAAACTTTACAGTTGGCACTATGCATTCGGGCAGGTAGTGTTCTCCTGCTGAAGCTCCCGACAAATAGTTATTGCGTTGACGTTGCTTCCAGAGGCAGTTTGGAACTCGGTAGTGAGTGTTGCAACTGAGGACAGATGATTTTTATGCACTACGGGCTTAAGCACTCGGCGGTCTCGTTCTGTGAGCTTGAGAGCATCCTGTCGGGCTGTATCACTGCCTGGTTCGGAAACTGCACCACCCGCAACCGCAGGGCTCTCCAGAGGGTGGTGCTGTCTGCCCAACGCATCACTGGGGGCACACTGCCTGCCCTCCAGGACACCTACAGCACCCGATGTCACAGTAAGGCCAAAAAGATCATCAAGGACATCAACCACCCGAGCCACTGCCTGTTCACGCCGCTATCATCTAGAAGGCGAGGTCAGTACAGGTGCATCAAAGCAGGGACCGAGAGACTGAAAAACAGCTTCTATCTCAAGGTCATCAGACTGTTAAATAGCCATTTTCTTAATTCCATTCTTTTACTTTTAGATGTGTGTGTATTGTAGTGAATTGTTAGATATTACTGCACTGTTGGAGCTAGAAACACAATTATTTTGCTACACCTACAATGACATCTGCTAAATATGTGTATGTGACCAATAACATTTGATTTTATATGATTTTTGTGGCCAATGTTTGTCTATGGAGATTGTATGGCTGTATGCTCACTCAATTTTATACACCTGTCAGCAACAAGTGCGGCTGAAATAGCCGAATCCACTAATTTATAGGGGTTTCCACCTACTTTTGGCCATGTAGTGTAGCTACCAACATTGACAAGAAACTGCCATGTCGGAAATTGTAAGTGACTCGTTTCAGCTAGTTTAATCATGTTATTGATACCATGTCTTGATTTCTTTTTCTTTTTTTTACTGATTTCATGTCAATTCTAATAAGGCTAAAATTCGCTAGCTAGCTAACCAACCACTGTGACAATGTATTTGAGAGACAACAAGTGCTCATTGTAAAAATGTGTTTATGTTTTCAATAAACATTGGAGACGAAATATAGTTTACATGTTGCCAACATGTTTGCCACATACTTGCGCACGCGTCGGTTTTGTTGCAGGGTTGAAACGCGGGCTTTTAATTTGAAGGTTTTCTCATTACCATATGGGAGTAAAGTCATCGTTTTGTGCTGTTGGCAGAACGAAGATCTGAGAACTACCCGGCCAACATGGAGAGAAAAGGTAATTGTTATAAAGGCATAAAATATTAACAATTAATCAGTTTTGTGTTAACCTAATATGTAAATAAACGTGTTACGTATTTAAAGTTACTGTTAATTGTATCGACGTACTCTTATGTACGTTTTGTGGAATTGCATGTCTCCTGCTAAACTGAACGCCAGACACACACTGGCGCAGCTAGCTAATGCTAACTAAAGTAGTACCGTCAACCTGACACCTTAGCTAACTACAATCCATTGATTCATGTCATTGCTAACTATGACAAAGTAATTGAGTCAACGTGAAGGGAATCAAGCTTTATTTGTGCGATTGGCATTAGCAGATCTAAAGTGAGTGGTGGTTGCACGAAAGATAACTACCTGGCCAAACATCGCAGTTTTCACTTCCTTTTTTATTTTATTTTATTTGTCTAACAATGTTTTTCCTGCGACAATAGTTACCTAACAATTGTGGCTAATGTTAGCTGGCTAATAATTAATTTGCTAACTACCTCAGTCAGCTTTCGTTGGATAGGTAGCTAACGCTAGCACATAACGTCCAGTACACTACATGGAAACATAGCTAGCTAAAATACTGTTTAACCAGTAATGCAATAGATAACAAGATACTGAATGAATGTATTTTATTGCATTAGTTCTAGCTCTTCAAGCGAGGAAGAAGAGGGCGAAAGCGAAGAAGTCCAACAAGAAGTGAGTCATTCTGCAGTGTACAAACATACTGGTTAACAAACATGTCTTGCCTTACAACACTTGGCTACATCTACAGGCATTTGGTTTTGACCAAAACATTGAATCAGCTGGAGGCCGAAAGCATACGTCCAGTTTCTGTGGTGTCCTAAGAAGGACTGACTGACTGGGCGTTGTGGTCTGTTCACATCCCTACTAGACTGCACATGCTGTCTGTTGCTGTCCACTCCAGACTGCACATGCTGTCTGTTGCTGTCCACTCCAGACTGCACATGCTGTCTGTTGCTGTCCACTCCAGACTGCACATGCTGTCTGTTGCTGTCCACTCCAGACTGCACATGCTGTCTGTTGCTGTCCACTCCAGACTGTACAGCAGACGTTCTGATTTTGCAATTGCCATTCTGTAGCCCTTTCCCTGTCAGTCAGGACATACATTTAAGACACAATGTAACACCTAGTTAATTATTTATTTAGGATCAAAGTACAGTTGCTAGTGACACTCTGCTTTAAAATAAAAAGGGAGTACCTTAGATTTTTTACCCCCTATTGATCTACACAACCTTTTTGCAGGTATGAATCGTTTTGAATAATATTCTACTGACCTAGTGCAACATACTGTAAATCTTTTGTTTTTGTAAATCTTCCTCAAGCTCAGTCAATCTGGTTGGGAATCATTGTCTCTGATAATACAAAATAAAAAAATCTGATTTAAGTCAGAAAGGAGACTAGACCATTCAGGAACATAACACTTCTTGGAAAACCGTTCTGGTGTGTCTTTGGCACAGAAAAATAAAACGTTTTCAGAAGACTGAGGTGTCATGTTACAGGAATGCATGTTACTTGGGCTTTGCTACTTAAATATTTATTTAGATTGTAACCAACTCCCCAGTCCCTGCGGGTGACAAATCAAATTGTATTTGTCACATGCGTCAAATACAACAGGCGTAGACCTTACAATGAAATGCTTACTTACAAGCCCTTAACCAACAAGGAAGTTCAAGTAAGAGTAAAAATATAAATAATACTTAAAAAAAAAAAAAAAAAAACACAATAAAATAACAACGAGGCTATATACAGGGGGTACTGGTACTGAGTCATTGTGCAGGGGTACAAGGTAATTGAGATATGTACATAGGTAGGGGTGAAAGTGTCTAGGTAAACAGAGTAGCAGCAGCATGTGGGAGAGAGTGTGTGTGAGTGTGTGGGAGGAGTCCAGTGAGTGTGTGGGAGGAGTCCAGTGAGTGTGTGGGAGGAGTCCAGTGAGTGACTATGCATAGATAATAGACAGCGGGTAGCAGCAGTGTTAAACCAAATGGAGGGGGGGTTAATGTAAATAGCCTTTTGGTCCTAGACTTGGCGCTCCGGTACCGCTTGCCGTGCGGTAGCAGAGAGAACAGTCTATGACTTGGGTGACTGGAGTCTTTGACAATTTTTGGGGCTTTCCTCTGACACCGCCTGGTATAGAGGTCCTAGATGACAGGAAGCTTGGCCCCAGTGATATACTGGGCCGTACGCACTACCCTCTGTAGTGCCTTACAGTCAGATGCCGAGCAGTTGCCATACCAGGCAGTGATGCAACCAGTCAGGATGCTCTCTGGTGCAACTTTTTGATGATCTGGGGACCCATGCCAAATGTTTTTCAGTCTCCTGAGGGGGAAAGGTGTTGTCGTGCCCTCTTCATGACTGTCTTGGTGTGTTTGAACCATGATAGTTCGTTGGTGATGTGTACACCAAGGAACTTGAAACTCGACCCGCTCCACTACAGCCCTGTCAATGTTAATAGGGGCCTGTTCGGCCCACCTTTTCCTGTAGTCCAAGATCAGCTCCTTTGTCTTGCTCACATTGAGTGAAAGGTTGTTATCCTGGCACAACACTGCCAGCTCTCTGGCCTCCTCTCTATAGGCTGTCTCGTTGTTGTTGGTGATCAGGCCTACCACTGTTGCATCATCAGCAAACTTAATGATGTTGTTGGAGTCGTGTTTGGCCACGCAGTCGTGAGTGAACAGCGAGTTCAGGAGTGGACTGAGCATGCACCCCTGAGGGGCCCCAGTGTTGAGGATCAGCGTGGCAGATGTGGTGTTACCTACCCATACCACACGGGGGCGGCCCCTCAGGAAGTCCAGGATCCAGTTGCAGAGGGAGGTGTTTCGTCCCAGGGTCTTTAGCTTACTGATGGGCACTATTTTGTTGAAGGCTGAGCTGTAGTCATTAAACAGCATTCTCACATAGGTGTTCCTTTTGTCGAGATGGGAAAAGGCAGTGTGGAGTGCGATTGAGATTGTTGGGGCGGTATGTGAATTGGAATGGATCTAGGGAATCCGGGATGATGCTGTTGATGTGAGCCATGACCACAATTTATATCACTGTGCCGTTATCACAAAACATATTATTCATATCACTGTGCCGTTATCACAAAACATATTATTCGTAGATGCTTAAGGAAAACAGAATAGTGCAACAACTTCTCTGCTGTTTTGGTGCCCTGGCTACCACGCTGTGAAAAGCGCGAAGCGAACCCCTGCACATGCGCAGATACTCTTGCATCTCGCTCATCTCAATATTCTAGCCTGTTTATTGATGATAGGCCCTGCTTTACTGAAGGTGCGAGACATTGCAAACCAAGAAACTGCGAGATACATCTTTTGATTGCCTATAGATAGGCCTAGTGCACGGTTCTGACTGTCTGCATGGTGGATGACCTGCCTATACTGTGCCCCTCCCCGCTCTCTCTGTCCCTCGCTAGCTCGCTATAAAAGATGCAAGTGTTTGTGTTCTCTGAAGTACGGCAAAAATACTGAATCTTAGGTGTCAATTTCTAGCGGAAATGGGAGTCGGAATCAATTATTTTGGCGTCTACTCTCCTCCACTACGCCATCGTCGTTGACAGTTTGGAAAATGGCAGAGAGAGGCCCAGGTAAAAAGTTATAAAAACCTGCCCCAGTCTTCTTGATTTAACCCTGGGATAGTTTAAAAAAAATTCAGCGAGACAATAGCCAGCTTGTAGTCCTAAAAACCAGAAATTAGTTCCCTCTGGTTCGCTCAGCCATTCCTATGGGGAAAGAATAGGGTCTAGGGAGTTTCATCCTCCAGAAAAGTTATGTAATGGTTAAACTATAAAATATACTGATTTTAATAAAAAAAACATTATTTATGGAAACAATGTTTAAAAATTGTATTATATTATGAATAGAAACGGAGGCCTTGTGTCACATATGCAGCTATCAAATATATGGGAATGTATGCTCAATCCAAACTTTTCACCAACTGATTTCAGCATTACCACAAAATTTGAGGAAGCAAGTAGAAGAGGGACAAGGTGGGGAACTGGTTTGCCTGCCGTATATTAAAGATACAAGATGGCTGAAAGGAATTGGCATCAACAGAAAAATATACCAGTTTCATTTGAGGACAAACATTTTGACAGCTGCTCCATACAGGTTGCAAAATAAATGGGAAGAGATTTTCGATGTACCGATTCCATGGCGCATGGTTTATGAACGGGTACAAAAAACACTTGATTCAATTTAAATTTTTAATTTAAATAATTATACAAAATTCTTGCCACCAACAGAATGTTACATACTGTATATGGGGCATACAACAATCTCTAGATAATTTATTCTGGTAAATTTGCCCCTACGTAGCCCCTATGTAGCATGTTTCTGGTCACAGGTTCAGGAATGGTTAAAATCACAACATTCACTTAAAATGTACCTTACAAATAGCAGTGTTGGGAGATTTGGAAAACCATAGACAGTCAATAAATAATATAATAATACTTGTAGGAAAGGTTTTCATCTTTGGCTCACAATCTGTGGAAACTATACAATTAGAAAGGTTCAACATTTATGTAAAACCGCACAATTGAAAAATATATGGCACATGGAAACCAAACGAAGGTGGTCTATGGTGAGAGGTGGGATGGGCTGAGAGTGGCTGAGGGGTGGGACTAAAGAGTTTGTTTGGTAATGTATTATTGTTATGTGACTGCTTCATATATAAAAGGCAAAATATGTATGAATTTATTTTGTATATGTAGCACAAAAGCGATTAAAAAAGAAAAAGAAAAAAAGAGATTTGCCCTCGGAGGGGTAAAAAAAATTCATACATACTTGATTTATTAACCTTTTTTTTTTGCTTCTCTTTATTACATAAATGCTTCACAATTCACAGTGAAGTTAGTTGATAGAACACAATGGAAAGTCTCCTATGCCTGTGTTTACCCCAGACCTTATTTTCAGCCCCCCCCAAAAAATAGCATTCATTTCCCCATAGGCTTTGGCCAACGAGCCATGACAGAGTTAGTGCCTACAAAAATACACCATTACTATGGCTCTATGACATGGCAGACACAACCTACTCCTCTCCTCTTTCCAAGAGGTTTTGAGGGTTCCTGTTTTCAGGACAGACTGACCAGGTGAAAGCTATGATCCCTTATTGATGTCACTTGTAAAATCCACTGTGTATGTGTGCCGTTCAGAGGGTGGTAGTAGGTGCCAGGGCGCACCGGTTTGTGTCAAGAACTGAAACGCTGCTGGATTTTTCACGCTCAACAGTTTCCTGTGTGTATCAAGAATGGTTCACCAGACAACTTGACACAACTGTGGCAACCACTGGAGTCAACATGGGCCAGTATCCCTGTGGAACGCTCAACACTTTGTAGAGTCCATGCCCTGACAAATTGAGACTGTTCTGAGGACAAAGGGGGGAGGTGTTCTTAATGTTTTGTACACAGTGTATGCAATGCATGCTTTGTGTGAAGTTTCTAGGAAGACACCTGTCCTTTTGTTTTCCATTGCAAGTGTTGATTCATTATAGGCTTTGATTGTTTGTTGAACTATAACTGCCTCTGGTTAATCTATTCTCTGTATTCAGAAGGAATGCAGCATATCTGGAAATGTCATAACGTCAATATTTACATAGTGACACACACTGCCATCACACCTGTGTATGGGAGTGTGTTTGTGAGTCTGACCCTGAACAACAATATACCTAAAATAATAGTAGAACACCCATTTTGAATATCTTTGTATATTATGAATAATGTACAGTGTTTTAGTAAATCCTATTGTGTTTACATATTGGATCTCATATGTATTTACTGTATGGTATTCTATACTACGCCACTGACTGTTGAACAGCCATCTCCAGCACATCAGAGGCTGCTGCCTATAGACATAGATTAGAAATCACTGGCCACTTTAATAATGTTTCCGTATCTTGCATTACTCATCTCATATGTATAAACTGTACTCTATACTATTAGATTCTATACTAAGTTCAAGATGACGGTCAATCTCCCTCGGTCTGGGGCACCATGCAAGATCTCACCTCGTGGGGCATCAATGATCATGAGGAAGGTGAGGGATCAGCCCAGAACTACACGGCAGGACCTGGTTAATGACCTGAAGAGAGCTGGGACCACAGTCTCAAAGAAAACCATTAGTAACACACTACGCCGTCATGGATTAAAATCCTGCAGCGCACGCAAGGTCCCCCTGCTCAAGCCAGCGCATGTCCAGGCCCATCTGACGTTTGCCAATGACCATCTGGATGATCCAGAGGAGGAATGGAAGAAGGTTATGTGGTCTGATGAGAGAAAAATAGAGCTTTTTGGTCTAAACTCCACTCGCTGTGTTTGGAGGAAGAAGAAGGATGAGTACAACCCCAAGAACACCATCCCAACCGTGAAGTATGGAGGTGGAAACATCATTCTTTGGGGATGCTTTTCTGCAAAGGGGACAGGACGACTGCACCGTATTGAGGGGAGGATGGATGGGGCCATGTATCGCGAGATCTTGGCCAACAACCTCCTTCCCTCAGTAAGAGCATTGAAGATGGGTCGTGGCTGGGTCTTCCAGCATGACAACGACCCGAAACACACAGCCAGGGCAACTAAGGAGTGGCTCCATAAGAAGCATCTCAAGGTCCTGAAGTGGCCTAGCCAGTCTCCAGACCTGAACCAAATAGAAAATCTTTGGAGGGAGCTGAAAGTCTGTATTGCCCAGCGACAGTCCCGAAACCTGAAGGATCTGTATGGAGGAGTGGGCCAAAATCCCTGCTGCAGTGTGTGCAAACCTGGTCAAGAACTACAGGAAACGTATGATCTCTGTAATTGCAAACACAGGTTTCTGTACCAAATATTAAGTTCTGCTTTTCTGATGTATCAAATACTTATGTCATGCAATAAAATGCATATGAATTACTTAAAAATCATACAATGTGATTTTCTGTATTTTCTGTAAATTACAGACTTCTACATGCTTTGTAAGTGGGAAAACCTGCAAAATCGGCAGTGTATCAAATACTTGTTCTCCCCACTGTATATATTCTTAATCCATTCCTTACTTACATTTATGTGTATTTGGGTATATGTTGTGAAACTGTTAGATATTACTGCACTGTCTGAGCTAGAAGCACAAGCATTTCGGTACACCCGCAATAACATCTGCTAAACGCGGTGTATGATGTGACCAATAAAATTTGATTTGATTTAGAAAGGATTGAGATTGTTGTGTTTTACCCAACAACAGCCAAGCCAACCCGTGCTGTGCAGTCACACACGGCGGACGTCCTCCTGTAGGCCCTATGTTATGTAACGCCTATCTGCTGTGCTGCTAGATTTAAAACAGCCGGAGAACGATGAAGTTCTCAGTTCACCGAAGCATCACATGGATGTTTGAAATGCCTTGCCCATGACGGTATTATTGGAGTGTATGGCAGTTTCTGATAAAGAACAACACAGCCTAGTCTCATCAAATCTTGTCTTGAGACTTAACATTAACCTAGATAGGCAAATGTTGGATTTTTCGAACAATGGATTTCCCCTATGCAGTCATCCTATGTATGTGAATAACTTGAGTTTATTTCTAGAGCGGTATGGTAGTTAGCTGGCTGTCACACTGCTTTGAGACGTCTTGAATGGAAAGGGCAACAGTTCTGTATCAAATGTCAGTGTAAATGCCATGCAAGACACTCATCGCTGGAAAAAAGGATTACGTCATCCTTGGGAAAATGTCTATTATGAGAGGTGGTAGAACGTAATACTGCATTTAGTGCGCGAGGCAATGTTAAAATTGAAGCCGATAATCTATGATATTTTGTTATTGTTGTAGTGTAGTTACTACATGACTCATACTATGGTGTCCTCCAGGCAGCCAGCCCAGACGAGGGGGACAGGGTCCCAGCAGCAGCCCCGGCCATAGGCCTCTGTTCTAAATACACTGCCTACGCTTTGTTCCAGCCTGAATTCAGAATTGATCAATGTTTTCTCACCTATATACACACACACAATACCCCATAATGACAAAAAGAAAGCATGTTTTTAGAAATTGTAGCAAATGTATTAAGTTAAATACAGATATCTAATTTGCATAAGTATTTACACCCTTGGGTCAATACTTTGTAGAAGCACCTTTGGCAGTGATTACAGCTTTGAGTCGTCTTGGGTATGTCTGTATCAGCTTTGCACATCTCGTTTTGGCATTGGCACTAGTCTGACATTCTCCTTTGAAGATTTTCTCACGCCCTGTTAAGTTAGATGGGGAGCAGCGGTGAAGAGCAATCTTCAAGTCTTTCCACAGATTTTCAATGTCATTCAAGTCTGGCCTTCGGCTGGGCCGCTCAAGGACTTTCACATTCTTGTTCTGAAACCATTCCAGAGTTGCTTTGGCTTTATGCTTTGGGTTATTGTCCTGGATGTAGATCTTATCCCCAGTCTAAGGTCCTTTGCACTCTGAAGCAGGTTGTCATAAAGGATTTGCCTGTATTTGGCTCCATTCATTGTGCCCTCTATCCTTACCAGTCTCCCAGTCCCTGCTGCTGAAAAGATGCCACCAGCATGCTTCACGGTAGGGATGGTGTTGGATGGGTGATGAGCCTGGTTTTCTCCAGACATGGCACTTTGTATTCAGGCCACAGAGTTCCATTTATTTCTCTTTTGACATATGTTCGAAGTCTTTTCACGTGCCTTTTTGCAAACTCCAGGCGTGCTGTTATGTGCCTTTTTCTCAGGAGTGGCTTCAGTCTGGCCACTCTCCCTTAAAGCCCAGATTTGTGAAGTGCTGTAGAGACTGTTGTCCTTCTGGCAGGTTCTCCCATCTCAGCCAAGGAACTCTGTAGTTCTGTCAGGGGGATTATTTGGTTATTGGTCACCTCCCTGACCAAGGTCCTTTTTGACTGGTTGCTCAGTTTTGGTCGGACGGCCAGCTCTAGGCAGTGTCTGGGTAGTTCCATATTTTTTTAGATTTCCCAAAGATGGAGACCACTCTGCTCTTGGAAACTTTAAGCACTCTAGAAATTGTTTTCTACCCTTTCCCAGATATATGCCTCATCACAATTATATATTGGAGATCTACTAACAGTTCCTTGGACTTCATGGTATAGTTTCTACTCTGACATGCACTGTCAACTGTGGTACCTTATATAGACAGGTGTGTTTCTTTCTAAATCATGTCCAAACAATGTGAATTGGCCACAGGTGGACTCCAATCAAGTAGGAGTGACATCTTAAGGATGATCAAAGGAAATTTGGAGTGTCATAGCAAAGGGGTGTGAATACTTATGTAAATTAGATTTCTGTATTTAATTTTCAATACATTTGAAAAAATGTCTAAACCATGTTTTCAATGTCATAAAAAAATATATATATATATATATATATATATTTTAATACATTTTGAGTTCAGGCTGTAACACTACAATGTGGAATAAGTCAAGGGGTGTGAATACTTTCTAAAGGCACTGTATGTTCTATTATTGTTGTTATACTGTCATAACATGTGTCCTCCAGGCATCCAGCCCACCCCAGGGGGACAGCAGCTCAGCAGCAGCCCCAAGCTGAGGCCTCTCCCCAGGAGCCAGATGAGCCTGAGGAGATCCTAGGCTCTGACGACGAGGAGCAGGAGGACCCCAACGACTACTGCAAAGGTGATTTGTCCTTATATATATATATATATATATACACACAGAGTACTAGAGGTCTTCATGGATCTTCCCGGGAACCCGGGTTGGACCCCACTCGGTTGCCACGGAACTCAATCTGTGTGAAAATATGTGAAATACAGAAAGTATCCGTAATTATAAGTTCCTAAACAGCAATTGCAAATTTCACATTTTAAAATTGTATTCTTGTTTAATCAAACAAAATGTGTGAAAATATCCTTTTGTGACAACTGTATATTCTCTATGAAAACTAGCCAATGACGCAGGTTATTGTAGCCTTGTTGTGAGAGAGAGGAGGAAGACTCAGGGAAAAGCATGATAGTCTAGACTACAGGAAAGGGAGGGAGAGGCTACAGGGAACGAGAGCTCTCTGTACTCCCTTCCATTCAGTTTCTTCACATCAGCAAATAACTTTGTTTCAGAAACTCTTATAGTCTAGACTATCTATTATATTATATTTGATTTATTAATTTAGGCTTGGCTACTTTGCTATTGTATTTAGGCTATTTTCAAAGTTTTGTGATGTTGAATGACTCGAGTCGGTGTGATATTTGATGCAGTTCTGTCACGACACAATGACGGAGCGTGCAATTGGCCTGCTGACTGCAAGAATGTCCACCAGCGCAGTTGCCAGATCATTTAATGTTAATTTCTCTACCATAAGCCGCCTCAAACGTTGTTTTAGAGAATTTGCCAGTACGTCCAACCGTCCTCACAACCGCAGACCACGTCTAAACCACCCCAGCCCAGGATCTCCACATCCTGCGCGAACATCTGAGACCAGCCACCCTGAGGAGTATTTGTCTGTAATAAAGCCCTTTTTGTGGGGAAAAACGTGTTCTAATTGGCTGGGCCTGGCTGCGCCCCTGTCAAGTCATGTGAAATCCATAGATTGGGGCCTAATGTATTTATTTCAATTGAGTGATTCCCTTACATGTACTGTAACTCAGTAAAATCAGTTGAACTTGTTGCATGTTAATATTTTTATTCAGTAAAATTGTTTTATTTTATTTATCACATTATTAGTCATAATAACAAATAATTAATGTTGAACTTCCTTTTCTTCTGTAACTAATCTCCCTCTCCTGTGTGTCTAGGTGGCTACCACTATGTAAAGATAGGAGACCTGTTCAATGGGAGGTACCATGTCATCAGGAAGCTGGGTTGGGGACACTTCTCCACTGTGTGGCTGGCCTGGGACGTCCAGTAAGAGCATCTTCTCATCTGTTTCTCTGTCAATTACACACATGTAATTGAGTGGATGTTTGTGTGGATGTTTGTGTGTAATTGTGTGAATGTTTTCTTTAAGCACATCTGAAATGGCACTGTATTGGCTCATGCCGTAAGTAGCACTATATAAGAAAAAGGGTGCCATTTGGGACAGGTAGTCTGTGTCAGTTTGACTGACTGGCAGTCTGTTTTTGTAGGGTGAAGAGGTTTGTGGCTATGAAGGTGGTGAAGAGTGCAGAGCACTACACAGAGACCGCTGTGGATGAGATCAAACTGCTCAGATCTGTGAGTACTAACAGTCAATCATACCCAACATGACATCAGCCTGGTCTTGTCATCTGTAAAATGCCTCCTTTGATCTCCTCCTTGATTTTTCTTTTGTTCTGATAAGTTTGGTTTTCCTGGCTTTGCTTCATAGGTGAGAAACACGGACCCTGACGACCCCAAGAGGGAGATGGTGGTCCAGCTACTAGATGATTTCAAGATCTCCGGCATCAACGGGACTCATGTGTGCATGGTGTTCGAGGTGCTGGGGCACCACCTACTGAAGTGGATCATCAAGTCCAACTACCAGGGCCTTCCTCTGCCCTGCGTCAAGAGCATCATACGACAGGTAACTAGTACCAAGAGCATCGTGTGGCGGTTAACTAGTACCAAGAGCATCGTGTGACGGGTAACTAGTACCAAGAACGTCATGTCACGGGTAGCTAGTTCTAAGATATATATCATCATACCTTGGCTTCCCTAATCTATTATTGTGTGTGCTAGCTACTCGATTTCACATTTATCTAAGCAATGAGAGACACGGGGCCGTACTACCTAGCTAGCTGAGAGACATGGGGCCGTGCTACCTAGCTAGCTGAGAGACATGGGGCCGTACTACCTAGCTAGCTGAGAGACATGGGGCCGTGCTACCTAGCTAGCTGAGAGACATGGGGCCGTGCTACCTAGCTAGCTGAGAGACACGGGGCCGTGCTACCTAGCTAGCTGAGAGACATGGGGCCGTGCTACCTAGCTAGCTGAGAGACATGGGGCCGTACTACCTAGCTAGCTGAGAGACACGGGGCCGTACTACCTAGCTAGCTGAGAGACACAGGGTTGGAATCTCTTTGTCCCATTAAAGGTTTGTCCTTGTTTGAAGGTTTTACTTGCAATATCTGTGATATGTGGTTGTTTTACCTATCCTTAATTGAATGCACTGAATGTAAATCCCTCTGGATAAGAGTGTCTGCTAAATTACTAAAATGTAATGTAACATTATCCAGGTTCTCCAAGGCCTGGACTACCTTCACACCAAGTGTGAGATCATCCACACAGACATCAAGCCAGAGAACATCCTGTTGACGGTGAATGAGCCCTACGTGAGGAGGCTGGCCGCCGAGGCTACAGAGTGGCAGAAAGCAGGGGCTCCCCCTCCCTCAGGGTCCGCAGGTAGGGGCTATACACACCATACAGATTGAGTACTGTGATGCAGTGCCCTTGTTCCAGGTTATTGGAAGACTCTGCATTTTCAGGGTTTGGGTTATTATTGTTTTGTATTCTTACTTGGTTCTATTGTGTCTTTTTAGTCAGCACAGCACCAGCTCCAAAAGCAGTAAGTCACCTCTTTTCATTCGTTGCCTCTGCTTTACGTTGGTTTGTTTAATTGTTACTAAATGCTGCTGTTGTTGTTACTAAATGCTGTTGTTACTAAACGCTGTTGTTACTAAATGCTGTTGTTGTTACTAAACGCTGTTGTGTGTCCTGTATGTCCGTCCGTCTCACTGTTCCTTTTCCTCCTCTTCTCCAGGTGGCCAAAATGTCCAAGAACAAGAAGAAGAAGTTAAAGAAGAAGCAGAAGCGTCAGGCCGAGCTGTTGGAGAAGTGCATTCTGGATCTGGAGGAGATGGAGAAGGCTCCGGGGAGGGAAGATGAAAATGAAGATGACCCAGAGTCTCCAGTCTCTTCCAAACGGGAGCGGACATATTGTGCTACTCTCAGACAGGTCTCCTTACAGGAGGTAGCCAGCCAAGACACAACCGGTGAGTGCCTGGAATTAAATTAAATTCAGTTCAACTTTATTGTCCTTCAAAGGGAAGTTGGTTAGATCAGTCATGAGTCTGGAGATCCACACTGGGTTGTACAGGCTTTTTGCTCAGCCCAGCACTGATGCACCTGACTCAAC
Organism: Thymallus thymallus; assembly: GCA_023634145.1. NCBI lineage: Eukaryota > Metazoa > Chordata > Actinopteri > Salmoniformes > Salmonidae > Thymallus > Thymallus thymallus. The sequence goes on from CM042400.1 coordinate 32,497,520, forward strand.
TAATCTACTAATCAAGGGCTTGATAATTAGTTGAATTAGTTGGGCTGGGACAAAAACCTGCACACCTAGTGGGTCTCCAAAACCAGGTTGAAGAACTACACTAAGACTAATTAAAAAGGAACTACTAGTCCAGCTTCCCCTAAATCTAACATTTTATTTTTTCTCGTTTATCCAGCATGCATTGTGGGTGCGGCGGTGACTCGGTTAGCACCAGAAGTCATAATAACTGAGGTAGAGGTGAACTGTAACGGCCTTCATCCTGAGGAAGAGGAGGATAAAACAAAGAAGACGGCACAGTGGCGAGAGGAGGACCAACACAACAGTAACACAGACCCAGCAGAGGATCACTGTTTTCTTCAGGAGTCTCCACTTCCTCAACCCGTGTGTAACGGCCTAGTGTCGCCAGAAACAGAGGAGCCTACGTCCACAGAGAGTGAGGAGGGGAGTGGAGCTCTGACCAGGAAGGTGGCTGAGACAGAAATAAAGAGAACAGCATCTGAGACCGAGTCAATACGCTTTAGTGTCCGGGAGGCGGAAGAACAGGAGGAGAAGAGTCAGGAGGAAGTCGCAGGGGAGGTGCAGGACACGAGTTGGGAGGAGGAGGAGCAGAACCGGAGTCATGGGGAGGAGGAGGAGAACAGGAGTCATGGGGAGGAGGAGGAGCAGAACCGGAGTCATGGGGAGGAGGAGGAGGAGCAGAACAGGAGTCATGGGGAGGAGGAGGCCACAGCGACACTGGATAACGTCCAGTATGGAGGAGAACAGGAGAGTCTGAAGGATGGTGAGTAGACCGCCATGATGTCGAGGACATTACGCTGCTATGCAGGGAGGAGCCTAAGCTGGACAAATGTAGGAGCACAAAGAAATGTTGGAGCACAAGTCAAAATATTTGAGGTAACGTTTTCTTTGTAGTAATGGTGCAAGCACGACATTCATGAATCTGCTAGGTGTATTCTCCATGGCACTCAAGGGCTGCTCTACAGTGAAGTAATCATTGCAACAATTATCATCTGGATGATAATCATTCTAGGCACACTGGTGCTCCTAAATTAAAATTACAGGTCGCACAGAAAAATATTTAGACACATATGCGAGTAAAATGGTCACACTTTAGAGCCCTGCTATGTGGTGGAGCTGTATACATGGCTATGTTTTTCTCTAGCGATACAACCAGGAGGTTAGTAGGGCATTTCATCATGATTGAACAAAGTGATCTCCTCAGGTCAGTGTTGAAATGGCTGGGTATCTTCCCCTTCCCTTCCCCTCCCCCCCTCCTTCCTCTCTCTCTCTCTGGTGATGCAGCCAAACTAGCAGTGGGAAACCTCCTGGTCAACCCCTTGGAGCCACTCAACGCAGACAGACTGAAGGTCAAGATAGCAGACCTGGGGAACGCCTGCTGGGTGGTGAGTATCTGTGCACATGACCCGAGGAACGGAAGGGATTCCATGCTTAAGTCTACCAGGCATTGATGTTGCCTGCCTGCTTAGTTGAGCTTGCATGGTGCAATGGAAAATGGCAAACCTCCAGATGTACTCACTCTTAGACCCTTTTACATTTTTTTGAAATAAGTTATTGTACTTTTAACTCCAGTCTGGTCAATATTCCCATTGACCTCCTGTCTCTCTCTATTTGAACTGATCTGAGTAGAAACAGTAGTTGTTCGTAGTCCCGTTGACCTGTGTCTCTACTCCGCAGCACAAGCACTTTACAGAAGACATCCAGACGAGACAGTACCGTTCTCTAGAGGTGCTCATAGGATCTGGCTACAATACACCAGCTGACATATGGAGCACAGCCTGCATGGTAAGACTGGACAACAGACAACCACGTACACACTGTAAATGCATACATACTGAACAAAAATATAAACGCAATATGTTTCATGAGCTGAAATAAAAGATCCCAGAAATGTTCCTTACGTGCAGAAAAATGTACTTATTCCCCTTTCTGGGGAAAAACTCATTCTGATTGGCTTTGCCTGGTTCCCCAGTGGGTGGGCCTGGCTGCCAAGAGGGGGGGACCTATGCTCTCCAAGGACCATCCATGGCTGCACCCCTGCCCAGTCATGTGAAATCAATAGATTAGGGCCTAATGAATTTATTTAAATTGACTGATCTCCTTATAAACTGTAACTCAGTAAAATCTTTGAAATTGTTGCATTTATATTTTTGTTCTATATAGTGTGTGTGTGAGAGAGAGAAAGTAAAAGTAGTCTTGGATGGATCACAAAGTCAAGGACTAGTTTCCATTTTACAAGCCAAATGAATTTCCCAACTTTGGATAATAAAGGATATTTGACTTGAATTAAAGGGAAGAAGAGATAACGTTTGGAATGGCTGTCTGTCTCCCTACAGGGTCCGTTTCCTGTGATTAGTCTGTCTGTTGCTATTTACGTTTATAGTTTGTTTACTTGTCTCTGCAGGCGTTTGAGCTGGCCACCGGGGACTACTTGTTTGAGCCCCATTCCGGGGAAGATTACTCCAGGGACGAAGGTAATGATACGTACTCTGCTGCGTGATTTGGATCTACGTAGGCTGGTCTTTTCCTGTTTTAGAATGTTTCGATGGTTGCCTCTGCACTGTAGCACTTGTGCAGTGCATTCGGAAAGTATTCAGACCCCTTTGTTACGTTACAGCCTTATTCTAAAATGGATGAATAAAAACAATTCCTCATCAATCGACACATAATACCCCCTTATGACACATCGAAAACTGGTTTTTAGAAATTTGAGCAAATAAATCAAAAATATACATTATTTACGTAAGTATTCAGACTGAGACTCAATTGAGCTCAGGTGCATCCTATTTCCATTGATCATCCTTGAGATGTTTCTACAACATAATTGGGGTCCACCTGTGATAAATTCAGTTGATTTGGACGTGGTTTGGAAAGGCACACCTGTCTATATAAGGTCCCACAGTTGACAGTGCATGTCAGAGCAAAACCCAAGCCATGAGGTCGAAGGAATTGTCCTTAGAGCTCCGAGACAGGATTGTGTCGAGGCACAGATCTGGGGAAGGATACCAAAAAATGTCTGCAGCATTGAAGGTCCCTAAGAACACTGGCCTCCCTCATTCTTAAATGGAAAAAGTTAGGAACCACCAAGACTCTTCCTGTAGCTGGCCGCACAGCCAAACTGAGCAATTGGGGGTGAAGGGCCTTTGTGAGGGAGGTGACCCAGAACCTGATGGTCTCACTGACAGAGCTCCTCTGTGGAGATGGGAGAACCTTCCAGAAGGAGGACAATCTGTGCAGCACTCCACCAATCAGGCCTTTATGGTAGAGTGGCCAGACGGAAGCCACTCCTCAGTAAAAGGCACATGACAGCCAGCTTGGAGTTTGCCAAAAGGCAACTAAAGGACTAAGACCATGTGAAAATAGATTCCCTGGTCTGATAAAATTGAATTCTTTGGCCTGAATGCCAAGCGTCACGTTTGGAGGAAACATGGCACCATCCCTACGGTGAAGCATGGTGGTGGCAGCATCATGCTCTGGGGATGTTTTTCAGCGGCAGGGACTGGGAGACTAGTCAGGATCGAGGGGAAAGCTGAACGAAACAAAGTACAGAGAGATACTTGATGACAACCTGCTCAGGACCTCAGACTGGGGAGAAGGTTCACCCTCCAACAGGACAACGACCCTAAGCACACAGCCAAGACAACGCAGGAGTGGCTTCGGGACAAGTCTCTGAATGTCCTTGAGTGGCCCTTGAACCCGATCAAACATCTCTGGAGAGACCTGAAAATAGCTGTGCAGCGTTGCTTCCCATCCAACCTGACAGCGCTTGAGAGGATCTGCAGAGAAGAATGGGAGAAACTCCCCAAATACAGGTGTGCCAAGCTTGTAGCGTCATACCCAAGGAGACATGAGGCTGTAATCACTTCCAAAGGTGCTTCAACAAAGTACTGAGTAAAGGGGCTGAGTACTGTTTATTTTGAATACAGTTGCAAACATTTCTAAAAACCTGTTTTTGCTTTGGCTTTATGGGGAATTGTGTGTAGATTGAGGGGGAAAAACAATTTAATAAATGTTATAATAAAGCTGAAACGTAACAAAATGTGGAAAAGGTCAAGGGGTCTGAATACTTTTTGAATGCACTGTAGCAGTCTGTTTTTAATATATGTTGTACTGTATATAGGGCTATATATTATGTTAAATTGCAGATACTTTTTGGGCTCCAACTCTGTTCTTGGGGAGTTATTGTCCTGTAGGTTTTCGCTCAAACCCTAATCCTAACACACCTGATAATGATAATTAGCTGGGTGATGAGCTGAATCAGGTTAGTTACAACTGGGGTTGGATTGAATACCTACAGGAGGGTAGCTCTCCAAGTACAGGGTTGGAGAGACCTGGTTTAGCATGTCCGCTAGCCTGGTCCTATACATTGTGCTTTAGCCAACTGTTCCATCATTGTCATGCCATATATTTCCGGAAGAGTTGGCAACAGCACGTCTTACGATATGGTACTTGGCTATATGTCAGTTATAGTCAATCTTAAAAGGACCCCTTTCTCAGATATTTTAAGCCTAGTATTGGACTAAAAAGCATGTTCAGTGCAGATTGAAAGTGCTTTTTAGTCCAAGGAAACCTGTTTGGTGTTTATCGGACATTATTGTTATGAGGAAGTGTATATGATGTGATGTTGATACCTACCTGCATTCCTGTGTTTATTTCCCCTTTTAACAAATTGGAGCCATATTTCTGAAGATGGGCCACATATCCCCACCCTTCTCTACGCTACTCCCTTCTCTTCATCCCTCGTTTACTCTTCACCTGTTCACCTCGCTCTCCTCCTCTTTTGCAGCCTCTGTACGACGGCTTTGCTCACATCTGCATGTGGAGAAACTTTAACCTTTTCAGTTTGTAACGGCTTGATTGTTTCAGTGGCATGTTAGGTATTGGCTGTGGTAGATAGAGCCTAGGGCTAACTGGCACACCTTGGCTTGTACAGCCTTGTCATGAGGAATGTAATTTCAGTTTACTATATGAAATCTTCAGGTGCTGCTATCAGCTGCAGCTATTTATATGCTACTGCCACCTGTTAACTGCTCACACCTTGAATCTAAACACTTAGTTATATATTGTCTGTGTGTGAACTGCCTTGGTGAGTTTCTGTTTCTAACAGCTAACCCCTCCCCAATGAATGATTTCATTCCCATTCTCCATCTCACTGGTGTGTCTTGTGTGAAACAGAAACCAAGTATCTTCCTCCTGCTCCAGACTTTGGTCGCAGATGTGTTTGCTGTCTTGCCCAACTCCTTCGGTCCACTGATACAGAGGCTTTCTGCACTGAAACCTCTGTTCAAACCACTGAAGTTGTTTGGTTGGCAAAGATACTGTGTGTTTCTCTGTAGAATTAGAATAATTCTAGGGTTTTGTCATACATGTGCGTCATTTCATGTCATTACGACATCTTTATCCATTTGTCTTAATATGCTACCACTTGGCTCTGTTCTGCTTCTTCACCACCCCCTCTATTTCCCTGTGGTCCTCTCCTCCCCTGTATCCTCTCCTCCCCTGTGACCTCTCCTCCCCTGTGTCCTGTCCTCTCCCCCTCTCTCTCTCTGTGACGTGCCCCGGGCCTCCAGACCACCTAGCTCTGATTATTGAGCTGTTGGGGAAAGTTCCCCGCCACTATGCACTGAGTGGGAAATTCTCACAGGAATACTTCACCAGAAGAGGTATGCTACTGTGTGTCTATGGCCTGCCCTGGGGGACATGGGAGGAATGTGGGGATAGTAAGGAGCGCAGGCAAGGTCCTCTGACAGCAACAAAAGTCCCACCACCCAATTGCTACATTCCAATGTCCGGTTGGTACTAACTACAGTAGGGGTGGGTTGAAGTTCAATTAAAATCTCCCAACCATTATATCTAAGTCACTATGCCACCAATGTTGATGAACAATTTGCTAATCCACTTGATTTGGAGGTAAACACACTCCTCGCCTCTCGTCAAGAGCCGTCCGGTCGGTCCCGAAAAACACAATACCTGGATTTTTAACCGTTTTTAACATTAGAAAAAATGTTTTTCTGTCCTTTAAGAAGCAACTATGTGCTACCTTTTTGTAGCATTACTGACCATGCTAACATGGTTGCTAGGCAACACTACAGCTACTTGCACCAGGCTGACAGTCATAAGAAGTGTATGCAAACATATCTGCTCCCGAGTGGCGCAGCGGTCTAAGGCACTGCATCTCACTGCAAGAGGCGTCACTACAGTCCCTGGTTCGAATCCAGGCTGTATCACAGGGCGGAGCACAATTGGTTTGGCCGTCATTGTAAATAAGATGGCGATTATGGTGGTATTCAAGCTGAGGTTAATCAATAACTTCTTTTTGATTAGCTAGCTAACATTAGAAAGTGTTAGGTCCGGACTAGCCTCTGTAGCTAGATAACACCAGTCAGCTGAACGCTAGCTAGCTAGTTAGTTAGCGAACAGTCAAATAAAGGTAGTTGGCCAATGAATGTGGTTTTGAATAGCTAGGTAACTAGCTAGCTAGCGTAATGTTATACCAGTCAGATAAGAGCTAACGTTGGCTAGGTAGCTAACCAACAAGCGATGAAAGCTAGCTATGTTTTGTCAAGTAAGGATTTTCATTTAAGGCTGAAGTCATGTGTAAACTGCTGAGCTAGACACTTTGCTTGTAATCAGAGCACTAACAAATATGTACAAATAAGCTAGCGAACGTCCTTTGCTGCTATGCTAACCAGTTAATGTTGTGTGCTAGCTACAATCAATGAGGCATGGCAAAAAAGTTTACTACCAAACTCAATTTTGATAATATATCATAGCTACATTATTCCACAAAACATAGCTAAATAGTCTCAAAGCAGGTTCAAAGCCAACGTAAAACGTTGGAACGTGTCACACAGCTAGCTACCTTTAGATTGCATACAATGTGGATTGCAAAACCAGCTAGGTAGGTTACTGTAAGACAAGGTAGACAGATTCCAGACAGGACAAACACTGAAGTTAGCTACGCTACATTTCCTTGACTAAGAACAACCAAGACTAGGGATGCACCGATCACTTTTTTTTCAGTCTTCAAAATCGACCGATACCGATTTTATACTTTTATATGTATATTATTCATTAAAGATAAACTCAAAATTAGTGGTGAATTGAAAGCCATTTCATTGACAACTAGCAAATGCAGTAAGGCAGGCTATAACCTGACAAAAATTGACACTAACTGTATTATTTAGGAACAAAACAGAATAACCTGACAAAAAGTGACACTAACTGTATTTTAGCAACAAAACAGAGTTTATATAATAGGCTAATCAAAATATTTTTCCGCATATTCGCCTGCCTATGGCCTATTTCCAAATCTGAATATTTAGAATACTTAAATGATGCTAAAAACCTATGTAAATAGATAAATAAAAAGCCAACAAATAGGCAATAAAAGGAAACAAAATTAGTTGGGTTTTTGTAAAAAAAAAAGAAAAGAACATTCGACGAAACAAATGAATGAGCCTATGAACATAGACCTTTGAAAATAAGTGAGGCAGTGAGAAACTTAAAATAGGTTAATTTGTCAGAAGACAGTCTGTTCCTCTTTTCATCCACGATATGTGAAACAGAGCATGTTCGCTGTCCACACTTGTGGAGGTCGCAGAGAGGTGAGATCGTGCCATGGTTGCGAGAAAAACGGGAAAAGCAGGAAAACGGCCCTTGTTGTTCTGCCAGTAAGCCAGAGGCTGTGCGCTCCGTGGAATGGGTGCCTCTGAGAGGTAAAGCTACATCTGCGATACAGCTCCGCTGCTGCTTTCCCGTGCCTCTGGAGTTTCACTCAATATCTCGTCGTACATTGCCTTATTAGTTTGTTGTATTACATTTTTTTGACTTGCTTCCACCTCGAGATACACTGGATTTACATATATTGCAAATTGCATTAGTTACATCGGTGTCCGACACGCTGTAAAATTGCCACACTGCCGACACGTTGAGAGCTTTACTGGAGCAAATCAACTCTTGGCTCACGTATTTTACGTCAAAGATCGGGTTTCTGTATCGGCCATTAGAAAGGAAAATCGGACTACTGCTGATCTTTTATTTTGAGTGGAAAACGGCCGATTCCGATTTCTTGCCGATCGATCGGCGCATCCCTAACCAAGACCACAACAAACCATAGCCGAGAGAAATTGCTTCAAAAAACCGAACTGCGTATAGAAAATAGTTGAGCCCCAAACGCACAAGTAAACAGAGTCTTGGTTCAGTTGTGAACTGTGTGTGCAAATGCATTGTAGCAATTTACCAGACTCAACTGACAACGTCACTGTTTCAAACATGTAGAATACATTCCATCATACTGAGATATATATATATATATATATATATATATATATATATATATATATATATATATATATATATATATATATATATATATATATATATATAGATAGATAGATATTATTTTTAATTCTCAATGACATGTATTGCTAAAATAGAGGTTTAAGGAAGTACAGGCATCCACCACATTAATACAAGACAAAACAGCTCAATCAATCAAGCAGAATGGCCTTGTAAGTATTAAGAAAAGCTTGCTTTCATAAAAATAAAAGCTTGAAAAGGTAGTGGAATGGGATTAGGGTGGTTGTGAAGAATACAATATGTATGTGGTACAAATCATATAGTGGGAGCACCTCCTCTAACAGTATGAGTTGGGCTGTTTAAGAAGCAACCTTTTTCTCTGAGCCAATCAGTTAATCTGCAAATCCGTGGCTCAAAACCACCAGATATATACAAGAAAAACTTGTTAGTTCTAAAAACGATTAACAAGACTTGTTATGTACAAATTTACAAGATCTCTCTGTCTAGCCTGCTGCCATGGCAACTATCAACTTGTATTCAAGAGCGTGTCTCAACCGAGGGCGGGCAGATCTCAAACCTCAGATTATGTGGAGTGTGATCTAAGATACAACATATGCGAATATGAAGATAAAAAATTAACTAAATAGTATGACAACACTTTAAGATTTTAAATGATACCTTTTTTTATCTCCTGAATGTTTTGCCATTCAGGTCCAAAAAGGCACTTTCTGACCAATTCTTCCGTAGGCAAACATGTTTAAATCAAAAGGTATGCTGTCAAAAAGTAATTGAATTAAAATCAATTGACCCCATGTACTTAGTTTTAAGTGGGTTTAAAAGGGATGGTACACCCCAAAATAAAAGGTGTTTTCCTCTGTGCTGTCAGACTGACCCCCTCTCACCCCTCCACCCAGGGTGTGCCTGTGACTGGAACACTGTTTGATGAATGTTGTTGGTCTTGCCCCCCCCCCCCCCCCCCCCCCCCTTCTTTTTTTTCTTTTTTGCTCTTATTTTGTCTGAGCAGACCATATTGCATTGATCATTGAGCTGCTGGGGCAAGTCCCACGCAAACTCATAACGGCTGGGAAATATTCCAAGGATTTTTTCACCAAGAAAGGTAAAGCTGTCATGTCAAGTTTTTAAATGAAGACCTATCACCCCTTTTGTTGTAAACGCAAACATCGGTGTGTTTGTATTTCATAGTGCCATTTTAGTTTTACTGGATTTTCCTCCATACTCCTTAATCAGTCTTGAAGGATGTTAATAGTTTACTGTTAAATCACAATCACAGGTTTACTATCTAGCAAAACAATAAGGAATGCTTTAATGACAGTCTAGAGTGGTGTGATGTGAAACCCTGTCTCGGACTGACCTACCTAACCCTGCTGTCTTCCATAGGTGATCTGAAGCACATCACCACGCTGAAGCCGTGGGGATTACTAGAGGTGCTGCAGGATAAGTACGAGTGGGCCAAAGAGGAGGCTGATTGTTTCGCTGACTTCCTCCTCCCCATGCTGGAGCTGGTACCAGAGAAGAGGGCCACGGCTGCAGACTGCCTGCGCCACCCCTGGATCGCCCCCCAGTGACAGCCTCCAGTTTGCAATGCAAAATACCCTAGGGCCTGTTCAGTAGGCAAACATTGTGGAATGTTGCAGATAACTCTCATGACTAGAGCTGGCATTATTCCCCTTTCTACATGTCATCGAGGCATGGTTGTTCTACATTAGAGATCTCTTATCAGAACGTTCCATAACGTTTTGTCCTGCTGAATGCACCCCTGGCCTGGATTGCCTGGAGCCTTCCAACCACTGCAATGTAAAACCCTGGGGCCATGTTCAGGAGCATGTAAAGTTACTGAACCTTCAGATGTATGACGTCGAACAGAGAGATGATCATCGGTCAAATAGAATAGGGAACTGTGTCCACTCTATTCATTCAATTTCTGTCTGCAATGTCACATTTGAAAATGTAGTAATTTAACAGACACTCTTATCCAGAGCGACAAAGTTTCTGCTAAATGAGTGCAAAGTAAAATGATTGTTTAATTTCCCTGAATACACCCCTGGATGTATGCCCTCTAGTGGTGGCCTCTGGTTGCTGCGATGCAAGTTAAATCCCTCACAAGAGACTTGTTGCAACAGATCACTTTCCAATTCAACCATATCTGAGATGAATTATTTATTTCTGTTTTGTTTTCTTACATTCTGTTCTTATTATCATCAAGGAGCATCTGTTTGTAGGCTTTTTATGACTTTCTTTCATATCTACTGATTGTGTTTAAAGAAGCCAGTAGACAACATTGGTTTATGGTCAGTCATTTTGGCGGTCCAGAATTCTGTGCTCCGTACACTTCTATGAGGACTTGTCTTTGTTATTGTTACTCTCCCAACACCATCTTGTTTTGTACTCCATCTTGTTTCCTACTACATCTGCACAAGACCTGGAATATCATGATCAATTAACTGCCTCCACTTTTGTAATCCTGTCTCTGTTAAATAACTTGATACCTCTTGGTTTTTCTCTGATAAATGTCATTGGTGTCTTTGTTCACTTTTAAGAGTACTTCTGTGTTATACCTTCACACGTAAGGCGTCTTTTTTGTTGTTGTTTAGCGTAGTATTAGGAAGTTGCACATAGGGCAGATGAACATGAACAGACTTGGAGGTTGCACTCTACTCTCTACTGAATTATTTCTAGGTCTTCACCACCAATAAATTCAATTGATGACTGTCTTGCTGTTTTACAGTAGCCAGTAAAACCCATATCACCTTATATTGTTCAGAATCTGTTATAATACTGTTTTGTGGGTTCATAAAAACTATCCAAAAGAAGATGAATTGTGAAAATATATATAAAATGATGTGTGTGTGTATATATATATATATATATATATACAGTGGGGAGAACAAGTATTTGATACACTGCTGATTTTGCAGGTTTTCCCACTTACAAAGCATGTAGAAGTATGTAATTTTTATCAGAGGTACTCTTCAACTGTGAGTGACGGAATCTAAAACAAAAATCCAGAAAATCACATTGTATGATTTTTAAATAATTAACTTGCATTTTATTGCATGACATAAGTATTTGATCACCTACCAACCAGTAAGAATTCCGGCTCTCACAGACCTGTTAGTTTTTCTTTAAGAAGTCCTCCTGTTCTCCACTCATTACCTGTATTAACTGCACCTGTTTGAACTCGTTACCTGTATAAAAGACACTTGTCCACACACTCAATCAAACAGACTCCAACCTCTCCACAATGGCCAAGACCAGAGAGCTGTGTAAGGACATCAGGGATAAAATTGTAGACCTGCACAAGGCTGGGATGGGCTACAGGACAATAGGCAAGCAGCTTGGTGAGAAGGCAACAATCACAATTAATTTGCATTTTATTGCATGACATAAGTATTTGATACATCAGAAAAGCAGAACTTAATATTTGGTACAGAAACCTTTGTTTGCAATTACAGAGATCATACGTTTCCTGTAGTTCTTTGCCAGGTTTGCACACACTGCAGCAGGGATTTTGGCCCACTCCTCCATCCAGATCCTTCAGGTTTCGGGGCTGTCGCTGGGCAATACGGACTTTCTGCTCCCTCCAAAGATTTTCTATTGGGTTCCGGTCTGGAGACTGGCTAGGCCACTCCAGGACCTTGAGATGCTTCTTACGGAGCCACTCCTTAGTTGCCCTGGCTGTGTGTTTCGGGTCGTTGTCATGCTGGAAGACCCAGCCACGACCCATCTTCAATGCTCTTACTGAGGGAAGGAGGTTGTTGGCCAAGATCTCGCGATACATGGCCCCATCCATCCTCCCCTCAATACGGTGCAGTCGTCCTGTCCCCTTTGCAGAAAAGCATCCCCAAAGAATGATGTTTCCACCTCCATGCTTCACGGTTGGGATGGTGTTCTTGGGGTTGTACTCATCCTTCTTCCTCCAAACACGGCGAGTGGAGTTTAGACCAAAAAGCTCTATTTTTGTCTCATCAGACCACATGACCTTCTCCCATTCCTCCTCTGGATCATCCAGATGGTCATTGGCAAACTTCAGACGGGCCTGGACATGCGCTGGCTTGAGCAGGGGGACCTTGCGTGCGCTGCAGGATTTTAATCCATGACGGCGTAGTGTGTTACTAATGGTTTTCTTTGAGACTGTGGTCCCAGCTCTCTTCAGGTCATTGACCAGGTCCTGCCATGTAGGTCTGGGCTGATCCCTCACCTTCCTCATGATCATTGATGCCCCACGAGGTGAGATCTTGCATGGTGCCCCAGACCGAGGGAGATTGACCGTCATCTTGAACTTCTTCCATTTTCTAATAATTGCGCCAACAGTTGTTGCCTTCTCACCAAGCTGCTTGCCTATTGTCCTGTAGCCCATCCCAGCCTTGTGCAGGTCTACAATTTTATCCCTGATGTCCTTACACAGCTCTCTGGTCTTGGCCATTGTGGAGAGGTTGGAGTCTGTTTGATTGAGTGTGTGGACAGGTGTCTTTTATACAGGTAACAAGTTCAAACAGGTGCAGTTAATACAGGTAATGAGTGGAGAACAGGAGGACTTCTTAAAGAAAAACTAACAGGTCTGTGAGAGCCGGAATTCTTACTGGTTGGTAGGTGATCAAATACTTATGTCATGCAATAAAATGCAAGTTAATTATTTAAAAATCATACAATGTGATTTTCTGGATTTTTGTTTTAGATTCCATCTCTCACAGTTGACGAGTACCTATGATAAAAATTTCAGACCTCTACATGCTTTGTAAGTAGGAAAACCAGCAAAACCGGCAGTGTATCAAATACTTGTTCTCCCCACTGTATATATACACGTGTGTGTGTGTGTGTGTGTGTGTATGTATGTATGTATATATATATATATATATATATACAGTTGAAGTCGGAAGTTTACATACACCTTAGCCAAATACATTTAAACTCAGTTTTTCACAATTCCTGACATTTAAACCTAGTAAACATTCCCTGTCTTAGGTCAGTTAGGATCACTACTTTATTTGAAGAATGTGAAATGTCAGAATAATAGTAGAGAGAATGATTTATTTCAGCTTTTGTTTCTTTCATCACATTCCCAGTGGGTCAGAAGTTTACATACACTCAACTAGTATTTGGTAGCATTGCCTTTAAATTGTTTAGTCAGCTTTGGCGCCGCCCTGAGTGGTCGCCTGTTAAGCAGCTCCCGTTATGAAATTTCCCCCCGGGGATCAATAAAGTACCTATCTATCTATCTTTAACTTGGGTCAAACGTTTCAGGTAGCCTTTCACAAGCTTCACACAATAAGTTGGGTGAGTTCTAGCCCATTCCTCCTGACAGAACTGGTGTAACTGAGTCAGGTTTGTAGGCCCGCTGCTCACACACGCCTTTTCAGTTCTGCCCACAAATGTTCTATAGGATTGAGGTCAGGGCTTTGTGATGGCCACTCCAGTACCTTGACTTTGTTGTCCTTAAGCCATTTTGCCACAACTTTGGAAGTATGCTTAGGGTCATTATCCATTTGGAAGACCCATTTGCGACCAAGCTTTAACTTCCTGACTGATGTCTTGAGATGTTGCTTCAATATATCCACATTGTCCTTCCTCATGATGCCATCTATTTTGTGAAGTGCACCAGTCCCTCCTGCAGCAAAGCACCCCCACAACATGATGCTGCCACCCCCGTGCTTCACGGTTGGGATGGTGTTCTTCGGCTTGTAAGCCTCATCCTTTTTCCTCCTAACATAACAATGGTCATTATGGCCAAACAGTTCTATTTTTGTTTTATCAGACCAGAGAACATTTCTCCAAAAAGTACGATCTTTGTCCCCATGTGCTGTTGCAAACCGTAGTCTGTCTTTTTTATGGCGGTTTTGGAGCAGTGAGCAGAACTGAAAAAGCGTGTGCGAGCAGGCCTACAAACCTGACTCAGTTACACCAGTTCTGTCAGGAGTAATGGGCCAAAATTCACCCAACTTATTTTGGGAAGTTTGTGGAAGGCTACCTGAAACATTTGACCCAAGTTAAACAATTTAAAGGCAATGCTACCAAATACTGACTGAGTGTATGTAAACTTCTGACCCACTGGGAATGTGATGAAAGAAATAAAAGCTGAAATAAATTATTCTCTATTATTATTCTGACATTTCACATTCTTAAAATAAAGTGGTGATCCTAACTGACCTAAGACAGGGCATTTTTACTAGGATTAAATGTCAGGAATTGTGAAAAACTGTATGTGTCCACTCTATATACTGTAGTGATGTCCTAAGTAAATGTTTTCAACTTTCGAGTCTTGGGGTTTCCATTTTAAAATGTCAATTTAGGACACTATAGAATATTATACTGATCCACACCGTACAATAAAACAAAAGGTCTTTATATTATGACTTCTGTAATGCTACTGTTGACGGGACAATGAACTTACCAAGGAACAGAACTTTAGAACGCATTTCATTCAGAAAGTAAAGTGTGTATTGACAATTGTACACTTATTGTTTACAGAAAACATTTCATTCATCCAAAATATAAAAAGGAACACATTTAAATGTTTAATTACCAAGGCTCAAAAGAGGGAAAAACACCACATGAAAACAGGGTGCTGTTGGGTACAATACAGTCTAAAGAACTACCCTCTGGAATTATGGGTAATATAACAAAATCATGTCTTGTAAAAACACTAGCCATGGAGGTATTGCCATATCCCTGGCCTGGTGGTCATGAGTGCCAGACTGATGTTAATGTTCTTTGGTTTTTGTTCTTCGGTTCCTCGTCTTACTCCAGTGCCTCATTGCTTTTCTGTAATGGAAACAGGATGAATGACAATTAGATCCATAAAAAAGTAGGGAGATGTTTTGAGATAATCCCAGTGTCCCAAACTCCAAGCCCTTTGCTCGTCTGAATCCCTCATGCTACAAATATCACCTAAATGTATCCTCTCACCTTGCCCCTCCACCTCAAAGCCATCCGGCAGCAGTTTGTCCTGTCTGTTGCCCAGTGTGAAGGCTAGGAAGGCCAGGATGACAGAGTCCAGGACACAGATGATAGCCAGGATGTAGGTCCACCTCACTGTACAGTTCCCCAGGGTGTACTTGTCTGTCCTCTCGCCACACATCCTCTTCACCTCCGGGGAGTCCCAGCCGTCAGGGTAGATCATACAGCCCATCACCATCAGGATGGCTGGGGAGGGACAGACAAACGTTAGGGTTAGGGTTAGACCAGGTGTGCCAAACACATTTTCGGTCCGGAGGGCCGCACTTAAAATGTATTATATTTACTCACCGTCAAAATTTGCTAAAGAATACTGTAATTCTCTATTCATCACTTTTTGAGTTTTTGATGCTCCTTGACTGTTTAGCTTTTGTTTCGATGACTGTTATCAAGCTGGACAGATTGAAGAGACTATAAATGACTGTTATCAAGCTGGACAGAATGAAGACTATAAATGACTGTTATCAAGCTGGACAGAATGAAGACTATAAATGACTGTTATCAAGCTGGACAGAGTGAAGAGACTATAAATGACTGTTATCACGCTGGACAGAGTGAAGAGACTATAAATGTAGATCCATAATAATTCAATGTTGATTGAGATCATTTTTACTATCATTCTAAAATATAATGAACAAAACATTGGACACTGAGTGTCCAAAACATTAAGAACACCTGCTCTTTCCATGACAGGCTGACCAGGAGAAAGCTATGATCCCTTATTGATGTTACTTGTTAAATCCACTTCAATCAGTGTAGATGACGGGGAGGAAACAGGTTAAAGAAGGATTTTTAAGCCTAGACATGTCTACGTTGTGAGCAGAGCTCCGAGACAGGATTGTGTCCAAGCACAGATCTAGCGTAGGGTACCAAAACATTTCTGCAGCATTGAAGGTCCCTAAGAACATATTGGCCTCCATCATTCTTAAATGGAAGAAGTTTGGAACCACCAAGACTCTTAATAGAGCTGGCCACCCTGCCAAACTGAGCAATCGGGGGAGAAGGGCCTTGGTCAGGGAGGTTGAACCCAATCAAACATCTCTGGAGAGACCTGAAAATAGCCGTGCAGCAACGTTCCCCATCCAACCTGACAGAGCTTGAGATGATCTACAGAGAAGAATGGGAGAACCTCCCCAAATACAGGGGTGTCAAGCTTGTAGTGTCATACCCAAGAAGACTGTAATTGCTGCCAAAGGTGCTTCAACTGTCACGGTTGGTGGTAGGCAGGACCCAAGGCGCAAAGCTGTAGTAAATCAACATACTTTATTTTAGGTATTACAAAAACAACAAAAGGAACTGAAGCAACCATAAACTGCACATGCACCAACAATAACCCACCAAAAGTGGACCAAGCTGCGCTGGACAGTGAAGGAACTACTTCGAGGTTGGGAGACACGTCTGCGAGTTAAACGACAGGCCCAGCAAAAAGCCCAGAAGAACCCCCGCTTTGGGAGCTGCCAGAGGGGCGAGTGGAGGAGCCCCTGCAGAGCCGGGACCGTCTGAAGGAGGAAGAGTTCCTATGGGGAGCGGCGGATAAGGACGAGGAAGAGTTGCTGTCGCGATACTTTGGGGGGGGGGTCATGGAAGAGCTCCTGCAGCCATTGGAGAAGGAGAACGACGATGAGGCGTCGGATGAGGACGATGAAGTGCTCCTGCTTCCCAACTCGAGAGCCGGGATCAGCGGGATTCACCTTTATTTAACCAGGTAAGCCAGTTGAGAACTAGTTCTCATTTATAACTGCGATATGTCTGGGGATGGGACAGAGAGACAGTGGAGACTATCCACAATGGTTGTGTCAAAAGTTTTGTGCAGACAAAATATCTGATGTTTCACAACTGTTGCGTCAAAAACCTTGTAAGCCCGTTATAAAACCTGAGTGTGTACGGAGCCTTTCATATAGATATAGACTTGTACTAAGAGACAAAACAATACAAGTATCATGTTACATGGAATCCATCTACCCCTGAAGGTAGGCGTGAACGCAGCTGTCAGAATCTGGACTGAAACAGAATCCCTTTGGGCTGGCATCCACAGTGTTGTTGTCACCTACTGACAATAGCACTGGACGCATTCCACCTCTGAAACAGGAGAGATGTCACTGGGGAGTCACTGACTGGACACGATAGGTTTGTCACCTCACCTCTCCTGGACAACAGGGATGACAACTACAACCAGGGGCCAGTATGACTGTTCATACTGTATGACTGTACATACTGTATGACTGTACATAGCATCTGACTGTTCATGAGACAAGGTTGCCTAGAGGTGGGATTGAGAGGCGGACTAGCAAGGGCATTTTGAAACGGCACTTCCAATCTCCTCTAGGCTCCATGAGTGTGCAAAGCTGTCATCAAGGCAAAGGGTGGCTACTTTGAAGAATCTAAAATATTAAACATATTTAGATTTGTTTAACACTTTTTTGGTTACTACATGAAGTGTTATTTCATAGTTTGTATGTCTTCACTATTATTCTACAATGTAGAAAATAGTAAAAATAAAGAAAAACCCTTGAATGAGTAGATGTGCCCAAATCTTTGACTGGCTCACCAAACACGGGACACTATACATAAAAATGTGCAGGTTAGTTAGGTTAGAGAATGTCTTCTAATCTCACCTGATGCAAACTGCATCCACCCACAGATCTTGTAGACGCTCCCGGTGTTGCAAAACCAGAAAAGTGTAAAACAGACCATACAGCCCACTATCAGCAGCATGGACGTACCCACGAAGAAGAGGGCTGTCCTAAAGGCTGGGGAAGGGATGGACGCGAAGTCCAAGGCACTTCCTTTTTGAAGGAGGAGGAGGAGGAGGAGGAGAAGAAGGAGGAGGATGAGGGGGAGGAGAAGAAGAAGATTACTGCAATGTTCTCTGATGTCCAATGAAAACTTGTCTTCTGCATTATTCAAACCCCTCTGAAATACACACAAAATAGGCTACACATATTTAACAGGATCTCTGTGGGTTGGAGAGGTTGGAGCAGAGGGCAGCCATACTATGGTGCCCATTAAGCAGTTTTGTGGTTATAGCAATGGTTCAAAGGGATACGTTTTACATCCTCATCACAGTTTAGAAGAATGAACTGCTGACAGTCTGCTGTTGAAACAATTACAAAGCGCTCCCCTGCCACTGTTTTGGTAAAAATCGGAGGAAAATGTATAGACTGTGCTATGGATGCAAAGACTGACCATCCATGATATCAAAATTATATTTGTAACCATATTTTGAGTATATAAGTGATGGATTACATTCACTTCGTTTACAAACATTGGAGTAAAACAAGCTTATAGTTTGGGTTCTGATGGGGTACAATAGTTTAACTAAGTTATATTCTTCAAGAATCAGCGGGTGCATATCATTCATTTTTACGTCCAGAAATGTATGTAGCAACCGCATAAGTGACTTGCCTTTACATATGAGCTCGGAGGTCAGCGCGTTGCCGATACAGTAGTGAAACAGGCCGAAGTATCCAGCTTGCGGGGTGTTGACGCTATCGCCGATCCAGTACGGTTGGATGAACACCACCATTTCTATGATGGAAAAACAGATGGTGAATACCGCCCACAGGACGCCGACGGCTCGCGCGTTCCTGACGTAGTTGGTGTGGTAGATTTTGGCCGCCTCCTGTGCAGGGAGCATTTTCTCACTTTTCGAAGTCTTAACTTTGGTCTCCACTTTCTCTGTTGTCGACATCTTGTCGACAAGGAGATAGAGGGTGGTGAGGGTGAAGACTTGGACGATGCGCAGGTAACTCTTCTTGAGTCACCAGAAAGTCACCAGTCTTGAGTCACCAGAGAGTCACTAGTCTTGAGTCACTAGAAAGTATGAGCATGAAGCTTTCAGCTGAGGTACTTTTCAGCACAGCAGTTACTGTCAGTTTGAGTTTCTCTTCACTGACAGCTTGTTTTCAGTGAACGCTCCGTTTGGTCATCTGCTAGACATATCCAAGCATGTCATATGAAGTTATAATTGAATGTTTAAAAGGCAGACTTAAGTCCACAAAACGAATCCTTTCTAATACAAGACCCCCATAATTGAGCGTTCAGGTAGTTCTCTCTGCTTTCCTTTGGCTCGTGCTGAAGCCCGTGAGAAGATCAGTGCTCTGCTGCAGCTGGACAGCGGACCAGTGTTTCAGCACTACGGACAGCGCCCGCCTGATGACGTAACGTTACATTGACGCCCAGCTCACTCTGGTCAGGATTTCAATCAAAGTGAACTCTCTACTATCGCAAACTTGAAAGCACGATGATTATGAGGATATTCGCGTGATTTACAACAAGTAATGGTAGTTTTAAAAAAATAGTTTGAAAATTCCCTTAATCATGCAAACAGATCCTACTTGTTAGAGTTGGTGTGTCTCCTAGGTGTTGGAATCAACCCGTGTCAGTAAAGGTGATATGTTGAATTATTCAAGGTAAGGAGATGAGAGGCGTTAGGTGTAAGGTGATGGAACACGTTGCTTAGTGGAACCAGATACATCTAGCTAGGTGTTAATCTTTTGATTTATTTATAAGACCTTTGACTAACTAACGTGACAATTCTCCAATGTGATGTAATAACCTCAACAATATTCACAAATGCAAAAAAAGTAGTTGTTTTTAATGACATAACATAGCTTTGTTACAACATTAAAGGTCCAATGCAGCCGTTTTTATCTCAATATCAAATAATTTCTGGGTAACATTTAAGTGCAAAGCCATCAATCACTTAACAGCATACGTTTTTATTTGAAGACTCAATAGCGCATTAAAGCCACATTACATCGGTTAAGATGGCGTATCATGGTTACAGAACATGCGCAGTTTGATCTACTCCAGGAAGTGAATTTCTCAGTGACAGGGATGGCACATTTACTATTGTTCAACTAAGCTAACATATGGAATTGTTTAAAGATGGTCATACCATTTGACCCCTGTGGGTATAAAAAAAAATAGTTAACAATTATTTGATAAAATATAGAATTTGGCCTTCACTAGTTTAGCCTATAGAAACACATTGAATAACACATTCATAAATGTCAAAACAGACAGTCAAGAAATAATCATAATGTCATCATAAAGAATAAGGTTATGAAGTGTCTGTTCTATATCTAGGAGATATATTGTAAGAAAGATCAGGAAATATTATTGTTTTTTGGACACACATTTAACCCCTTTTTTTTGTTGCTACAAAACTACCTCTATACCTCCATTCATTTTTTAAAACCGGTACTGGTTTACTGGCTCCTGAGTGGCGCAGCAGTCTAAGGCACTGCATCTCAGTGATCGAGGTGTCACTGCAGACCCCGGTTCAATCCTGGGCTATATCACAACCAGCTGTGATCGGGAGTCCAACAAGGCAGCACACAATTGGCCCAGCGTCATCTGGGTTAGGGAAGATAGATAGATAGATGGATAGGTACTTTATTGATCCCCAAGGGGGCAATTTCTTTGTCAAGCATCTACAACAAAACATTGGGCAGGTGCAAAATGCCAGAACGAAAATACACAATAGACAGATACATGATACATAGAGCGGCAGTATGAAAAAGTATAGAAATACAAGATATCTTGAGTGCAAAAAAGCTATAAAAAGACATAGCATAGTATGGGTGGTTGGCTGAATATGTACACTATACATTGGTGGATGTTGGATGGTTAACTATACTATACAGGTCGATGGCAGAGAAATACTTCAGTAGCTAAACATGCGTATGATATGAGCGAGGGTAATAATAGTTTACTTAATAGACAGACTGGTTAAATGAACAGGTAAGTGAATATTTTGCATGGTTAAATTAGCTGTACAGGTAAATATACAGTTATATTTACAGGTATGTGAATACTTGCATGGTTACATTAACTGTACAGGTAAATGACAGGAAGAGATACTTAAATAGCTAAATGTGTGTATGATATAATTTGGGGTAATAATAGTAATTCCCTTAAAATACAGTCCTTAGTGCGGACGTTTTGGTCATCATGTGAGTGTTATGTGGGATTGATGTACGGTATAAACCCATGTAAACAGTACCCTCCAGTGGACAGAACTGGTAATACGTCTGTCACTGAGGACATGGATTGAAGGAATTTGCTCTCTCTAGCACTTGCTCCTAATGATATCCTAACTGATGTCCATGTTGATAGTGTTTATAGACCTTTTATAGAGGTTTATTAGCCTGCTGGTCATATATCTATGGAGGATGATCAGTGCCAGTTCGAAAATGCAATGCTTAAATATAAATACATTTATATCCTCATATCAGTGCGCATGATCCATGCCACAATGAAATTGCAATGTTAAAATTAAAATCGAAAATGGTTCATTCAAAATTGGAAACGGTAAACATAAATTGAACATCGTAAACAGAAATTGGTAAATGGTTAACAGTAAATGCACTGAGCAAAGTTTAATGGAAAGTGTCTGTTTTAATTTTCCAACTGCCCATTTTCGCATTATTTTAATTTTTCAAAGTGTATGCACATGATGATCTAGGAGAGAAACACAACATGCAGTGGTACAACCTAGCCATGTCACGCTCTCTGTGCATTGATTTTAGATTTGTGTAACCAGCGGGGTTTGAACCTGGTGTCCTGTACACCAGTAGAACATATTAGCCTGCTAAGCGTAAGTCTAGGCCATTTAGATTGGGGAGCAATTACAATTTTTCTGGTCTCAAGCAAAGTTACTCAACGCTAGGCAAAGTTACTCAACGCTAGGCAAAGTTACTCAACGCATGTGCGTGGTAAGTAAACAACTTCTTTCTGGTTAGTTGATCGCATGATGAGTAACCTTGCAGATACTTAATAGTTACATTGGCTATAGGCTTTGGTTTAGCGGGCTAATGTGCTCTTATGATGTGCAGAATACCTTTGTTCTTACCCTGTCATTGGCTCAGATGGGCCTTTGTGAGGAGGATACGGTCGAACTGAGGTGGTTCAGTTACCACACATGCATGATGAGTAGGCCTAACCTTGCCTTAAGAGTTGTATTGGCTCCCTGAGTCAATGCCTAAGCTTCAGCTTAGCAGGCCTATGCGTTTCTGGTCCACAGGAGACCATGGTTCACACCCTGAGTGTTGGTTATACTAATCTAAAATCAATGTGCAGAGAGCTATGATGTACCACTACATGGGTTGTTCTGTTGCTCTCCGTGTTCAGCCTCCCAAGAAGTAATTGGGTAGTTTGAAAATGAAAACAGCCACTTTCAGTTTCACTATGCACATTGCATTTATTATTTTCTTTGGCTTTTTCAATTGACCATTTCCCATTTTTATTTAGAATTTCTCTTGACCATTTCCCATATTAACCATGTTCTATTTTCATTTTAGCTTTTGCAATTTAATTGTGTTATGAATCATGCACGCTGACAATAAAATAAAAATTAATTTATCATTTAAGCATTGCATTTTATAACTGGCACTGATAAACCTCCATACATATCTGATTGGTCTGTCTTGCCAACTCCTATAGTGATTAACAATGAATGACAACAACCATGGGAGTTGCCAAGACAGCACAAACAGATCTGGGACCAGGCTAGAGAATGACAACGGTTAACTGATGATGAGTGAGCAGATTTTCAGCTTTAACCTACATGTTTGAAATACTATTCTCTCTTCAGAACCTGTATGCCACCTACTACCACTGTAAGTGTGAGAGCGGTCTGAAGTGTAAGGGAGACTTGTCCATGGGGGGGGGGGTCTATCGCCAACAACATCTGCGAAGACCCCAACTCCAAGAAGCCCAACACAAACTGAGACGAGCATCAACTGCGACCAGCATGAAGGTGACTTCCTGGTTAATTAAAGGTTAAATAAAACATTTACAAAAAATATCTCTTTGAACCCACACATCCAACTGTGTGGTCACACTGACTGACAGAGGACAGGATGTTATGGATAAATAGAAATTCTCTCTCTCTCTCTCTCTCTCTCTCTCTCTCTCTCTCGATCTCCACTTGAGTGGAAAAATTTAACTATTATATCAAACCCAAGGAACATTAAACCATCATATGTTGATTAATATATTAACCTGTGTAGCTCAGTTGGATGCCATTGCTTTAGGTAAAAGCAGCTGCTAAGTGGCACATAAATTCACCCTTCCGTGTTTTCTGTCTGCTTGGGGTTTTTATTCGTGAACACAATGCTGATGCCCTGGCTTGGCTGAATGGCCTTTAAATTGGCTCATAAATCAAGTGGCTTTTGTTAACACATTTCAAAGATTAAATATCTGCTCTTCCTGAACGGATTTGCATATGACACCAGTGCAAAGGATGCATTCATTTAAGTCTGGTAAACATATCGGTTTATATTTGACTGTAAATCAGTCACATCTCTGTAATGTTATAGAGGAAATAGCTATGGATATAAAATGATATAAACAGCAAATACATTAAACAAACACAATCACTACACGGCCAGAAGTAGTGAAGTTGCCTTATGATGTGTTTAGTCTTCACGTACATACAGGATAGGGAAAGAGGCTGCTCAGAATTAGAACGGACTCTTTCCATGGCTCTCTACCCTACAATGCATTCAAATCCCCATCCTGCCTATTCTATCTTTGAACTGATATTCTTTCAACCATCTTTCACATCAACCATCTCCAATCCAAAATTAAATCCAGAATTGGCTTCCTATTTCGCAACAGAGCCTCCTTCACTCATGCTGCCAAACATGCCCTTGTAAAACTGACTATCCTACCGATCCTTGATTTCGGCGATGTCATTTACAAACTAGCCTCCAACACTCTACTTAGTAAATTGGACGTAGTCTATCATAGTGCCATCCGTTGTGTCACCAAAGCCCCTTACACTACCCACCACTGCGACCTGTATGCTCTCGTTGGCTGGCCATCACTATATATTCGTCGCCAAACCCACTGGCTCCAGGTCATCTATAAGTCTTTATTAGGTAAATCCCCGCCCTATCTCAGCTCACTGGTCACCATAGCAACACCCACCCGTAGCATGCGCTCCAGCAGGTATATCTCTCTGGTCACCCCCAAAGCCAACACCTCCTTTGGCCGCCATTCCTTCCAGTTCGCTGCTGCCAATGACTGGAACGAATTGCAAAAATCATTGAAGCTAGAGGTTCCTATCTCCCTCAATAACTTTAAGCATCAGCTGTCAAAGCTGCTTATCGATCACTGCACCTGTATATAGCCCTTCTGTAAATAGCCCACACTACTACCTCATCCCCATATTTATTTTTGTTTATTTTCTCACTAATCTTGCACTCCAGTATCTCTATTTGCACATCATAATTTGCACATCCTTCATTCCTGTGTTAATGATGATAATTCTGTAATTTATTTCTACTCTATAGTCTATTTATTGTCCTACCTCCCAACCTTACTGCATTTTTGCACTACATTTTGCACTCTGTTTATAGATTTTCTATTGTGTTTTTGACTGTTTGTTTAATGTGTAACTCTGTGTTGTTTTTTTTGTCGCACTGCTTTGCTTTGTCTTGGCCAGGTCGCAGTTGCAAATGAGAACTTGTTCTCAACTGACCTACCTGGTTAAATAAAGGTGAAATAAAAAAATAAAATAAAAAAAAAAACCAGTATGACACTATGGTGTGTATGTCTCAACTCTCAATAAACCACTGTGGGAGCATAATCAGAGTATAACCACACCCTGGGGTTTCCCTCCGTAGATGTATCCGTATGGATCACTCGTCCTCTGCTTCACTGAAAGAGGGGCGTGGCAGGGGAGGGGAGACAGGGGAGTCAGGCCACAGCCTACGGAGGGAGGCGGGGGAGGCGTGCAACACCCTGCGCTGGTGCCTTAGGGGTGCCTCACTCTGGTCTGGCACCTACGATGAGATCTAAGGGCGGGGGATCCAGACAGGGGAAGCCTGGAGAGCATGTACCCAGCAGCAGCCCTCACCCTGGGGTCACTGTGCTGGGCGAGGGACCTGAGGGCCTGGAGGAGCGGGGTGGGCGAAGAGTAGAGCAGGGTGTGCAGGGAGGCCTCGCTGTACTGCTGCCCCAAAGCTCCCCCTGGTGGCTTTCTACAGAATACAATCACATTTACGTATTTATAAATCCCTATTTACAGCCGCAGTTGTGATGTTCACTCACTCACCCTGCTACAAGTTACTCACCCTGCTACGACTCACTCACTCACTCACTCACTCACATTGCTGCGACTCATTCACCCTGCTACAACTCACTCACCCTGCTACGACTCATTCACCCAGCTAAGACTCACTCACTCACTCACCCTGCTACTACTCACTCTCTTACCCTGCTACGACCCACTCACCCTGCAGTTGAGTAAAGTCTCCAACAGATCACCTGGAACACAGTAAATACAACACATCCACTAACAGGCCGTACTGTATGACCACCTGGGACACAGTAAATACAACACATCCACTAACAGGCCGTACTGTATGACCACCTGGAACACAGTAAATACAACACATCCACTAACAGGCCGTACTGTATGACCACCTGGAACGCAGTAAATACAACACATCCACTATAACAGACCTGACACTGACACATTTGTGGACAGCCCCATAGGGCTCTGGTTGTTGGTATGAAGAGAACACGTTGCATCCTGCAGAGTTTATTCTCACCCTACCCCTCAAATCATGTATTTTGTGTATAAAGCTCCCAGCATCTGGAACACGACCCTGAAGTTCTGTTTTGGAACCCAGCATCTGGAACACGACCCTGAAGTTCTGTTTTGGAACCCAGCATCTGGAAGACCACACTAAAGTTCTGTTTTGGAACCATGCATCTGGAATGCAAGCCAAAGAGGATTTGCATTCAGGTAAGTGGGTGGATGTTTCTGGACCACATAAATAGAATAAGTATTGTTGTTTCACAGTCGGTGTGAAAAATGTGTGTAGCCTCCCTACACATGTCCCTACCTGAACCCATGCCTCAGGCAATTTGATCAATTAGTCTTCATTATTGCCCCGGTCTCTGGATGGTAGGATGCTCTTTTGATTCTAATCTGGTCCCAGATCTGTTTTAGTTTGATTCTAATCTGGTCCCAGATCTGTTTTAGTTTGATTCTAATCTGGTCCCAGATCTGTTTGAGTTTGATTCTAATCTGGTCCCAGATCTGTTTGAGTTTGATTCTAATCTGGTCCCAGATCTGTTTGAGTTTGATTCGAATCTGGTTCTAGATCTGTTTGAGCTTGATTCTAATCTGGCTACTTTGACTCATCCTTTGTGGTTTGTTTTATGGGGATTTAATCATTTTAATTAGGCTTCTTATAAAGCATATATTTAGCAATTAATAAGCAATCAGATAATTTAAATCTGTGAATAAAGGCCAATTTCACATACCTTAATGGCACAAGTGACACGTTTCTAGCTTTGTCAAGGCATCTGGGCACAGCGCGTGTTTTAGATCTCGATGTATAAACACCAAATAAAGGTTTAGGGATCAAACATTTATGAACAGACTAAATCATGTGATGAAACTTTCTCTCTGGCATTGATATTTTATAAATGTTTCCTGCCTGGGAAATCACTACATCATATTTTACACTGGGTTGTTTGTACAACTTGTTTGTATAATTGACCAGAGCCCTATTTTGGCCCTGCTCAAAAGTAGTGTACTATGAAGGGAATAAGGAGCCATTTGGGATGTATCCTGGGTAATCCAATAGGAAAGCAGAACCAGTGGCAGTTCTAATAACCATGGCAGTTTTATTACATTTACAGGTCAACTTTCATCAGGCAGAGCTACGCTTATTCCTCTGTGTGTGATTAATGACACTGTGTGTGTGAGGTGGAATAGGAGAGATTGTAAATCAATGTTCACAGACATCTTTCCCTCCAAATATAGCATCATCATCATGGTTGTGTTGTCACCTTTGGATTTCAGTCATTCATCTCCTCCTAACTGTATTATTTGCCCATCCAAACAACATGTTTCTCCATGTGATTAAGAAACAATGACATATCATGGGTCTTCCCAATCTAATTTAAGGATTTTTAACATTGCACCATAGTAACCTATAGCTCACTAAAGATGAGTTTGCTGAGAAGAACAGAACTTTATATGTTAAATAAAGATTAAATAAATAAAATATGTGGACAATAGGAACACGTCATGTAATAGGACATGGGATTATAAGAGAGAGGAAGGGTACGGGGAGAGAGGAAGGAGAGAGAGGAAGAGTAAGGTGAGAGAGGAAGAGTAAGGTGAGAGAGGAAGAGTAGGGGGAGAGAGGAAGGAGAGAGAGGAAGAGTAAGGGGATAGAGGAAGGGTAAGGGGAGAGAGGAAGGGAGAGAGGAAGGGTAAGGGGAGAGAGGAAGGGTACGGGAGAGAGGAAGGAAGAGAGGAAGGGTATGGGGAGAGAGGAAGAGGAAGGGAGAGAGGGAGGACAAGGGAGAGAGGAAGAGGAAGGGGAGAAAGGGAGGGTAATTCACTATATATTCTATATTTAATCATTAACTATGTATTCTTTATGCAATTCTATAGGCTAACCGGTACAGACAATCTTCCAGAGTGGCTATGAGACGTAATAATTCACTATATATTCTATATGTAATTCTACAGGCTATGAGACGTAATAATTCACTATATATTCTATATGTAATTCTACAAGGCTATGAGACGTAATAATTCACTATATATTCTATATGTAATTCTACAGGCTATGAGACGTAATAATTCACTATATATTCTATATGTAATTCTACAGGCTATGAGACCGTAATAATTCACTATATATTCTATATGTAATTCTACAGGCTATGAGACGTAATAATTCACTATATATTCTATATGTAATTCTACAGGCTATGAGACGTAATAATTCACTATATATTCTATATGTAATTCTACAGGCTATGAGACGTAATAATTCACTATATATTCTATATGTAATTCTACAGGCTATGAGACGTAATAATTCACTATATATTCTATATGTAATTCTACAGGCTATGAGACGTAATAATTCACTATATATTCTATATGTAATTCTACAGGCTATGAGACGTAATAATTCACTATATATTCTATATGTAATTCTACAGGCTATGAGACGTAATAATTCACTATATATTCTATATGTAATTCTACAAGCTATGAGACGTAATAATTCACTATATATTCTATATGTAATTCTACAGGCTATGAGACGTAATAATTCACTATATATTCTATATGTAATTCTACAAGGCTATGAGACGTAATAATTCACTATATATTCTATATGTAATTCTACAGGCTATGAGACGTAATAATTCACTATATATTCTATATGTAATTCTACAGGCTATGAGACCGTAATAATTCACTATATATTCTATATGTAATTCTACAGGCTATGAGACGTAATAATTCACTATATATTCTATATGTAATTCTACAGGCTATGAGACGTAATAATTCACTATATATTCTATATGTAATTCTACAGGCTATGAGACGTAATAATTCACTATATATTCTATATGTAATTCTACAGGCTATGAGACGTAATAATTCACTATATATTCTATATGTAATTCTACAGGCTATGAGACCGTAATAATTCACTATATATACTATATGTAATTCTACAGGCTATGAGACGTAATAATTCACTATATATTCTATATGTAATTCTACAGGCTATGAGACGTAATAATTCACTATATATTCTATATGTAATTCTACAGGCTATGAGACCGTAATAATTCACTATATATTCTATATGTAATTCTACAGGCTATAAGATCGTAATAATTCACTATATATTCTATATGTAATTCTACAGGCTATGAGACCGTAATAATTCACTATATATTCGTTATGTAATTCTACAGGCTATGAGACCGTAATAATTCACTATATATTCGATATGTGGACACCACCCTGCAGAGCTTAGTGGACACCACCCTGCAGAGCTTAGTGGACACCACCCTGCAGAGCTTAGTGGACACCACCCTGCAGAGCTTAGTGGACACCACCCTGCAGAGCTTAGTGGACACCACCCTGCAGAGCCATGTACTGTCTCTGTAGTGTTGACTGAGACCTGTCTATGACTGTCTATGACTGTCTATGACTGTGTCCTCTCACTTTCTTTCTGACTGTCTGAGCTGGGGTAAACTTAGAAGGATGGGCACAGTGGTGACTGTGGGGAGACAGAGAACAGAGAGAGAAAAAAGATTTGAAGAGCTGAGCAAAGGCTCCCAACTTCAGGCAACCTGTTTTTTTATTATTCATATATTTGCAAAATATATTTGCAAAAAATATATATGTTTTTGATTTGTCATTATGGGGTATTGTGTGTAGATTGATGAGGAACATAATCCAATTTTAGAATAAGGATGTAACGTAACAAAATGTGGAAAAAGTCAAGGGGTCTAAATACTTTCCGAATGCACTGTATATTTCATGAATATAACAATTAATTGATCCAGAAGTTGAAGTCAACACTTTATTCTGCCCTACCAAGCAAAAAGGCAGTAACTGTTCATTTGGTAAAATGTTTTGCTACATTAAATACCTGCTTAATCATGTAGACAAGTATCCTGCCTCTATTGTATTGTGTTTTGGATAAAATGGGGGTCATGTTAGCAGTAACTGCAAAAAGTTACTGTGAAACCAAGGTAAATAAAAGCAATTTTTCTCAGTTCCACGCTATGAGCAGTTACTGCCTTTTTGCTTGGTAGGGCAGTGTTGGTTTCTGATGCAGCTGGAATCATTTAGTCACTTGTCAGTACACTTTTATATAAATATATATATATTATATAAAACATTTTTTATCAAACTCCATTATATACATACTGTATGTACAAGAGCTAGCAATATCTACACCACAATCCAGTTGTTAGCATACTAGGCATTCTACAGTACATTATAGTCTAACGGAATATGGATGTTGTGTTGGCTGAGTGTTCCAGGCAGGGTCCTGAATGTTCTTCAGCTGGTGAACCTTGTCTAGTGTTGGGCAATGGCAGCTGGTCTGGCAGAACTTCATGAACTCCATGACCTTGGACATAGACTATACACATTGGCTCTTGCCAGCGCCGTGCAGGCTTTTCCTATTCCCAGTCTGATGTTGAGCTTGAGATTGTTCCCGGCTGACAGCTTTTATCTAATGAGTCTGAAGGATCTGTCCTACTAAAGCTGGTTTCAAGCTCCATCATCATCATCATCATCAGGATTAGTCAATAGGACATACACTAGTCAGTGATTAGCCAACATTCTACTACTTTGTCCCCACCAATACACACTCAAACAAGGTCCTATATCCACCCATCCCCCTCATGTAAATAGATCACGCTGACACCCCCAACAGACACCAGTCAGTCAAACTATCCCCTCCTTACTCTCCAATTTAGACTTTAAGCCTTGCATGAACAATCAACTAAGCCTCCATAATACATAGAAAAATACAGTAGAAGTTATAGCCTCCATAATACATAGAAAACTACAGTAGAAGTTATAACCTCCATAATACATAGAAAACTACAGTAGAAGTTATAGCCTCCATAATACATAGAAAACTACAGTAGAAGTTGTATCCTACTTATAAACACACCAACTATGACAACAAGACACGGACCATGTTCATGCTTAGCTCCAGTATATTTATTTGCTCATCAGGGAGTCATGGACGGATTTAGGAAAGGTGACTTACACTAGCTCCTGGTGCTGAGCTTGATGTTGATGCCGCTGCAGATGTTGATGGGATCGGACTCTGTAAATAGAACACATAGGACAGTAGCTAACAGCTTGCTAAATTACAAATCACATCGCCAGATAGCAGCAGGTTAATTACATTGATTTGCTTTGGAATGTCTAGCCAGCGTATTATGAAAGCTAACTAAATCTACATTTTGGTGTAATTAATGTCTTAATCAAATTACGGATTGCCTCTTATCCGCTTGTCTTCCCCTTATGCCATAGTACATCTCAATTGTCATTAGAAACCAACATTTGTTTAAGCAAGTCAGCCATATCAGCTATGTTTTTTTTAAAAGGCAGTAAATGAGGCTGAATGAACTGTTTCACTGCCAGACAAGGCTCTGCTGATAGTCAGGTGTAGCAGTGGTAAGATGTTGGGACTGCTGTTGGGACTCTACTGTTGGGACAGCTTTATGTCGGCCCTAACAGTTTGTGGGCACCGTTTGTCACCGTTATAGTGCAATTAATGTATGGTTTAGTGTTGTGTTGTGTTGTGTTGTGTAGTGGCTTTGCTGACATGCATCTAAAAATATAGTTTTTTGTTTCCCCCCCCCAACATTTACATGCTAAAATCGCCACTGGTTGTCAACAATTCAATCATGTCAGTAACAAGTACACTAAGAATAGGGTACATTGATTCTTTCGGTGGAAAATATATTAACTGCTAGGCTGAGCAAGCTGTTAGCTACTGGCCTATGTGTCCTACTCACACGTCAAGGTCTCTAATAACAGGAGTGATGCAGTATGAATCACTCACCAACTGAATTCCTGCCTTTTATCACATCTATTTGGTGACTTAGTGTTTTCGTACAGTTAGAATGCCATATCACTGAACTGCAGCAACCCAAAAGGATACAATTTATGTTCGTTGATGCAGGAGGGCTGGGGAAGTTGACCAATCAAGTTCAAGTGACGATTTGTTTCATATCCATTTCTAAATCCATTGTCAAAACATGCTCTACCAGCCCGTTGAGAACAGGGTAAAGATGCAATTCTGTCTATTGTGGTCTGGTGGCTCTTACAGTGTTTATGTGCAAGTCAATAGACAGTACTTATTGAATTGTTTATACCACTACATTCTGTAACACTGAATCATTGGCTTAGAGTTACCATAAGCAACCATAAACAACACTAATACAACTGCTTGAGATAGTTACTTCTAACGTTAGTCTGGCTACCTTAATCTGAGACATTTTCAGTAACCCACAACACAGTGCAGCACCCACTGCTGACGTGATATGAAATGAAAGCGGTGGTGGAATGTGCAGCTCAGTTTCCACCTCATTTTGTAGGCAGTGTCTGTTCTCTTGAGAGACAGGTCTGCCTACGGGTCTCAGCCTCTCTCTCGTTTTCAAATTCTTTGTGGGTCTGTGTAATCTGAGGGAAATGTGTCTCTTAATATGGTTATACATTTGGCAGGAGGTTAGGAAGTGCAGCTCAGTTTCCACCTCATTTTATAGGCAGTGTCTGTTCTCTTGAGAGCCAGGTTTGTCTGTTCAGGTATTCTGCCACTGTGTACTCTCTGTTTAGGGACAAATAGCATTCTAGTTTGCTCTGTTTTTTTGTTAATTCTTTCCAATGTGTCAAGTAATTCTCTTTTTGTTTTCTCATGATTTGGTTGGGTCTAAATGTGTTGCTGTCCTGGGGATCTGTTTGTGTTTGTGAATAGAGCCCCAGGACCAGCTTGCTTAGAGGACTCTTCTCCAGGTTCATATCTCTGTAGAAGACGGCTTTGTTATGGAAGGTTCGAAAACCGCTTCCTTTTAGGTGGTTGTAGAATTTAATGGCTCTTTTCTGGATTTTGATAATAAGTGGGTATCAGCCTAATTGTGCTCTGCATGCATTATTTGGTGTTTTACATTGTACACAAGGGTTATTTTTGCAGAATTCTGCATGCAGTCTCAATTTGGTGTTTGTCCCATTTTGTGAATTCTTGGTTGGTGAGCGGACCCCAGACCTCACAACCATAAAGGGCAATGGGTTCTATAATTGATTCAAGTATTTTTAGACAGATCCTAATTTGTATGTCAAATTTTATGTTCCTTTTGATGGCATAGAAGGACCTTCTTGCCTTGTCTCTCAGATCATTCACAGCTTTGTGGAAGTTACCTGTGGTGCTGATGTTTAGGCCAAGGTGTGCTCTAGAGCAACGGTGTCTAGATGGAATTTGTATTTGTGGTCCTGGCAACTGGACCTTTTTTGGAACACCATTATTTTGTCTTACTGAGATGTACTGTCAGGGCCCAGGTCTGACAGAATCTGTGCAGAAGATCTAGGTGCTCCTGTAGGCCCTCCTTGGTTGGTGACAGAAGCATCTGCGTAGAGATGGATCAGAGAGTCACCAGCAGCGAGAGCGACATCGTTGATGTATATAGAGAAAAGGGTTGGCCCAAGAATTGAACCCTGTGGCACCCCCATAGAGACTGCCAGAGGACCGGACAATAGGCCCTCCGATTTGACACACTGAACTCTATCTGAGAAGTAG
The DNA here is from genome assembly GCA_023634145.1 of Thymallus thymallus. NCBI lineage: Eukaryota > Metazoa > Chordata > Actinopteri > Salmoniformes > Salmonidae > Thymallus > Thymallus thymallus. Next base: position 32,530,930 of record CM042400.1, read on the forward strand.
TTGGAGAACCAGGCAAGGCAGTCACTTGAGAAACCAAGGCATTTGAAATCAACAAAGCATGGGAAGACTTTATCTTTGTTTTGGTTTGTTTGTTTGTCAATTAGGGTGTGCAGGGTGAATACGTGGTCTGTCGTACGGTAATTTGGTAAAAAGCCGATTTGCTCAGTACAATGTTTTCACTGAGGAAATGAACTAGTCTGCTGTTAATGATAATGCAGAGGATTTTCCCAAGGTTGCTGTTGACGCATATCCCACGGTAGTTATTGGGGTCGAATTTGTCTCCACTTCTGTGGATTGGGGTAATCAGTCCTTAGTTCCAAATATTGGGGAAGATGCCAGACCTAAGGAAGATGTTAAAGAGTTTAAGTATAGCCAATTGGAATTTGTGGTCTGTATATTTTATAATTTCATTGAGAATACCATCAACACCACAGTTGATTCTAGGATTTGCATTTGATCATGTATATTTATTTGCTGTTTGTTCTTTGTTATAAGGCCAAAAAGACTGGAGAAGTGGTTTATCCATACATCTCAATTTTGGATACATAGCTCTTGTTGTTAGTGTTGTTGTTTGTTTAGTGTTTTCCAATTTTCCCAGAAGTGGTTAGAGTCTATGGATTCTTAAATTACATTGAGCTGGTTTCTGACGTCATGTTCCTTCTTTTTGCGTAGTGTATTTCTGTATTGTTTTAGTGATTCACCATAGTGAAAGCGTAGACTCTATGTTTTTGGTTGGATAGGTTTTTCAATTTCTTTCTTAGGTTTTTGCATTCTTCATCAAACCATTTATCATTGTTTTTTATTTTCTTGACATTTTTAGATTTGATAGGGAAGCTGAGAGGTCAAATATACTGTTTAGGTTTTCTGCTGCCAAGGTTACACCTTCACTATTACAGTGAAACATTTTGTCCAGGAAATTGTCTAGAAGGGATTGAATTTGTTGTTGCCTAATTGTTTTTTGGTAGATTTCAATACTACTTTCCTTCCATCTATAGCATTTCTTAATATTATTAAGTTGCTTTGGCTTTGATGCCTCATGATTGAGCATAGCTCTGTTCAAGTAGAGTGTGATTTTGCTGTGATCTGATAAGGGTGTCAGTAGCCTGACTGTGAACGCTCTAAGAGACTCTTGGTTGAGGTCAGTGATAAAGTAGTCTACAGTACTACTGCCAAGACATGAGCTATATGTGTACCTACCGTAGGAGTCACCTCGAAGTCTACCATTGACTATGTACATACCCAGTGTCCGACAGATCTGCAGGAGTTGTGATCCGTTTATGTTGGTTATGTTGTCGTAGTTGTGGGGGAGGGAATGCTGTCACCTCCAGGTAGGTGTTTGTCCCCATGTGTGCTGAGGGTGTCAGGTTATTTTCCGGTTCTGGCATTTAGATCACCAAAGACTAGTACATGTCCCTGGGCCTGGAAATGGTTGATCTCCCCGTCAGGGATGGAGAAGCTGTCTTCATTAAAGTATGGGGATTCTATTGGGGGGATATAGGTAGCACACAGGAGGACATTTTTCTCTGTTGAGATAATTTCCTTATTAATTTCTAGCCAAATGTAAAATGTTCCTGTTTTGACTTATTTAATAGAGTGGGTTAGGTCTGCTCTATACCAAATTAGCTTACCTCCTTAGTCTCTTCCCTGTTTCACACCTGGTAGTTTGGTGGATGGGACTACAAGCTCTCTGTAACCTAGAGGTTTCTTGTAGGATGTTTCTTGTAGGATGACAATGTCTGTATTTCCAATTTCTTTGATGAAGTCTGGGTTCCTTTGTTTTTCTACAGGACAATTATCCAACACACTTCCAGGCTGTGCTGGGCCAATGGGCCAATTGTGCGCCACCCTATGGGACTCCCAATCACGGCCGGTTGTGATACAGACTGGAATCGAACCAGTGTCTGTAGTGACGCCTCTAGCACTGAGATGCAGTGTCTTAGACCGCTCCTTACTCGTGCTGACATTTGTTTCTAGACATAGACCTAATGCCTGTGCCTTTATGTAAAATTAGTATTAGTTAAATTGTCCACCATAACAACAGGTTCAAGTATAACCAGATAAACTTGCTTTGAATATAACATTTATTTCAACGCACACTTAACTCTGTGTCCCTGTCGCTAGAGTAGTGACTTCAACTAGCTTTGGCTGCCATCTATTGGAAAGGAATGGTAACTACACTGGGCAGCTAGTTGGCATAGTCAAAGTTGACTTAAATAATATATGCCATTTAGCAGACGCCTTTATCTAAAGTGAACTGGGTATATGGTAGTGGAAACAGATAATAGAAACAGGATTACAATTTTGATATCATGGACGGTCAGTCCTTGTATTACAGTAGTTGACTATCTAAGGTGGAAGCTAGCTACAGTAACGACCTAATAACAGTACTATCTGAGGTGGAAGCTAGCTACAGTTACGACCTAATAACAGTACTATCTGAGGTGGAAGCTAGCTACAGTAACGACCTAATAACAGTACTATCTGAGGTGGAAGCTAGCTACAGTAACGACCTAATAACAGTACTATCTGAGGTGGAAGCTAGCTACAGTAACGACCTAATAACAGTACTATCTGAGGTGGAAGCTAGCTACAGTAACGACCTAATAACAGTACTATCTGAGGTGGAAGCTAGCTACAGTAACGACCTAATAACAGTACTATCTGAGGTGGAAGCTAGCTACAGTAACGACCTAATAACAGTACTATCTGAGGTGGAAGCTAGCTACAGTAACGACCTAATAACAGTACTATCTGAGGTGGAAGCTAGCTACAGTAACGACCTAATAACACGGAGAAACTGTGTTGCAATTTTAGTTGCAGTTGAGTTGCTTGCTGACGTCAGTTGCTGGGAGGTGTTACACAAAACACCTCAGACCCAATTAGCTAGTCACCTTCAACTAGAGTTGCAAGTTGTCCAGTGTCTAACGCTGGCCTAGTCAACAACCGTCATGACCGGTTAACGTTACCTCAGGCTCCATTGTCATTGACTCGGGTCGCGTCCTCCGTTCATTCTGGCGGTAACCCCTAATGTAAAATGGAGGCGCAAGCAGAGGGCTACAACGTAGGTTTATGTCTCCTTTCATCCCGAAGTCTGCCTCTGCGAAGTGCCTTATGCAGATCCTGCTAGCTCGAACTGGCACGTCCTTCCTCTTCAGGACATGGAGCAACTTCTTCTAAAGTTGTGGCAGTTTTACAATTTAAAATGGCCCTGACCTTGTTGAAGATCCACATACTAAATAAAGAGATGTTTTTATGTTAAATGCACATGTTTAATAGTGGGTTGAATACATCTCTTTGCTTAGATTTACTTCCTAAAGTGTTTCCATTCCCCTTTAAGCTTTACTAGTCGTCCGTGAGTTGTTTTTTACCCTGTTATTCAGAACCGAACACTATCCAAATAATCCCTTTTTAGGAAAATGGTACCTAAAATCTGACAACAGTTATGCCGTTAGCAACTACTTATTAGTGTTGTTAAGAGTAGCTTTCCATTGTCTGGTGGAAAGGTAATTATCCAATTATCCATCAGCAAAATGGTACCTAGATGTTTAATCAGCTTCTTGATATGCCACATCTGTCAGGTGGATGGATTATCTCGGCAAAAGGAGAAACGCTCACTAACAGGGATGTAAACAAATGTGTGCAAAAACAATTTGAGAGAAATACGCTTTTATTTCAGCTCATGAAACATGGGACCAACACTTTACATGTTGTGTTTATATTTTTGTTCTGTGTAGTTCCAGCTGTCTAATCTGACTGTAGAGGACAGTAGTGTATGGTTTATAATAGTTCTCTCTGATCTTATACCAAATGATACCTAGATGCTTTATCAACCTATGACAGTTAAATTAGCAGCTCTTTCTCTTTGTATAACTGTTAAAATAGCAGAGAAGTGTAATGATTCCCTTTATCTAGTCTGTTCTTGTTAAAGCTGCTGTCTTCATCCCCCCCCCAGGTGGCCAGCTTGGGTCGTCAGCAATGCATCTCATTAAAGCTGCTGAGAAAAACACGTTTGAAGGGGAACTCACACTGTGAGGGCAGAGGGGACACAGAGAAGTGTTGTGATTGGACAATAGGATCGATCCCAGGGGACACATTAATCGTAAAAATCCTGAAATAGAAGTCTAAAAATGCCTGGGATATCTAGGTTTCGATAGTTTTTACACTGGTAGCTACTGGTTTCATTTTTGGCAAGAGGAATCCAGCATCTCCTGTCAAGATGATAATTCACTGTAGCCTGGTCCCAGATCTGTTTGCTGTAATTTTCATGCCAAACAATGAGTGACAAGAAGTTGTCAGAATGGCACAAACAGACTGGCACTCAGGCTACATTCACTGAGATGGACCCCCCTCTTACATTCTGCAAAAGTTTTCATTATTTAATTAATCTTCAATGACTTTATTAAGGCAATCCATTACAAAGCATTTCACAAACTGCAGAATGACAACAATTATGTCTGGTTTGGAAAAGTATTCTTCATCATCAGCATGCAAGCCAGAGACCAAGAGGAGGTACACACTGTAAAGCATAGATATACAATGACATAGAATTACATGGCATTCTATATCTACAGTGTGCTGTAAACACCCTGGGTGAACTAGTTTAAATAAGGAGAACCAAACGTAGTACCCATCTAGGAACAAACTAAAAAGTAAAAGCAATGATGCAACATGCTAGATGACTGCTGTCTACTGTAGATATATTCATCATCATCATCATCATCATCATCATACGAAACAAATGGTTCACTCAGGAAGTGCCTGCCTATCACAGGCCATCAGTAAAGTGAGATGAGGAGGCGGGATCACCAAACTTGCCATTTTGGCACAAACATGCACATTGTCTAAAGAGGCTAATTTCAACAGAGCATCTTTTGACATTTTTTGGGATACCAAGTGCAGTCTTTTATATGGGGCTTGTGTACATAGTTAGGATTCAAAGTTATTTTGAACTGCATAATCTTTCACGATTGCTTTGTTTACCCAACACAAAACATCTTAACAGAATTTGAGAACAATAAAAATCTTTAACTACAATTACACATCTCTAGATCTATGCTCAAACCACATCCATTATCACCCCACTAGACGAAATGTAGACTTATCAACCAGCAAGTGAACACTTGTGATAACATCCCTTTTGCCATAAATATTAACTCATACCTTGAGGCAATGTAAATATAGCTTCAGTCAGTCTATCTAAATTGTAAACAAATGCTGACTTTGAAATGTATAACAAAACCAAGTTGTCATAAATGCAGTAATATTGCCACAATAGCCGCCAAATAGATTAGTTGCGCTGCATGCATTGTTCTCATTCAATACAAAAGTATAACAGCACACTTGTAGGAACACACACTTCATCTATTGTTGAAGATGTATTAAAATATTTAGTAAATAATAGTCTTTTTTTCAGCTGGCTTTACTGTACATATGAAATGGTCATCATTCTAGACAATAATATACCATAGGAAGGGAAATCCAATCTGGATAAGGGAGTTTCCACACTGTAGGTAGACACATTTGAATAGAGATGTTGGATTGTTGGGATCTATCTGTGAGAAAATAATGGGTTTTGTGATTGTAGCCTATGTTGTATAGGACTGCAAGGAAATGTTATGTGTTTTATACAGAGAGAAGAAGACAACATTATGCACACTTCCTTCCACTGTAGAAAACGACTTGGCAATCAATAATGCAGACAGATGCTATCCATCTGCTCTGCCCCCTCTACGGGAGGTTAACCCGGACAAACCGAAGAGACAGACCCAATGCTGCTCTGCTGTGTGGTGACGCTGCTCTGCTGTGTGGTTACGCTGCTCTGCTGTGTGGTTACGCTGCTCTGCTGTGTGGTTACGCTGCTCTGCTGTGTGGTTACGCTGCTCTGCTGTGTGGTTACGCTGCTTTGCTGTGTGGTTACGCTGCTCTGCTGTGTGGTTACGCGGCTCTGCTGTGTGGTGACGTTACTCTGCTGTGTGGTTACGCTGCTCAGTTGTGTGGTTACGCTGCTCTGCTGTGTGGTTATGCTGCTAAGCTGTGTGGTTACGCTGCTCTGCTGTGTGGTTATGCTGCTAAGCTGTGTGGTTACGCTGCTCTGCTGTGTGGTTACGCTGCTCTGCTGTGTGGTTACGCTGCTCTGCTGTGTGGTTATGCTGCTAAGCTGTGTGGTTACGCTGCTCTGCTGTGTGGTTACGCTGCTCAGTTGTGTGGTTACGCTGCTCTGCTGTGTGGCTACGCTGCTCTGCTGTGTGGTTACGCTGCTCAGCTGTGTGGTTACGCTGCTCTGCTGTGTGGTTACGCTGCTCTGCTGTGTGGTTACGCTGCTCTGCTGTGTGGTTACGCTGCTCTGCTGTGTGGTTACGCTGCTCTGCTGTGTGGTTACGCTGCTCTGCTGTGTGGTTACGCTGCTCAGTTGTGTGGTTACGCTGCTCTGCTGTGTGGCTACGCTGCTCTGCTGTGTGGTTACGCTGCTCTGCTGTGTGGTTACGCTGCTCTGCTGTGTGGTTACGCTGCTCTGCTGTGTGGTTACGCTGCTCTGCTGTGTGGTTACGCTGCTCTGCTGTGTGGTTACTCTGCTCTGCTGTGTGGTTACGCTGCTCTGCTGTGTGCTTACGCTGCTCTGCTGTGTCGCTACGCTGCTCTGCTGTGTGGTTACGCTGCTCTGCTGTGTGCTTACGCTGCTCTGCTGTGTCGCTACGCTGCTCTGCTGTGTGGTTACGCTGCTCTGCTGTGTGGTTACTCTGCTCTGCTGTGTGGTTACGCTGCTCTGCTGTGTGGTTACGCTGCTCTGCTGTGTGGTTACTCTGCTCTGCTGTGTGGTTACGCTGCTCTGCTGTGTGCTTACGCTGCTCTGCTGTGTCGCTACGCTGCTCTGCTGTGTGGTTACGCTGCTCTGCTGTGTGGTTACTCTGCTCTGCTGTTTGCTCAGGAAGCTACTACTTCAATTTGTCAACAACTTACATTTGGCAATGTATCAACAACTCTCTCAAAGATGGCAATATAACAACAAGTCATAGATGGCATTATACCAACAATTTAAAGTTGGCTAGATACATACAGTGTAACTGAGGTGGTTCGGAACCAGGCTCGTGTGATGAGTAACCTTGTCCGACAGCAGAAGACTTATGTCAGCTAATGGCCAGGCTTTAGATCAGCGGGCTAATACAGTCTTGTGGTGCATAGCAAACCTGGGTTCAAACCCCAGTCGGTCACATATACATCACCAACTTCAATTAAAGTCGGCAATACATCCCAGGCAGCATGTTTGAAATCTATCAGTTGTCCAGATGAAGTGAGTAAGACAGACTGTACACTGTAAATCTATCGGTTTTCCAGATGAAGTGAGTAAGACAGACTGTACACTGTATCAACTGCTCTTTATGCAGTAACGTTATATATTGACTCCCTTTTAATGACTTGTTATAAACACAACTAATATACAGTATTGCTACAGTACTTCCAATTATTCTATTATGTCGTTCTCAAAGTATTTTCCATTGTTCTACTTTCCCTCCAGTTAAAGACATAAGTCCAACAAATAATGAATGTAATTGACATCAAACTGAGGAAAAAAAGAAACCAAAATAACCTTTTAGTGCATTATTCTCACTGTTATACATCCACTGTCTTAATATCCATGCACGGTGTGCAAGGGTTGAATGACAATCAAACGGAAGCAACAACACTGACCACTGCAAATATAATGGGAAGGATCATACAAACAAACACTTAAAAGACACACCCTCGTCCACTTACCCTCGCCTTACGCCCTTGGGGGGAATCCCCGTCGCCATCTTGGAGGGCGGTCCAAATGATTAGCCAAGCAAGGGAAGTTTGCAACAGAGTTTGCGAGTGCACAATGATGTTCACTCCGGGGCCTGAAACTCCCCATAATTCAATTTGCGACGATTGTATATCCGCTGAGAAAATATCTTCAGAAGTTCCAGATGCAGTCTAACGTTAGTTTGCTAATTAATTTGCTAGCTATCATACAGTAGGCGTAATAATTATATAGTTAATGTAAATAAATATGCAATCATAATTGACTGTAGCTTATATAAAGAACACACAAGCTACCGTTGGCTGAAAACACAATCATCGCGGGATGAACGAGTGACGAATACACCTGCAAGTGTACACTCGTCAGACGTCATGATACGTCATCAGAAGTATCAACTTAATTTGAGGGCTGAGGGGATAGGGTGTGTCTTTTAAGTCTTTTACCCTCTACATACTAATACTAGCTGTATCGCCAGGCTGTAATACCAGGCTGTATCACAACCCTCTACATACTAATACTAGCTGTATCGCCAGGCTGTAATACCAGGCTGTATCACAACCCTCTACATACTAATACTAGCTGTATCGCCAGGCTGTAATACCAGGCTGTATCACAACCCTCTACATACTAATACTAGCTGTATCGCCAGGCTGTAATACCAGACTGTATCACAACCGGCTGTGATTGGGAGTTCCATATCACGCAATTGGCTCAGTGTCGTCCGAGTTTGGCCGGTGTAGGCCGTCGTTGTAAATAATAATTTGTTCTTAAATGACTCACCTAGTAATACTAATACTATGTAAATGCTATGCTCTGGTCGTGCATGACTAGATGTATTATAATAATAACAATGATGCAGAATGTGAAGTAAATAGATTTGAGATGTATTCTCATCAACTATGATATTCTAGAACTGGAACAAATGTCATATAACAGTCCTTTCATTGCATTTGTTGTAGTAGCTGTTGGTTGCTAGTACATAACTGTGGTATATATTTCAGTATCAATATATGTATATGATCTTTGTGCTTTTTCTTTGGACTGTAAGTGCATTTTGTTGATACATATGGAATATGTGTAGGGTAAGTAAGTAAGTATTGTATATGGTGCATGAAGGTAAACTGTCATACAAACAGCTGCTCCTCTGAATAACTGCTACAGTCAAAAATGTAAAAGCATTCATCATTCCCAACTATTCCTAAACAGCTGGACAGTATCCAATGATCACATGCTTAAATATTACAGAACTGTTTATAGTAGAAGTAAACAGATATTTACAGCATTGATCCCCCAAAAATTGGTATGGGAAAATATATGACTGAATAAATACTGTTTTACAATAAATAAACCAACATGAATAAATACTGTAGTTTTTACAATAAATAAATCATTATACAGATGATTTCTTAGTCCCTCATACACAACCACTCTAAAAGGTATCATATACACAAACATGATACAAACTGGCACATTCTAATAATTAATGTCCTCAAAAAAACCCTCTCTATCTAAGGGTATGCTACGCATTACATCACCACTTTGACAGCTCTGACAGCTAACACCTAACATCCCTTTACCTCACACTGCTCTCCTCTTCTCATCTCCTCTATTCTACTCCTCTCTTCTCCTCCTCTCTCCTCTCCTTTCTTCTCCTCCTATCTCCTCTCCTCTCTTCTCTTCCTCTCTCCTCCTCCTCTTCTCCTCCTCTCTTCTCCTCTCTCCTTCTCTCTTCTCCTCATCTCTCCTTTCCACCCTTTCATCAGGCGTTGAAACTCAAAAGTAAAACTCCCTGATCTTCAGCTTTTTGCTCAAAGCAGTTTTTCTGAAGTCTCGCTCCAAACAAAATGGAGTCCTATTTGTTCAGCATGACAACCAGATTAATATTTAAGAAGAAGAAAAATGTGCCTTCAAGCATTTCCACATTTCCATTTTGCATTTCTCTATGAGGGGGTCCACCATCCAGGCTACCATCCACCCTGACCTCCTTCCCCAGGGTTGGAGCCTCAGATGGGGGTGGTTGTAAGGCTCAGATAGAGGTGGTCTGGGTGTTGTTCTGATCCTTAGGGCCTGGTTCCCCATAGGGTGGAGGCAGGGGGCAGGGTTTGATACCTCTACTCTTCATGTAGAGGATGAGCTGTTCAGGGATCTCAGCCAGGACATCTTTGGCTAGCCGGGCCATACTCAACACGTGGTTCCCTGTCCTGTCCATGTAGTCTCTGAATGGGACAAACTGCATGGGTACAGAGAGAGTAGGGTTCATTAGAAGTGACAGTTAGGTATCACTAGACCAAACTCATGCTTAGATCTGTTTCCAAATGGAGCATGGCAAATGCTCAAGATACAAATGGAACATTTGTTTCACATCAGAATGTTATTGATATTTCAATTCAGAACAATTTGTCATGAGGCTTGCCTCCCTTTTAGTGGATATTTTGGGCAGTTAGTTTAGGCAGACTTTACGACAGGTCATAAATTCCAGTCTCTCTCTTGCTGGACATGCAGAAAGGGAGAGTCAGAGGATGTCTCTTAGTAGAACAATGTATATCTTCCTGCCAATACTCCTACATGCCAAAATTGGAGAATTAAACAATATTCCTATTGTAGAAAATGTGGGAAAAGGTTGGTGGAGAAGCCAGCTACGACCCTGTCGAATTTGTAAAATTTTTGTGAGATCATGAAAGACAGTATAAGAAAGACACATTACCCTAGCTCTGTTTATACATGTCCCTTTGGTGACAGGTAGCTTAGCGGTTAGAGCGCTGGGCAAGTAACCGAAAGGTCGCTGGTTCTAATACCTGAGCCGACAAGGTGAAAAACCTGTCAATGTGTCTTTGAGCAAGGCACTTAACCCTAATTTGCTCCAGGGGCTGACCCTTTACAGTAGGTACACCGTCATTGTAAATAAGAATTTGTTCTTAACGGACTTGCCCGGTTAAATAAAATATAAATAAATAAAATGAGGCTTACACCTAAATGTTGTAAAACTTATATGATTAAATATGAAACTATTTGTGAGAAGATTAAATGTGATTTTAGCCTTCTAAATGAAATAATTGTTTTCATAACTATGCTTATGCTCAATCAGTAACCCCGCCCACGGGAGCACAGACATTGGAGCAACTTGAGGGAACACCTCTTTTGCCCAAGTGCTCATAAAGGACTCCTAACGAAATTTACATTAGACCAGATAACGTGGAGCTGCTAGTCCCCAAGTTGAAATGGTGAATTTCTACTAGACCAAGTAGACATCACAAATGCTTGGACAATAAACCAGTACATTGCCGGGTAGCTCCTGGCTTGTAAAATGGTTATAGCCCTCTGAAACTCTTGAGTGAAGAAGATGGGAGACTACAAAAGAACATTCAATCTGCAGCTGTTTAAGTACTGTTTAACCTAGTAAACTCGACCACTGGGTGTGTACCTCTGAAGGATCCACTGCGTCTTTTTATGACATGATTAGTAATCAATGTGTAATCTATCCTGTTGTGTGTATGTAATTCTGTGTGATTGATTTAGGTAGTTGGTAAATAAATAATTAAGCCAATTTGTGTATTGCTGATTCATCATGTAGACTAGGGTTCGTGCAGATAGATTGTACGACATTCAGATGAGACTGATTGAAGGTAACGATTAATTAATGACTGATTGATGACTGAAATGTAAGAGATCTTTACTAACTCTAAGAGTTCATTCGGAAAACGGAACTCCTTAAATAAACTTCTCCGTGGTGCCCCAGGTTATTGAGTTAATTGTTGCATGATTTCATTCAATCACGTAATCAATTAAACGTTTGGTAATCGATTTGATAAAATAACATCACATTAATGATACTCAAGACACAACAAATTGTATCAAGTGAAATGCGATATTTTTAGTAAATGTTTTCACTCATAATTGATTTTCTCCCAAGACGTCAGATTGCTGAGTTGGAGGTGTGGGGTTTTCACAAAAGGCAACTCTGCTGATTATCTGAGGGGAAGACCAGAGAAAGTAAACACTGTTCACCTGTACAATGTTTCTCTACAGGGTTAGAATAGGAAGTTAACTCTTCCTGTACAATGTCTCTCTGAGACTACAGGGTTAGAATAGGAAGTTAACTCTTCCTGTACAATGTTTCTCTACAGGGTTAGAATAGGAAGTTAATTCTTCCTGTACAATGTCTCTCTGAGACTACAGGGTTAGAATAGGAAGTCAACTGTACCTGTACAATGTCTCTTTCTGCTAGCTTCCCTCGTGAGGAGATTCTGATGTCATCACCGTCCAACTCCACCATGGCTAAAGGGAAAAGAAGAGACCTGTATAAGCCTCTACTGTCTGGGTGAGTCATTACCCTTCATAGTGGCTTATAACACCAGTTTAAACCTCTACTGCCTGGGTGAGTTACTACCCTTCATAGTGGCTTATAACACCAGTTTAAACCTCTACTGCCTGGGTGAGTTACTACCCTTCATAGGGGCTTATAACACCAGTTTAAACCTCTACTGCCTGGGTGAGTTACTACCCTTCATAGGGGCTTATAACACCAGTTTAAACCTCTACTGACTGAGTGAGTTACTACCCTTCATAGTGGCTTATAACACCAGTTTAAACCTCTACTGCCTGGGTGAGTTACTACCCTTCATAGGGGCTTATAACACCAGTTTAAACCTCTACTGCCTGGGTGAGTTACTACCCTTCATAGGGGCTTATAACACCAGTTTAAACCTCTAGTGCCTGGGTGAGTTACTACCCTTCATAGGGGCTTATAACACCAGTTTAAACCTCTACTAACCTACCTCTAAGCTGAGGCAGGTTAGAGGTAAAAAACATTAGGAACACCTGCCCTTTTCATGACATAGAATCCAGGTGAAAGCTATGATCCCTTATTGATGTCACTTGTTAAATCCACTTCAATCAGTGTAGATGACGGGGAGGAGACAGAGTTTAAATAAGGATTTTTTAGCCATGAGACAATTGAGACATGGATTGTGTATGTATGGCATTCAGAGGGTGAATGTGCAAGACAAAATATTTAAGTGTCTTTGAACTGGGTATGGTAGTAGGTGCCAGGCGCACCGGTTTGTGTCAAGAACTGCAATGCTGCTGGGTTTTTCAAGCTCAACAGTTTCCTGTGTGTATCAAAAAATGGTTCCAAGGGAAAACTGAGGTGTAACTAAATATTAGTAAGGTGTTCTTAATGTTTTGTACACTCAGTGTATAGGAGTCACTACCCATCATATTGTATCGTGTCCATATTAGGATAGCCTCAGACGAACAAGGAGTGGGTTTCCGTGTCACTCAGACTTGTAGTTGGAGGCTGTCCTAATATGAACACTGTAATAATGCATTGTGGGAGTCAAAAGCCATCATGGCTATTATGGACGTCAAATAAATGATAATAACTGCCTTTTACATTGAGAACATTCCCAGCACCGTAATTAATCATATTAAAGAAGAATATTCACAAAGCAACACCAGCCAGCCCCTGTAACAGCACACGGCATCAAATTGGAGATGATCAAAGTTGTGACCATATGTTACAAATATTCAAATTGTACAGCTGTGATCTGGGTTTAGAACCCTGCCGGTTGACATCTGCTTATTAACTAGGTGCTTCCACCAAACTGCCAATCAGCTAACATCCCTCACATTGAAACTGTCCCTGATAACCTCAGCCCTTAATTGTATTGCATTATTTACAGTACATTCGGGGGGGAGGGGGGTTCAGTCTCACCATCAAACTCAGCTTGTCCAACTCCAACAATGATGATAGACATTGGAAGCTTAGCAGCCTGTGGAGATCAAACAAGTAGATTCCATGCGATATTATCAACATTCTGACAACAAGGTGTTTCTGAGTTCTTACGTGGACAAAGCTTTAAGCACAAACATGTACATAGTTGTCTCTGTTCAATGTCTTTAGCAAATAAAAACAGTCAATCACAAAAAAAAACATTCTGAAGAGGACTGATGAAATATTAAAATCCATGACAAACCAATGTGACATCCTTAAACAAAGGCACTTGATCATTATTCAAACTGTGTATATAATGCACTGGGGTTTATTCAGTGACACCGCAGCAGTGACACTTCTTGTACAACATTATTCAGTAGCCTGCAGTCTGCTAATCCGATCGCATAGTGCAGCAAGACACAAGGAGACCATTGGACGAGAGATAAATTAATATGCACAACAAAGACAAGATAACCGAAACAATACGTTTGCTGACAAATCCCCTCTTTGCTGATTGCTGTTTAGGGTCTCTCTCCAGCACATGACATTGTGTAGTCACCATATGCCGTAGTGGTGCGCAGCCCAGCTCCAGTTGGACAGTAAAGAGAAATACATTATTACTATCGGGATTGCAAGAAACAGAACGATTTCGTCTATATTATTCAGCAGGCTTCTCCGAAAGCAATGTTGTATACAATGTTCATAAAAATGTCTCCAGAGAGCAAAGAGAGTGCAGAGAATAACATCTGACTTCATATAGGTCAAAACATTCATCAGTAAAAACACTTTTATCTCTGCCACATTCAAACACATTTCCACTCAATGTTATTCATGATTCCTGGAACAGTAGCCTATATGAGATATGGTAGTGAAACCAGCTAATGATGAATTAGTGTTTTCAAAGCCAAACACAATGTGCATGAACTCTTAGCAATTACTGTATCTAACATGCACTGTTCTGTACACTGTACATCTATTATAATAACATCACTTCGTTAACGTAATGGACCAATCTATGTTTTATGTTTTTTATGCAAACACAGCAACTTCGAAATCGCTCGATCTCTACCTGTCCCCGACTGTATTAGTATTTTACAGTCTGCAGAAGCTTTAAAAAAAAACGTTTACATATTCTGAAGTTTTATATCAACCGTCCTCTGCATGACAAATCAGTTAGTGAGTCAGCTTCCTTCCCACCCCTCCCCCGAGACATGGGTATGAACTGCCAACACATGGTCTGAATTCTACATTTCACACTATTCCATATGCAGTGCACTACTTTTGAGCAGGGCCCATATGGTGCCATTTGGAACACAGCCGTGGAGTGTTGTAATAGAGTGGGCCAAATGGAGTGTTGTAATAGAGTGGGCCAAATGGAGTGTTGTAATAGAGTGGGCCAAATGGAGTGTTGTAATAGAGTGGGCCAAATGGAGTGTTGTAATAGAGTGGGCCAAATGGAGTGTTGTAATAGAGTGGGCCAAATGGAGTGTTGTAATAGAGTGGGCCAAATGGAGTGTTGTAATAGAGTGGGCCAAATGGAGTGTTGTAATAGAGTGGGCCAAATGGAGTGTTGTAGTAGAATGATTGGCAGAGAGGTGATTCTACTGTTCCGTCCTAACGTGATGAAAACAGGAGACCATCCTTTCTAATTCACTGACCTGAGAGGAGAGTTAAGGAGAGAACCATGCAACATCATAGAGAGGGGGTTGGAACTAACATTGAGCCCAAAGGTACATTTACATTTACATTTGAGTCAGCTTTTATCCAGAGCCACTTAAAAGGGTAGACAGGACTGGAAAGGTGACGGCAGCTGGCAGGACACAGAAAGCAGGGCAGAGGAAGCAGGTTAGAAGGCTTGGTTGAGGAAGCTGAGGCAGGTTAGAAGTAGAGGCTTGGCTGAGGCATGTTAACGCTAGAGGCTTGGTTGAGGCAGGTTGGAAGTAGAGGCTTGGTTGAGGCAGGTTGGAGGTAGAGGCTTGGCTGAGGCAGGTTAGAAGGCCGAGGCTTGGCTGAGGCAGGTTAGAGGTAGAGGCTTGGCTGAGGCAGGTTAGAAGGCCGAGGCTTGGCTGAGGCAGGTTAGAAGTAGAGGCTTGG
Organism: Thymallus thymallus; assembly: GCA_023634145.1. Taxonomy (NCBI): domain Eukaryota; kingdom Metazoa; phylum Chordata; class Actinopteri; order Salmoniformes; family Salmonidae; genus Thymallus; species Thymallus thymallus. Next base: position 32,546,514 of record CM042400.1, read on the forward strand.
CTGAGGCAGGTTAGAAGGCCGAGGCAAGATAGAGCAGCAGACAAGATCTTAAAAGGAAGGTGTGGCTGTTCTAATGGTTTGACTAACAGTCGCAAATTCCCTTTAAACCCAGTCTGCTGTGAGGTCAGAGGTTAGAGGTCATCAGAGGTCAGGATGCCTGTAGACACCCTCTCTGTGTATTCTCACGCCAGAGAGATACAAAGTTGATTTTCACACGGCAAACAAACATTTCAGAGACGCCTACAATCAAAGTTAACGTAAAGTACAGTGCTATGATCCACTAACTGATCTTCATATAAGAAACCTACATTTGGTCAAAAACAAAAGTGAAACAACTAGAGTGGATAACAGAACTAAACATTGTCCTACATCCTCAAATAAAGTGGCCCTGACGAGCATGGCAGCAGAAAAACAGACATTGATTTTGGCCTGGAGCTAGCTGAAGTAAAAGGCAGAGGTGCTCCAGTGAGGTAAAAGCAGCCGTAAAGCCCTGCAGAGAGTGAGAGAAAGACAGAGACAGACACAGAGAAATACACACAGGGAGACAGAGGGCAGAGGAGGATTATGGGAACATCCAGCAGACTACTCACGTTGACGATGGCCTCCTTGGTCTGGGCCATGTCTGATATGACGCCGTCTGTGATGATGAGCAGGACAAAGTACTGAGAGCCGTCCTGTACGGCCGCTGCATACCTGGGAGAAAGAACAGAGCCAGAGCACTTTACGGTCTCTAAGAGAAGATGTGATGTAAATAAGATAGTTATTTATAAAGAAAGAACTACCCCGTTATACTGATGATGGCATGCAGGTAAAACTAGGAACAGGTACAGCAAAGTCCTTGAAGCAATGGACATTCTACGTACAGTATAATAATGCATTAACTTATTCTTGTGTAGCCTCTGCCTATGCCATAGACACTCATAACGCATCTTTGGAATGCAAAAATATTTGCAAACTCACCAACTTCGAATCGCTCGATCACTACCTGTCCCCGGCTGTATTAGTATTTTACAGTCGGCAGAGGCTTTAAAAAAAAACGTTGACATATTCCCAAGTTTTATTTCAACCGTCCTCTGCATGACAAATCAGTCAGTGAGTCAGCTTCCCTCCCACCCCTCCCCCGTGACATGGGTATGAACTGCCAACACATGGTCTGAATTCTACATTTCACCCTACTCCCTATGTAGTGCATTACTTTTGAGCAGGGCAGTGGTAGGTCTGATCACCGACAACGATGAGACAGCCTATAGGGAGGAGGTCAGAGACCTGGCCGTGTGGTGCCAGGATAACAACCTCTCCCTCAACGTGACCAAGACAAAGGAGATGATTGTGGACTACAGGAAAAGGAGGACTGAGCACGCCCGCATTTTCATCGAGAGGGCTGTAGTGGAGCAGGTTGAGAGCTTCAAGTTCCTTGGTGTCCACATCACCAACTAATTATTATGGTCCAAACACACCAAGACAGTCGTGAAGAGGGTACGTCAAAGCATATTCCCCTTCAGGAGACTGAAAAGATTTGGCATGGGTCCTCAGATCCTCCATTTTTTTTACAGCTGCACCATCGAGAGCATCCTCACTGGTTGCATCACTGCCTGGTACAGCATCTGCTTGGCCTCTGACCGCAAAGCACTACAGAGGGTAGTGCGTACGGTCCAGTACATCACTGAGGCCAAGCTTCCCGCCATCCAGGACCTCTATACCAGGTGGTGTCAGAGGAACGCCCTAAAAATTGCCAAAGACTCCAGCCACCCTAGTCATAGACTGTTCTCTCTGCTACCGCACGGCAAGCTGTACCGGAACACCACATCTAGGTCCAAAAGGCTTCTTAACAGCTTCTACCCACAAGCCATAAGACTCCAGGCCTATTTGCCCCCACCCCCTCTTTTTCACTGCTGCTACTCTCTGTTTATTATATATGCATAGTCACTTTACATGTACACTACTGTTCAAAAGTTTGGGGTCACTTAGAAATGTCCTTGTTTTTTTGTCCATTAAAATAACATCAAAATTGATCAGAAATACAGTGTAGACATTGTTAATGTTGTAAATGACTATTGTAGCTGGAAACGGCTGATTGATAATGGAATAGCTTCATAGCCGTACAGAGGCCTCCTGTGATGGTTGGTGATAACTTCGTCATTCTATTCTTGTTCTGAGAAATGAAGGCTATTCCATGCGAGACATTGCCAAGAAACTGAAAAAATCATACAACGCTGTGTACTACTCCCTTCACAGAACAGCGCAAACTGGCTCTAACCAGAATAGAAAGAGGAGTGGGAGGCCCAGGTGCACAACTCAGCAAGAGGACAAGTACATTAGAGTGTCTAGTCTGAGAAACAGACGCCTCACAAGTCCTCAACTGGCAGCTTCAGCTTCATTAAATAATACCCGCAAAACACCAGTCAACGTCAACAGTGAAGAGGCGACTCCGGGATGCTGGCCTTCTAGGCAGAGCTGCAAAGAAAAAGCCATAACTTCCTCTGTCCAGTGTCTGTGTTCTTTTGCCTGTCTTAATCTTTTCTTTTTATTGGCCAGTCTGAGATATGGCTTTTTCTTTGCAACTCTACCTAGAAGGCCAGCATCCCGGAGTCGCCTCTTCACTGTTGACGTTGAGACTGTTGTTTTTGTTTCTAAGTGACTTTAGAACGGTAGTGTACATATTACCTCAACTACCTGGACTAACCTGTGCCCCCGCACATTGACTCTATATACCCCCTGTATAAAGCCCCCGCACATTGACTCTATATACCCCCTGTATAAAGCCCAGGCACATTGACTCTATATACCCCCTGTATAAAGCCCAGGCACATTGACTCTATATACCCCCTGTATAAAGCCCCCACACATTGACTCTATATACCCCCTGTATAAAGCCCAGGCATATTGACTCTATATACCCCCTGTATAAAGCCCAGGCACATTGACTCTATATACCCCCTGTATAAAGCCCAGGCACATTGACTCTATATACCCCCTGTATAAAGCCCAGGCACATTGACTCTATATACCCCCTGTATAAAGCCCAGGCATATTGACTCTATATACCCCCTGTATAAAGCCCAGGCACATTGACTCTATATACCCCCTGTATAAAGCCCAGGCACATTGACTCTATATACCCCCTGTATAAAGCCCAGGCACATTGACTCTATATGGAGTGTTGTAATAGAATGGGCCAAATGGAGTGTTGTAATAGAATGGGCCAAATGGAGTGTTGTAATAGAATGGGCCAAATGGAGTGTTGTAATAGAATGGGCCAAATGGAGTGTTGTAATAGAGTGGGCCAAATGGAGTGTTGTAATAGAATGGGCCAAATGGAGTGTTGTAATAGAATGGGCCAAATGGAGTGTTGTAATAGAGTGGGCCAAATGGAGTGTTGTAATAGAGTGGGCCAAATGGAGTGTTGTAATAGAGTGGGCCAAATGGAGTGTTGTAATAGAGTGGGCCAAATGGAGTGTTGTAATAGAGTGGGCCAAATGGAGTGTTGTAATAGAGTGGGCCAAATGGAGTGTTGTAATAGAATGGGCCAAATGGAGTGTTGTAATAGAATGGGCCAAATGGAGTGTTGTAATAGAGTGGGCCAAATGGAGTGTTGTAATAGAGTGGGCCAAATGGAGTGTTGTAATAGAGTGGGCCAAATGGAGTGTTGTAATAGAGTGGGCCAAATGGAGTGTTGTAATAGAGTGGGCAAAATGAATGATTGGCAGAGAGGTGATTCTACTGTTCCGTCCTAACGTGATGAAAACAGGAGACCATCCTTTCTAATTCACTGACCTGAGAGGAGAGTTAAGGAGAGAACCATGCAACATCATAGAGAGGGGGTTGGAACTAACATTGACATTTACATTGACATTTATTCTTAGTGTCACGCTGTATAATGAGGATCGGGAGACAGGTGCAGGAATGAGTAATAGGGGTTTTAACTTACACCCAAATGAAGCACGTATACAAAATACAGGGTTGAAACCCAAACAAAAAGGCGAGGAGTACCTTGAATAATTACACGGGGCGAGACCCGTAATAAATACATGGGACTAGACCCGAAAACACAAGCGCACAATGATACAACACGCGACGAGACCCGTAATCATACATGCACGATACAAGCGGCAGCGAAAGTCAAAATAACAAATCACAGGTACTCACATGACCAACGGACATGGGAACAATAATCAACAAGGACAATGGGTAACAATGGGCACATACAGTATATAACAATCCTAATCTGGGAGGAATGGGAACCAGGTGTGGAGCAGCAGTACCGGGGGGATCCGTGACACTTTGTCTATGACATAGACCAGGGATCATCAACTAGATTCAGCCGTGGGCCGATTTTTCCTTGAGTGGATGGTCAGGGGGCCGGAACGTAATTACAAATCATTTGTAGACAAGAAGCCCAAACAGATATAATATTGGAATAAAACATAATAATTTATTGCTTACATTTGTTTATGATCATGTGTCTCTATTATTCGTGGGAATACTTGGGAACAGATTTCCCAAATTAAAATCACAGTTTTTTATATGCAAAAAACAATTATTATTATTATTTTTTTTGCTCAGAGAACTTGGGGGGGCAAATAAAACCATCCGCGGGCCAGTTGGGGAAACCTGACATAGACACTCACAAAGCATCAACTTATTCTAGTCATCCACCATTGTGTGCCTCTGCACTGTGTATAGTGTTGCTTGCCTTGTGCTGTTTGACTGGAAAGAAACCACACATTAAAATGAAATCTCTTTTCAGATACTAACTTCCTGTCACCAGAGAGGGAGTCCCATAGCCTTAATATAGAGTACAGCCTGCTGTGTACTGTAACTTTCCTGTCTGTGATGAGCCAGAGTGTCAGCAATGTTCTGTATGTACGTGGCCTAGATTCCATCACCCATCCCTAGCTGGCCTAGATTCCATCACCCATCCCTAGCTGGCCTAGATTCCATCACCCATCCCTAGCTGGCCTAGATTCCATCACCCATCCCTAGCTGGCCTAGATTCCATCACCCATCCCTAGCTGGCCTAGATTCCATCACCCATCCCTAGCTGTCCTAGATTTAATCACCCACTGATGTGTTAAGAAATACACGTTGCAGTATTTGTTTTGTTAAACACGTTTTATAGATGTTATTGATGTATCGCCATGTAGGCTCTGACCAGGGGCTGCATGCATTAAGCTTCTCAGAATAGAATGACTGATCTAGGATCAGCACCCCCCTGTCCATGTAATTCATTATAATCTATAAGGCAAAACTGGTTCCAATTCAGCACTCCTACTCTGAGACGTTTCATACGGACCCTGATCTTATTACTGTGACTTGAGAAGACAACCGTAACACGTCCAAGCGCTCATTATGCCAAAGCTAAGGACGTTATTGACATTTCAGCCGGACCTTTGGGGTTCTTGTTGAGTCCTTTCTCCTTCTTTCTAATTTAGCCTGTCAGACGGTTGACTCTCTGGAGTCTGGAGCGGGCATTTTAATTACAGACAAGAAGGGGGCCAGCATCAGAGGGGTGTGTCATCGTAAGACAGAGACATGAGAGATCACTGCTGTTTGGGAAGTTAAAGGGACATCTAGCCTCCTCATCAGGCGAAACACAGACACACACATACACACACACAACAACAACGTGTGCCCAATTACTCATCTGTTCTGGGACTTGACCACCACTTACATCCGTCACCGGCGACAGTTCATTTTTTATTTCCCCTTCATTAAGTCACAACGCATCCAAAAAACTGTCTTTCAACTTTCTAACCAAGGTTGAGGTAAGGTTGATTAATGATCAGCCTTGCACTGTTGTTGAAATGTAGCCTGGTGCCAGATCTGTTTGCGTTGTCTTGTCATTGCTTTTTGGCTATAGGAGTTGGCTATTCAAACAGATCTGGGACCAGGCTATAGGAGTTGGCTATTCAAACAGATCTGGGACCAGGCTATAGGAGTTGGCTATTCAAACAGATCTGGGACCAGACTATAGGAGTTGATAGGAGAGCTTCTGTACTGTCTGTCTCGGTGGCTCACGGTCAGACTCACTTTGCCACATGGTTGACGACCGGAGAGAAGTTGGTGGGTCCGTACAGTTGTACAGTCTTCAGACTCTGATGGTATGCTTCTAGAATCCCCTCCATTCCGTTGCAGTAGGGGTTCTCTATGTTGCCATTCTGTGAAGGAGAAAATACAAACATGTAACCTGAATTACACTGAACAAAAATATAAATGCATCATTTAAAGTGTTGGTCCCGTGTTTCATGAGCTGAGACAAAATATCCCAGAAATGTTCTATACGCACAAAAAGCTTATTTCTCTAACATTCTCTGCCTCACAACCGCAGACCATGAGTAACCATGTCAGCCCAGGACCTCCACATCCGGCCTCATCTGAGACCAGCCATCTGGAGAGCTGATGAAACTGTCGGTTTGCACAACCAAATAATTTCTGTCGAAACCGGCTCAGGGAAGCTCATCTGCGTGCTCGTCGTCCTCACCGGGGTCTTGACCTGACTGTTTTTCGGTGTCGTAAATGACTTCAGTGGGCAAATGCTCACCTTCGATGGCCACTGGCACGGATGAATCCCGGTTTCATCTGTACCGTGCAGATGGCAGACAGCGTGTATGGCGTTGTTTTCTGATGTCAACGTTGTGAACAGAGTGCCCCATGGTGGCGGTGGGGTTATGGTATGGGCAGGCATAAGGTACGGACAACGAACACAGTTGCATTTTGATGCTGTGACGAGATCCTGAGGCCCCTTCATAGATACTAATGTTGATATGACTAGTGTATCTGAGTATAAAGCTTCATAGATACTAGTGTTGCTATGCCTCCAACCACCAAAACTAAAGTAAACATCATTCTACCATCACTGTACAGCAAATGAGAATAGAAACCCTTGAAAGTGTTCTGGTTGGTTTCCATCATATTGTCAGAGTTGTGAATACTCTGAATCAGAATGGAGGGTGATGCGGTGCGGTGGACATAGGCATCGGGAAGTAGTGTGGGGGTGTTGCGGTTCTTTTCTTTGATGGGGGTGGGGGGGTTTACCCGCGCTCCAGACGTCTATATCTGTCCACTAATGCAGGACTATGGACTTCTTCTGATTTTCCAGGAGGGGAGGCGCACTCAGCACTCCTACTTCCCCTCCGCTATGGCGGTGGAGACCCTGTCGATGGGCTGCTCATTAGTTGTAATGTACGACAACATCCCCATCCAGACTTGCTGGGTAGGAGAGTTGGCCGACAAGGTAAAAATTGGTTGCTCTGCCCTTGAGCAAGGCAGTTAACCCCCAACAACAACTGCTCCCCGGGCGCCGATGACATGTTTTGGTTGAATAGATTCAGTTGTGCAACTGACTAGGTATCCCATTTCCATTCACATTAACTGGCTGAGAGAAGCCTAATTGATTGAAGAATCCTTCAGGCTTATAGAAGCCAATTTGCACTATAAAAGGTTTAAATGAAACCCGTGTTTAATTTATGCATGCTCGTATCTGTCAAAGGAACACACATGTTCACTTAACTTAATGCACAAAGAAACACCAATATACAGGGTTACAGAACATTCAATACAAACAACACACACACACACACACACACACACACACACACACACACACACACACACACACACACACACACACACACACACACACACACACACACACACACACACACACACACACACACAAACTCTACTGGGAAAGGTAAATAATATTTATGTAAATGCTGAGCAATTACATGAAAACAATCAGTCAGAGCCAGCCACGTTAATGAGCATGTTGAATGTTTCTGAGGCATTACTAACAGCCTTAACACCCTCAGTGATGTAGTGTACAGTAGCTAGCTATATATCTATATCTTTATCTACAGCTATATCTATATCTATATCTATATCTTTACAGTAGCTAGCTATATATCTATATCTATATGTACATATCTATATCTTTACAGTAGCTAGCTATATATCTATATCTATATGTATATATATATCTTTACAGTAGCTAGCTATATCTATATCTATATGTATATATATATATATCTTTACAGTAGCTAGCTATATCTATATCTTTACAGTAGCTAGCTATATATCTATATCTTTATCTACAGCTATATCTATATCTATATCTTTACAGTAGCTAGCTATATCTATATCTATATCTTTACAGTAGCTAGCTATATCTATATATTTTTATCTATATCTATATCTTTACAGTAGCTAGTTATATCTATATATCTATATCTATATCTTTACAGTAGCTAGCTATATATCTATATCTATATCTTTATCTACAGCTATATCTATATCTTTACAGTAGCTAGCTATATCTATATATTTTTATCTATATCTATATCTTTACAGTAGCTAGTTATATCTATATATCTTTATCTATATCTTTACAGTAGCTAGCTATATCTATATCTTTACAGTAGCTAGCTATATCTATATCTATATGTATATATCTATATCTTTACAGTAGCTAGCTATATCTATATCTATATGTATATAGCTATATCTTTACAGTAGCTAGCTATATCTATATGTATATATCTATATCTTTACAGTAGCTAGCTATATCTATATCTATATGTATATATCTATATCTTTACAGTAGCTAGTTATATCTATATATCTTTATCTATATCTATATCTTTACAGTAGCTAGCTATATCTATATATCTTTATCTATATCTTTACAGTAGCTAGCTATATCTATATGTATATATCTATATCTTTACAGTAGCTAGTTATATCTATATATCTTTACCTATATCTATATCTTTACAGTAGCTAGCTATATCTATATATCTTTAACTATATCTATATCTTTACAGTAGCTAGCTATACCTATATCTATATGTATATATCTATATCTTTACAGTAGCTAGCTATATCTATATATCTTTATCTATATCTATATCTTTACAGTAGCAAGTTATATCTATATCTTTTCTATATCTTTACAGTAGCTAGCTATATATATATTTATTTCTGTATCTATATCTATATCTTTACAGTAGCTAGTTATATCTATATCTTTACCTATATCTTTACAGTAGCCAGCTATATATATATTTATATCTGTATCTATATATATATATCTTTACAGTAGCTAGTTATATCTATATCTTTACCTATATCTTTACAGTAGCTAGCTATATATATATCTGTATCTATATATATATATATCTTTACAGTAGCTAGAGACACCCATATGGTTAAGACCAAACCAGACCAATGTTCTTATCTTAAGTTTCTCTATAATATTTTCTAATAATTTGCACTTGTTTTGGTACCTAATTCTAATTTTAACCATTTTATGTGATGGTAAAGGTAGGGGTGTACTAACTTTTTCCCCATAAGGAAAAGGCATTTTTGTTTATTTTAATTGCAAAACATTTTCAACATTCTTTTTTTGGGTGTGTTTGTTAAATAGGGTAACCTTTATCTGTCAACAGTGTTGAAGTGAAGATTACATATCCGTCTGTCCAAATATGTACAAAAAAAAGAGAACTTTCCAGGGGGTGTACTTACTTTTTCACATGACTGTATATCTATTTCTTTATCTATAGCTATATCTATATCTCTCTATATATATATCTACATCTATATCTATATATATCTATATCTATATATATCTACATCTATATCTATATATATCTATATCTATCTACATCTATATATATCTATATCTATCTACATCTATATCTATCTATATCTATATCTATCAAAACTATATCTATATATATCTACATCTATATCTATATATATCTCTATATATATCTATATCAATAGCTATAGCTATATCTATATATTTATCAATATCTATATCTATAGCTATATCTATATATATATATATATATATATATATATATATATATATATTTATATATATATCTATATATATATATATTTATATATATATATATCTATATATTAATCTATATCTATATCTACAGTGTATATATATTAATATCTACATCTATATCTATAGCTATATCTGCAGGCAGGGGCTGTAGATGTCAGTATAGTATGACTCATGGAACACAACTGTATACCCAGCTTAGCACCCTGCCAGCTCTAACAGTGAGGATCTATCCATCTATCCATCCATCCTGTCCATAACACCCAGCCTAGCACCCTGCCAGCTCTAACAGGGAGGATCTATCCATCTATCCTGTCCATAACACCCAGCTTAGCACCCTGCCAGCTCTAACAGTGAGGATCCATCCATCCATCCATCCATCCATCCATCCATCCATCCATCCATCCATCCATCCATCCATCCATCCATCCATCCATCCATCCATCCATCCATCCATCCATCCATCCATCCATCCATCCATCCATCCATCCCTCCATCCATCCATCCATCCATCCATCCATCCATCCATCCATCCATCCATCCTATCCATAACACCCAGCTAAGCACTCTGCCAGCTCTAACAGTGAGGATCTATCCATCCTTCAGTCAGAGGCTATACAGTATAGTTACCAGGGGAACTCATTGGACGTCAGATAGCACCCAGTTTATCACCAAACTCTGACAGCTCTACCAGCCCCGGTGAGCATCTGTAGTGTGTGTGTGTGTGTGTTTGCTTGTGTGCGTGCGTCTGCAGTCATAGGACGATGATAGATAGCTACCAAGGGGAACTCGTGGGAGACCTGTCCATCGGGGGGCAGCTTGGCTCCAAAACCCAGAGCAGGGAACATCTTATCACTGTCATAGTCCTGGATGATCTCCCCTACAGCCTTCAGGGCCATGGCGTACGCATTCATCTGGTACGGGTTCATGTAGTGGAGAGAGGTGGATTGGGACGGGTTACCTGGAAGTCAACCCAGGGAGGATAGAGGGCAGGGTTAAGAGCTCAGTGATTGAGTATAGACAGCAGCCTGCTGGACTTGAGAGTCTCACAGTAAGAGATAGTCACCTTAAAGAGTTGTAGAATACAATACAAATGATGTATCAAAATAGTACCAGCACTCACCATTGGATGCTGTGAAATCAATGGCCACTGTGAAGTGAATCTGAGTTCTGGAAGAGAAGAACAGAGATATAAGATTGATATTAGATATTGTAACAGAGAACTCCTGGTGTTTCATTTATAGTTGGGTTGAGCTAGTGTTGCCCACCTGACTAGCTTAACTCTCTCCATCTCTCTCTACCACCTCTCTCTCCCAACTCTCTCTTCTATCTCTCTCCACCTCTTTTTCCACCTCTCTCTACCACCTCTCTCTCCACCTCTCTCTGCCACCTCTTTCCCACCTCTCTACCACCTCTGTCTCCCACCTTTCTCTTCTATCTCTCTCCACCTCTCTACCACCTCTCTCCACCTCTCTCCCACATCTCTCTTCTATGTCATTCCACCTCTCTCTCTCCATCTCTTTCTCCACCTCTCTCTCCCACCTCTCTCTCCCACCTCTCTCTCCCACCTCTCTCTTCTATCTCTTTCCACCTCTCTCCACCCCTCTCCACCAATCTCTCCACCTCTCTCCCCACCTCCCTCCACCTCTCTCTCCATCTCTCTCCAGCTCTCTCTCCTACCTCTCTCCACCCCTCTCCACCACACTCTCCACCTCTCTCCCCACCTCCCTCCACCTCTCTCTCCATCTCTCTCCCACCTCTCTCTCCACCGCTCTACAACTCTCTCTCCATCTCTCTCTCCACCTCTCTCCACCTCTCTCTTCTATCTCTCTCTCCATCTCTCTCTCCACCTCTCTCCAGCTCTCTCTCCACCTATCTCTACCACCTCTCTCTTCTATCTCTCTTCACCTCTCTCGTCTACAAAATTACTGTTTTGTCCCAGCTCTCTTCACCTCGTTCTCTCCACCTCTCTTTCTCCACCTCTCCCTCTCTCTCTCTCAATTCAATTTAAGGGGCTTTATTGGCATGGTAAACATATGTTTAGATAATAAACAAAAGTGAAATAAACAATAAAAAATTAACAGTAAACATTGCACTCACAAAAGTTCCAAAAGAATAAGAATAAAGACATTTGTATATATACAGTGTTGTAACGATGTGCAAATAGTTAAGATACAAAAGGGAAAATAAATAAACATAAATATGGGTTGTATTTACATGGTGTTTGTTCTTCACTGGTTGCCCTTTTCTTGTGGCACCAGGTCAACAATCTTGCTGCTGTGATGGAACACTGTGGTATTTCACCCAGTAGATATGGGAGTTTATCAAAATTGGATTTTGTTATCAAATTCTTTGTGGGTCTGTGTAATATAATATGGTCATCAGGGGTGGACTGAAACAATAATTCAGGCCGGGAATATGACTCCATCCCAGGCCACCCTGTTCACGCAAACCACCAGAACTAGTTATACATTTGGCCACTATGTTCATCTGGGAAGAAAGTTATCCACACAGCAAATTTTCTTTCACCCTTGCCAGCCTGTTAAGGAAGAGTCATATCATAGCTACTTCAGGGTAACCAGTAAGTAATTACCACTAGTAAACCAGTAGGCAGTGCTGTAACTCACTGCTCTCTGCCGTCTTGTCAATGATGTCATCTTTGTCAAGTCCCATAAGAATCTCCTTCTCTGTTGCCATCAAAAGGAATGCTTCAAGGTGAGGGAGGTTCTTAGGCGATTTTCAGGGTGGAGAAGGTCCTCTCACAAGCCACCTGATGGATAGAGTGAGGAGGAACCTGTAGCCCAAACCAATTATGTAATATGCACCCGTGAGCAGATTGTACAACTCCACACTTTCATCAGGATCCTCAAAGCCTTCCTCTGATTCATCACTGGCGGCGGCGGCCCTGGTGTTGTACTCCTTCAATGCTGACTGTTTCAGTCTTTCCCACTTGTGCAAGGCCGATCAGTTCAGCCTGAACAGTGGCATGTTCATCAAATTCCAGTAAGCATTTGCTGAGCTCCTTCATGGCTGTCTTTGAAAGGCCCTTTTCTCTGATCTCAAAGTGCTCGATCAGGCAATGCAAAGCTTCCAAATACTTTCCTCAAGGCCTCGTCTTTGGCCCACCAGCGTGTTTCACCAATTACATCAAGACGTTTGTGTCTCCTGTCCTCAATGTCCCATAGCTTCATTCACTTGTAGGAATATCGAACGAACACTGCAATGTCATTCAGTAGTGAGAAAAGGGATTCACTTGCCACAACAACCCCAGTGATGTCAGTTAGCACAAGGTTGAGGACATGTGAGTAACACCATATGTGTACTTGGTTAGGAGACTCTCCTGTGAGCAATGCAGAGAAGCCCCTGTATTGTCCCTGCATATTAGCTGCTCTGTCTGTTGCATTACCAACACACTGTTTGATATCTATGTCCATCTTCTCAAGGGTCCACAAAGTACTGTCCAGTCGATGACTCACAGTCAATGACCGCAATGAGTCTCTCGTGGACAACATCAGTGACATATCGCAGAACTACTGCACACTGGTCTTTGGATGTTAAATCCTGTGTTGTGTTCATTTGTATTGAGAACATCCCTGCCTTTCTCACTTCAACAGCAATTGTCTGATGAATCAACATTCTGATGACTTCAATTACTTTATTTGCTGTTGTTTTGGACGTCATGGTTACCAAGGACCCTCTTCCTTTACTTCCCATCTGCTTCCTGCTCTTCTCAATGCAATCACTTACATGCTCTTGTAGGCAGACATCATATTTGCTTAGCAACAACATAAGCTTAAGAAACTTGCCATGATTGACAGCCATGTTTTCCAAGTTATATGCAGCTTCATGTTTGTGTCCTCTGTAGCTAAGCCCACATTTACCAATAACTTTAACTACATCAATCACACGTTCCATGACCTGCCTCTTCTTTCTGACCTGGTCTCGTTGAACTGACATTTGCTTATCACTCAGAAGGGTACGGATGTCTGCTTTGCTGGCTCTGAGGAAAAAGGCTTCTGCACTTTCTCTATGGGTCTTGGTTCTCTCATGTTCCTGTACTCTCTGATGGGCATGTTTCCAGGCCTGCATGCCTCCTTTGACAAATGCGCTATCACTGGCTGAAGGTTTTGTGAATGCAAGACAAACTGAGCAGAACAAGGAGTGAGTTACTTCATTGTATGTCAGCCATTTACTGTTTGTGCCATCTTTGGAGTGGAATACATTGGGAATGACTCTTTGAGGGGTTTGTTTTGGGTGGTACTGAAAAAATAAGTCAAAATCCTTGGACTGAGGACGGTCAAAATAATCACCTGGATTTTCAGTGCTTTCGCTGTCCCTTTCTATTTACCCTGTACTGGTCTCTGAACCTCTCTCTCTCTCTGTCTCTCTCTCTCTCTCTCTCTCTCTCTCTCTCTCTCTCTCTGTCTCTCTCTCTCTACCTCTGTCTCTCTCTGTCTCTCTCTGTCTCTCTCTGTCTCTCTGTCTCTCTCTCTACCTCTCTCTCTCTCTCTACCTCTCTCTCTACCTCTACCTCTCTCTCTACATCTACCTCTCTCTCTACCTCTCTGTCTCTCTGTCTCTCTCTGTCTCTCTCTCTACCTCTCTCTCTCTCTACCTCTCTCTCTCTCTCTACCTCTCTCTCTACCTCTACCTCTCTCTCTACATCTACCTCTCTCTCTACCTCTCTGTCTCTCTGTCTCTCTCTGTCTCTCTGTCTCTCTGTCTCTCTCTGTGTCTCTCTCTCTCTCTCTCTCTCTCTCTCTCTCTCTCTCTCTCTCTCTCTCTGTCAATTCAATTCAATTCAATTCACTTTATTGGCATGACGCAACAATGTACATATTGCCAAAGTATCATACATCAATATATATTTTTTTTTTCTTCTATATATTTATATATATATATATGGGTGTCGTTTGTGTGTGTCAGTGTGTGTGTTTTAGCTAGTGTTTTTGACTGGCCTGGTCCCTTACTGGCGAACTTGTCTCTTATTTTGCAGCATTTAGCTGCGTCTGTGGCAAGGGCCTTTCTCTTTTTTATTCTCTCCCTCTCTGCTCCACCTTTCCTTTTCTGACCGTCCATTTCGCTATGTGCGCCAGGGAGAGACCTGATGTCATTTTTGGCGCGGGGACACTGCAGCGAGAGAGTGAGAGCCGCGCCTGATGCATGGATTCTCCGTCAACTCATTCCTGCTTGCTATATTATCGCTGGTCAAGTTGACTATTCACGGCAGGCCAAAACGACCCTTAAGCCACCGGGAAATGTCCCGGTGCTCCCGACGGCCAATCCGCCACTGATGGTCATACATTTGGCAGGAGGTTAGGAAGTGCAGCTCAGTTTCCACCTCATTTTGTGGGCAGTGTGCACATAGCCTGTCTTCTCTTGAGAGCCAGGTCTGCCTACAGAGGCCTTTCTCAATAGCAAGGCTATGATCTCTGAGTCTATACATAGTCAAAGCTTTCCTTACGTTTGGGTCAGTCACAGTGGTCAGGTATTCTACCACTGTGTACTCTCTGTTTAGGGCCAAATAGCATTCTAGTTTGCTCTGTTTTTTTGTTAATTCTATCCAATGTGTCAAGTAATTATCTTTTTTTTTTTCATGATTTGGTTGGGTCTAAATGTGTGTTGCTGTCCTGGGGCTCTGTAGGGTCTGTTTGTGTTTGTGAACAAAACCCCAGGACCAGCTTGCTTAGGGGACTCTTCTCCAGGTTAATCTCTCTGTAGAAGACGGCTTTGTTATGGAAGTATTGGGAATCGCTTCCTTTTAGATGGTTGTAGAATTTAACGGCTCTTTTCTGGATTTTGATCATTAGCGGGTATCAGCCTAATTCTGCTCTGCATGCATTATTTGGTGTTTTACATTGTACACAAGGGACATTTTTGCAGAATTCTGCATGCAGATTCTCAGTTTGGTGTTTGTCCCATTTTGTGAATTCTTGGTCTCTCTCTCTCTCTAACTCGCTCTTTCCTACAAAGTTACCGTTACGTCCCAGCGGCTCGGCTTGAAGATATAATCGACTACCTCAATTACCCAGAAGCCATCACTACGCTCTCTGTTCCAGCTCTCACCTGGGAGAGAAGCACCGACTGAACCCGACCAAGCCGCCTTTCCTGATTAACCGAGTTGGCGACTAAAAAATAAACGCAATTTTTTTTCTTCTATATTTTAGATTTTTTATTTTTTATACCTTCTCCCAGCAGTGTAGGAAAAATGAATTGACAGTAGCAGAGAAGCAGCAACAAGCCAGTCCAACTACACGCATGGCCACACATCTGGATGGCTAGCTTCGCTTGGCTGGACTGCACCCCTACCACAGCAATTACTAGGAACATGAACATACACTGAGTACACCAAACATCAGGAACACCTTCCTAATATTTACTCTACAAGGTGTCAAAAGTATTCCGCAAGGGATACTGTCCCGTGATGACTCCAATACTTCCCAAAAGCTGTGTCAAGTTGGCTGGTGGACCATTTCTTGATACACACAGGAAACTGTTGAGCGTGGAAAATCCAGCAGCGTTGCAGTTCTTGACACAAACCAGTGCGCCTGGCACCTACTACCATACCCTGTTCAAAGGCACTTACATAATTAGTCTTATCCATTCACCCGCTGAATGGCACACATACACAATCCATGTCTTACATGTCTCAAGGTTTGGAATCACCATCATCAACATCATATAAATTCAGCACTGTCTGCAAATCCTTCTTCATCTACACTGATTGAAGTGGATTTAACAAGTGACATCAATAAGGGATCATAGCTTTCACCTGGACACACTTGGTCAGACTATGTCATGGAAAGAGCAGGTTTTCTTAATGTTTTGTAGACTCAGTGTTTGTGTGTGTAGAACAACTATGATGAACTGGAAAAAACGTTGATGAAACGTTGATAAAAGCTTAATTACACAAGTAGACAGTCTCGTTAGGCTTTATGGTAAATAACTGTTAGCTCTTGGAGTGTGTGGCTCTTCTTCAATGTTTTAACTGTCTGGCCTCTGGTCAGATCAGATCAGACTGGACATTATCCCAGACACAAATCCTTCAATCCCCCCCCCCCCCCCCCCCAAACACACAAGTTGCAAGTCAAAGTATAACTATATAAGACTTGGAGAGCTGAGAGACAAGACAAAATAAAGACAGTAATTTCCCTGATGGGGTTGTTAGGCACAATAACAAGCAGAGACAGAGTTGACAGACATGACTTGATGGTAAACAAAGTTGTGTTAATTAATGGGAGGATGAGTAGGAGGAGTTACAGTACTAATAACATGTTCTGACAAAACACTCATTAGCAGCTCTCCAAGCTGTTAGGGTCTGTTTCCATGTTCATCACCCATCTGAGTCTCACTACTATTGTACTGTATATTAACGTCATCATTTTTTAATTCAGTCCTGTGCTAGTCATCTCTGTCCCTATTGTATTTTGCCTACAGTGAATAATCATGGTTTATCATTAGGCCGTCAGCATATATGCAAACAGCATCACAAACAATGTAGGACAACTGAGAGAAAAGCAGTAATTTCCCAAAAGGTTTATTATAAGCCAATAATGAGCTGAGGGAGGTGAAGGTAGTCATGATTTGACAGGAAACTTAGTGTCCAAAATGAGAGACATGAGTTAGTGCTAACTAACGTAGTATCGAAACTACATTAATAACCTCATCACTGCTGTTCTACACACTGTTTCATTTAAATATATAATGCTCACGACTGTATATCATCACCATCACAATAATAACGTCATCATCATTAACATCATCATCATCATTATTAACATCATCATCATCATTATTATTAACATCATCATTATTAACATCATCATCATCATCATCATCATTATTAACATCATCATCATCATCATCATCATCATTATTAACATCATCATCATCATCATCATCATTATCATATTAACATCATCATCATCATCATTATTAACATCATCATCATCATCATCATCATATTAACATCATCATCATCATCATCATCATTATCATATTAACATCATCATCATCATCATTATTAACATCATCATCATCATCATCATCATCATCATTATTAACATCATCATCATCATCATCATCATCATATTAACATCATCATCATCATCATATTAACATCATCATCATCATCATCATCATTATTAACATCATCATCATCATCATCATCATCATCATCATCATCATCATCATTATTAACATCATCATCATCATCATCATCATCATCATCATCATCATTATTAACATCATCATCATCATCATCATCATTATTAACATCATCATCATCATTATTAACATCATCATCATAATCATCATCATATTAACATCATCATCATCATTAACACCATCATCATCATATTAACATCATCATCATTACCATCATCATCATCATTATTATTATCATCATCATCATCATCATATTAACATCATCATCATCATCATTAACACCATCATCATCATCATATTAACATCATCATCATCATATTAACATCATCATCATCATCATCATCATCATCATCATCATATTAACATCATCATCATTACCATCATCATCATCATTATTATTATCATCATCATCATCATCATATTAACATCATCATCATCATTAACACCATCATCATCATCATATTAACATCATCATCATCATTAACACCATCATCATCATATTAACATCATCATCATTACCATCATCATCATCATTATTATTATCATCATCATCATCATTATATTAACATCATCATCATCATTAACACCATCATCATCATCATATTAACATCATCATCATCATTAACACCATCATCATCATCATATTAACATCATCATCATCATTAACACCATCATCATCATCATATTAACATCATCATCATCATTATTATTATCATCATCATCATCATTATTAACATCATCATCATCATCATTACCATCATCATCATCATCATTACCATCATCATCATCATCATTAACATCATCATCATCATGTAACACTGTCTAAGTGCTGAGTATGTAACACTGTCTAAGTGCTGAGTATGTAACACTGTCTAAGTGCTGAGTATGTAACACTGTCTAAGTGCTGAGTATGTAACACTGTCTAAGTGCTGAGTATGTAACACTGTCTAAGTGCTGAGTATGTAACACTGTCTAAGTGCTGAGTATGTAACACTGTCTAAGTGCTGAGTATGTAACACTGTCTAAGTGCTGAGTATGTAACACTGTCTAAGTGCTGAGTATGTAACACTGTCTAAGTGCTGAGTATGTAACACTGTCTGTAAGTGCTGAGTATGTAACACTGTCTGTAAGTGCTGAGTATGTAACACTGTCCCTATATTATTTATTGTGGTTATTAATCATGTATTAGTATGTCTATCAGCAATCTGCAAACAGCATCACACCGCTTAACAAAACACTAACAATGTTTTAATCATGACAAATGAAAAGGATGACAGGACCTTGAAAAGAATGAACTGAATATGGAGGAAAAACAACTTCCCCTTCATTTCCCTTTAGAGACCTCGCTGTAGCTACATGTTAGCTTTGTGCTTCTTCTATGGTGATCTTCAGTGATTGGCTCTCTTCATATAGCCTGGTTACAATGAATGCTGTGATTATCATGGTGAGCAGAAAGCGTGAAGCATTCAGTGTGGTTTAACCATTTACCATATTCAAGATAATGGCTGATTTATACCTGCTATGAGCACCTGACCCTAGTCCCTAGTTCCTAGTCAGATCCTACTGCAGGAGGCATCTGTCCCCAGTCCCTAGTCATATCCTACTGCAGGAGGCATCTGTCCCCAGTCCCTAGTCATATCCTACTGCAGGAGGCATCTGTCCCCAGTCCCTAGTCATATCCTATTGCAGGAAGCATCTGTCCCTAGTCATTTCCTTCTGCTCTCTCTCTCTGTCTCTGTCTCCTGGTCCCTATATTAAACAAGACAGTACAGTCCAACTCTATTGCACATTTTTTTTCTCAATCATGCATCACAACTTTGTTCATTTGCACAATTTCTCTCGCTCACTTGTGCTTGTAAATGTCCACACTCACTGAAATGGTAGCTACTAGCTATGCTCGTATAACTTTATGAGCTGGATTTACCCATCTTTGCAATTAGTTATGTTCGCTTTCGCTTATTAGTATTAGCTAACAGCATCTATTTGATTTCGCTATTAGTTTGTGCAAAATTTGTTAGCATTCTGGTAATAGAGGCCCAATGGGCTTTTATTGTGTTTTTAGTGCCCCTAGTGTGCTATCCTGGTAATACCGTAGATTCCAGGATGAGAAGGACAGTATGATGATATGAAAATCTGATCACCGCCCAAGTCTAGCTCATTCGACATAGATTGACTCCCACCCCCTTCCACTGACATATTCAACCAGAACAAAATGTAAAATATATTTCCCATTGAAAAAGGGCAATATCAAATTTCTCTCGCTTTATACAGGCTATATTTGGCTCCATATATAAAACATTTATAAAGGACAATAGAAGAAGTCTTAAAGAATCCATTCCTCCAGGCCATCTCATTCAAGATAAAAGGGTAATGAAAATATGATACATCTTTTTTCCCTTCATGATCTATTATAATCCATTTCAACATCCAACTCTGAGATCTATCACAACGGCTCTCTGCCCCCGGGAAAGAGAATGTTTGCCCATTAGAACGTGAGTTCTTGTGCGAGGCTAAACACACAGGAGACAAAGAAATCATAGTGCCATCAATATCTCCTAGTGTGGCATGGTGGGGAGTCATGTCCTGGGGACACTCACTCACTCATTCAAGTAAGGAGAGGACACTGAACACAGGACACTGAACACTGAGTGGTAGCAGAGGCTTAGAAGATAGGGAAGATGGTGGTGGAGGTGGCCCGAATCACAAATCAATCCCTAGCCTCATAGCCCCAAGGCACCTGTGTACATCTAAATTCCATGTCCATGTCAATTCCTAGTTTCCATGAAACTGCTGGGTTAGGAGTCCGAAGTGGTGTTATGACGCTGCAATGGAACGTCTTGCAGCTTTCCCCTCACAGTGCTGTGCAGCTTTCCCCCCACAGTGCTGTGCAGCTTTCCCCCCACAGTGCTGTGCAGCATTCCCCCCACAGTGCTGTGCAGCATTCCACCCACAGTGCTGTGCAGCAATCCCCCCACAGTGTACAGGTGTAACCAATGGTGAAAGACATGACATCTTGAGCTCCGATAGGCCAGGTGGAGTTGTTGCAATATTGTGACAGACATCATATTTGGTTCTGGGCCGAGATTACTTGTGACAGACATTGTATTTGGTTCTGGGTGCAGAGAGAGATTACCATATTGTGGACACCTGCACAATTCTCTCAGCTCTCCACAAGTCTCTAAAGGGTAGGGTCTAAGGATTGAGTTGGGATTCAGTGGTACTAAATAACCTGTCTGTCTGTCTGTCTGTCTGTCTGTCTGTCTGTCTGTCCGTCCGTCCATCAGTCTGTCTCCCTGTCTGTCTGTCTCCCTGTCTGTCTGTCTGTCTGTCTGTCTCCCTGTCTGTCTGTCTCCCTGTCTGTCTACCTGTCTGTCTGTCTACCTGTCTGTCTGTCTGTCTCCCTGTCTGTCTCCCTGTCTCCCTGTCTGTCTGTCTGTCTGTCTGTCTGCCTGTCTGCCTGTCTGTCTGTCTGTCTGTCTGTCTGTCTGTCTGTCTGTCTGTCTGTCTGTCTGTCTGTCTGTCTGTCTGTCTGTCTGGGTGGGTGGGTGGGTGGGTGGGACAGAGAGAGGTCATGAGGGTCATTGACAGATCTAGGACACAGTATACAGACACATCAACACTGAAACTGAAGCACAGGGACAGCTACAGGGCTGAAACCAGGACAGCTACAGGGCTGAAACCAGGACAGCTATAGGGCTGAAACCAGGACAGCTATAGGGCTGAAACCAGGACAGCTACAGGGCTGAAACTTGGACAGCTACAGGGCTGAAACCAGGACAGCTATAGGGCTGAAACCAGGACAGCTATAGGGCTGAAACCAGGACAGCTACAGGGCTGAAACCAGGACAGCTATAGGGCTGAAACCAGGACAGCTATAGGGCTGAAACCAGGACAGCTACAGGGCTGAAACCAGGACAGCTATAGGGCTGAAACCAGGACAGCTATAGGGCTGAAACCAGGAAAGTTTCAGTGCTGAAACCAGGTCAGTTACAGGTATGAAACCAGGACAGCCACAGGTATGAAACAAGGACAGCCACCACAGATCCAGTATTTCCATATATTTGACAGGTTGGATCTTCCTACATATTGCATAGACTAGTCACGCTCCATACGTAAGGGTCATTCATATTCATTCATACATTCATGTTCTGTCTAAGTTTGAGAGACAACAACCTTGTCTCCTTTGGGAGAGACTCTCTCCTCCCAGGTATGGAGAATTCGATATCAAATCACAGTCGGGTTTTGGATATGATAATAGCAGGTAGACTGGTGGTAATAATAGCAGGTAGACTGGTGGTAATAATAGCAGGTAGACTGGTGGTAATAATAGCAGGTAGACTGGTGGTAATAATAACAGGTAGACTGTAATACAGATAGACTGGTGGTAATAATAGTAGGTAGACTGGTGGTAATAATAGCAGGTAGACTGGTGGTAATAATAGCAGGTAGACTGGTGGTAATAATAGCAGGTAGACTGGTGGTAATAATAACAGGTAGACTGGTGGTAATAATAGCGGGTAGACTGGTGGTAATAATAGCAGGTAGACTGTAATACAGGTAGACTGGTGGTAATAATAGCAGGTAGACTGGTGGTAATAATAACAGGTAGACTGGTGGTAATAATAGCAGGTAGACTGGTGGTAATAATAGCAGGTAGACTGTAATACAGGTAGACTGGTGGTAATAATAGCAGGTAGACTGGTGGTAATAATAACAGGTAGACTGGTGGTAATAATAGTAGGTAGACTGGTGGTAATAATAGTAGGTAGACTGGTGGTAATAATAGCAGGTAGACTGTAATACAGGTAGACTGGTGGTAATAAAAGCAGGTAGACTGTAATACAGGTAGACTGGTGGTAATAATAGCAGGTAGACTGTAATACAGGTAGACTGGTGGTAATAATAGTAGGTAGACTGGTGGTAATAATAGCAGGTAGACTGTAATACAGGTAGACTGGTGGTAATAAAAGCAGGTAGACTGTAATACAGGTAGACTGGTGGTAATAATAGCAGGTAGACTGTAATATAACTGTCAGGGTGAGTCTCTGTCTGACAGACAGGCAGAGCAAGCGTTACAGTTGGCTTAGTCCCAAATGGCACCCTATTCCCTATGTATTGAAATGCTTTAATGTAAACTTCTGAACCAGCTCACCCTCCTTTAATGTAGTCGAGGAATGTGTGTTCTGACTCCACCGTGAACGACAGCATGGTCACCTGGGTAGAGATAACATTCAAAACAGTTACCCAACAGTTATATTCACCACTTAGGTAATCAACACAAAGTTACAAACACAATGTATTCACCAATTTAATCATAATTACTCACCACATCAGTAATCAAAACAATTACAATTGACCAATTATCAATTTAAACACATTAACCATCAGCCCCCAGGCCCCCGAGCTGACCAACCACTTCCCAAGAGTGATTCATCTTGGTATAATGAGTTTGTTTGACATCAGAGTGTTATATTAGTATTAGAACATCGATCCATCTCAATCACACACACACAGATCCATCTCACTGAGGTGTGATGAGAACAACATGATGGATGTCTCCGTCTCTGGTTTTAATTATCTAGTCACCGTCATTATATTGAGGCTCAGCATCCTAAACTGTGTGTGTGTGGATGTATGTGTGTGGGCCCAGACAATAATAACTATGCACTGACTCTTAAACATCAGTCACTGATTGGACAACAGAAGAGGTGTGAAGACTTTACTTTTTTTAACTAGGCAAGTCAGTTAAGAACAAGTTCTTATTTACAATGACAGCCTACCTACAGGGTCAGCCCCTGGAGCAAATTAGGGTTAAGTGTTTTTTTCACCTTGTTGGCTCTGGTATTCGAACCAGCAACCTTTCAGTTACTTGCCCAAAGCTCTACCTGCTAGGCTACCTCTAACCGATAGGTACTCTGACCACTTTGTTTGAGGTCATTACATCTTCTTTCCTCTCTAGTGGTATTTGTTCATTGTCTCTAGACTCTAAACTGTAACAAAACAGAGACACAAGTATCTAAAGTACGGTATCCTACTTGTTTAAGTAGGAACGAATTGCAAAAATCCTTGAAGCTATAGGTTCCCATCTTCCTCACTAACTTTAAGCATCAGCTGTCAGAGCTGCTTATCGTTCACTGCACCTGTACATAGCCCTTCTGTAAATAGCCCATCCTACTACCTCATCCCCATATTTATTATTTTCGCTCATTTTGCACTCCAGTATCTCTATTTGCACATCATCATCTGCACATCTATCACTCCAGTGTTAATTCTAATTTGTAACTTATTTCACCACTATGGCCTATTTATTGTCCTACCTTCCTAACCTTACTGCATTTTGCACTACATTTGCACACTCTGTATATAGATTCTCTATTGTGTTATTGACTGTACGTTTGTTTATTCTCATGTGTAACTCTGTGTTGTTTTTTTGTCGCACTGCTTTGCTTTGTCTTGGCCAGGTCGCAGTTGTAAATGAGAACTTGTTCTCAACTGGCATACCTGGTTAAATAAAGGTAAAATAAAAAATAAAAATAAAAATATCCAGGAATGGATTCAGAAGAGACAGTTAGCTAAGGAAATTAAACCACCACTCTTTTTTATTGCAATCCACTAACCACAAACTAATTTATGAACACAACAACAAACAAAATATGGTTGCACCAGCAGGAAGAGATGTTCTATAAAGATGTTCTATAAAGATACGGTTGCACCGGGCAGGAAGAGATGTTCTATAAAGATGTTCTATAAAGATACAGTTGCACCAGGCAGGAAGAGATGTTCTATAAAGATACGGTTGCACCAGGCAGGAAGAGATGTTCTATAAAGATGTTCTATAAAGATACAGTTGCACCAGGCAGGAAGAGATGTTCTATAAAGATATGGTTGCACCAGGCAGGAAGAGATGTTCTATAAAGATGTTCTATAAAGATACAGTTGCACCAGGCAGGAAAAGATGTTCTATAAAGATACAGTTGCACCAGACAGGAAGAGATGTTCTATAAAGATGTTCTATAAAGATACGGTTACACAAGGCAGGAAGAGATGTTCTATAAAGATACGGTTGCACCAGGCAGGAAGAGATGTTCTATAAAGATACGGTTGCACCAGGCAGGAAGAGATGTTCTATAAAGATACGGTTGCACCAGGCAGGAAGAGATGTTCTATTAAGATATGTTTGCACCAGGCAGGAAGAGATGTTCTATAAAGATATGGTTGCACCAGGCAGGAAGAGATGTTCTATAAAGACACGGTTGCACCAGGCAGGAAGAAATGTTCTATATTTTAACCTGTAGTTTTTGACAGACTCACCGTCCCAGAGTTGATGTATCTCTTCTTCTTGAGCTTCTTCTTGGCGTTCACCACCTAGGATTCAACAACAACAACAACAACATGAGCTTGATATCATATATTTTCCATTGGGGTGTAACCTGGTATTCAGGGCTAGAGGCTGCAATGGATAGAAACCGTTTTATTGGCTACTGACCAATTCTGCTATTTTGTGTTTTTTTACGCTGATCTTAACTTTTTTTTGTACATAATGTCTCCACCATCATTTACTATGACCAAAAACAGCTTCTGGATCACTAACCTCAATTTGGACAATTTTTACTTCAACGAGTCGGCAGCTCTGGATGTTCTGCTTACTCCGGACGAGGCCCTTATCACTGTGACTCGAAAGAGGCGCTAGAGAGGCAGATGAGCTGGCTCCCTGACGAGACTACGTTGGCAAGCAAATAGGCCGCATCTACACACTGTTCTATTGGCAAACGTACATTCACTAGAGAACAAACAGGACGAGCTCTGTTCGAGACTATCCTATCAACGGGAGCTGAAGAACTGTAATATTCAATGTTCTCGGAGTCATGGCTGAACGAGGACATCGACAATGTACATCTTTCTGTTTTTTCCATGCATCGTCAAGACCAGTCGGCAGTCTCGGGTAAGATGAAGGGGGAAGGGTGTGTCTCTTTGTTTCAGTTTTTTACAATCGCTAAGACCCATTTCTCAACACCTAGGTCACTTTTTCGAAACTCTTCACACAGTTCTCATAACCAACTTTCAGCTTGGCACAGCAGTTAATTTCACATCCAAAATGCACTAAAACTACAAAAACACTACCACATATATGTCTCAAATCAACTCATTCTTCCATAACACTAGCAAAGGTTGTCACCCATCAAGCACACTTTGTCACTCATAAAACAATTGCCTAAAAAACACTAACAACAATGTCATTCCAAAATACAATAATTTGTATATACACCATCTACCGAGACAGATACAGTCAACCCTGTCTTCTGGGTGTCCACATACTTTTGTATATATAATGTATATACCTCAATTACCTTGTACCCTTGCACATGGACTCGGTCCCCATGTATATAGTCAAGCTATCGTTACTGTGCATCTATTCCTTTTCTATTTCTTCTCTCTACATTGTTGGGAAGGGTCTCCCACAGGCCTCTCTATCCTCTCTGTCACAGTGCTGTGGTTCTCCTGCTGGCCTGGTAAAGGCTTCCCCAATTATTTCCCCTACAGACTTAATGCACTGTATCATAGCCATCACTTAGTGGCTGGGTCATATCATACAACACAGGTATCCAAACATTTCTTCGCTCTCTCTCTCTCGCTCTCTCGCTTGCTCTCTCGCTTGCTCTATCGCTCTCTCTCTCGCTCTCCCTCTCTGTCTGTCTCTCTGTGATGGGTCATATCACACAGCACATTGCAGCTCTCTATAAGCTGATACCTCTATTAGCTATGGGTCCAACTCTCGCTCTCTCTCTCTCTCGCTCTCTCGCTTGCTCTATCGCTCTCTCTCTCTCTGGCTCTGGCTCTCTCTGGCTCTTGCGCTCTCGCTCTCTCTGGCTCTCGCTCTCTCGCTCGCTCTCTCTCCATCTCTCCCTATCTCTCTCTCCATACCTCTCTCTCTCTCTCTCCATCTCTCCCTACCTCTCTCTCTCTCTCTCTCCATCTCTCTCTCTCTCTCTCTCTCTCCATCTCTCCATCTCTCTCTCTCTCTCTCTCTCTCTCTCTCTCTCTCTCCATCTCTCCATCTCTCATCTCCTCTCTCTCTCTCTCTCTCTCTCTCTCTCTCTCTCTCTCTCTCTCCTCTCTCTCTCTCTCTCTCTCTCTCTCTTCTCTCTCTCTCTCTCTCTCTCTCTCTCTCTCTCTCTCTCTTTCTTTCTCTCTCTTTCTCTCTCTCTCCATCTCTCCCTAAAATGTAATGAGCAGGGACCAGCCGAAACTGGGCCAGGGACTGATGTTCTTATATCCACTTCACTGTACAGTCTCTGGCTGTAGTGCACTATATGGATAACAGGGTGCCATTTTGGATGCAGACACTGTCTCTCTAGCCGGTAGCTTTCCACCTCCTTCTAATTCTCATCCACTATGCTGTCCAAGTCACTACTACCATAGCCAAGGGGGAAGTTGTGCTAATGCTAGAATAAGGTTGAGTAGACACTAGCGCTAATGCAATCACCTGACTGGGTTGCAGAGATGTCATGTCAGATTGAGTGCCCCCCCCCCCCCCCCCCCCCTTATCTCCACTCACCTCGTACACATTATACTGGCTCTGGCCCCGGGACAGGTCTCGGTAGCTGGTGGTGAATTCCCCGATGAAATCATGGCTGGAAGGTAAAGTAAACAACAACATGTCAGACCGTGTATATAGCCAGTCCCTTTGGGCTGCATTGTGTACTTGGCTCAATAGAGCAGGAATGAAGCTGCTGAAACATGTTGTAGCCTCCGTACCTGCCATCTCTATCCCAGTCATACACCTCTGCCTTGATCGCCCTGGAAAACAAAACACACCCAGAGATGAGGAAAGTGTGTGTTAGTGTGTGTGTGTGTGTGTGTGTATGTTT
>CM042400.1:32579641-32672141 GCA_023634145.1 Thymallus thymallus
TATGCAACTGCACCGCCTGCAAGCACAAGGCTCTCCAGAGGGTGGTGCGGTCTGCTCAACGCATTACTGGGGGCAAACTACCCACCCTCCAGGACACCTACAGCACCCGATGCCACAGGAAGGCCAAAAAGATCATCAAGGACATCAACCACACGAGCCACTGCCTGTTCACCCTGCTATCATCCAGAAGGCGTGGTTAGTACAGGTGCATCAAAGCTGGGACCGAGAGACTGAAAAACAGCTTCTATCTCAAGGCCATCAGACTGTTAAACAGCCATCACTAGCACATTAGAGGCTGCTGCCTGTAACCATAGACTAGAAATCACTGGACACTTTAAGGAATGGAACACTGGTCACTTTAATAATCCATATCTTGCATCACTCATCTAATATATATATACTGTATTCTATACTATTCTACTGTATCAGTCCAATGCCGCTCTGACATACACTGGGGGCCAAAAGTTTGGAATATTACTCATTCAAGGGTTTTTCTTTATTTGCACTATTTTCTACATTGTAGAATAAAAGTGAAGACATCAAAACTATGACATAACACATATGGAATCATGTAGTAACCAAACTGATTGGCTCAAACACATTAAGAAGGAAATAAATTCCACAAATGTACTTTTAACAAAGCACAGCTGTTAATTGAAATGTATTCTAGGTGACTACCTCATGAAGCTGGTTGAGAGAATGCCAAGCGTATGCAAAGCTGTCATCAAAGCAAAGGGTGGCTACTTTGAAGAATCTTGTTGATGAATGTTAATTTGTTTAACACTTTTTTGGTTACCACATGATTCCATATGTGTTATGTCATAGTTTTTATGTCTTCACTATTATTCTACAATGTAGAAAATATTAAAAATAAAGAGAAACCCTTGAATGAGTAGGTGTGTCCAAAATGTTGACTGGTACTGTATTTTTTGGGGGGAACTCAGTCTGGGTCTCAACTTACTGTTGAGAGTTTGAATAATAGAATACACAAGGTGCAAGTTCGAAATGTGGTTGTGAGTTTTTCTCTTGTTTGTTCAGTCACTGACAGTCACTCAATTAAGTTAGTCTAGCCCGTTATCGAAACTTGTAGTAATCATGGCTGAATACCGAACTGGCATGCAGCCCTTACCTCCAGGGGGCCTCCCATTGATAATGTTAGTCACTCTCACTCAGATATCATTAACATTGCATGCAATTGGTAGAATTGCAGGAAATTGACATCAAAACTGCAAACGTGTCTCTCAGCCCCATGGAAAATTAGTAGAATTGCATTAAATGTTTTATCAAATTGCACCATATTCTGTCCGCCACATGGCAAAATGTATAGAACTGCATAAAACTTGCTTTAAAACTACAAAAAAATTCTCCACCCCATGGTAAAATGTGTAGAATTGTGGGAAATAAACGTAAAATGTTCTCTCTGCCGTCAAGAGGGGGGCCACTAAATAATTTTGCCCTCATACTTCTCTTTGATAAAACAGAAAATAAAGAGAAACACAGGAATGAAGGACTCACGTCCCATCCTCATTACTCCGGTAAAAGACCATGAAGGGGTCCGACTTCCCAAAGAAGTCCTTCTTGTCCAGCTTGTGGGCACAGAACTGCATGGTGGCTACTTCCTGGAGCAGAGAGAGAGAGAGAGAGGAAGAGGGAGAAAAAGAGAGAGGGGTGGTGGGGGACAGAGAGAGAGAGAGAGAGAGAGAGAGAGAGAGAGAGAGAGAGAGAGAGAGAGGGAGAGGGAAGGAGATGGAGGGAGGCAGAGCGAGAGAGAGGAGCGGGTAACAGAAAAGTGAGAGAGACAGAGAGAGGGGATGGGGAGGGAGAGAGGGAGAGAGGAGACGTTACATTGTAAATCCCCAGTAGGATTGCTGTTGTGTTTTGTATATGGTGTCTTGGGCCAAGATATAAAAGGCACGGAATGCCTCCTTGTAAGCAACACATCACCGCAGCAACGCAGAGCCAGTGAGCCCTGATTTTCAAATCCAAACCCTAGCAAAAAAACAAACACATTAATAATTATTAGTCGATTCATGTTGTGCATTCAAAACTAGGAGTATAGAAAAGCAACGTTTAAAATTGAATGTGCAACGTTGTGGTTGTGAAGGTTGTGATTATAGCCCTAAACAAATTGCCTAAGAGTGCATACAAAATGGGGCTCTAAAATGGAATGGGTTTAGAAAATGAAAATGGCCTATATCTCTGTGTGGAGGGGGTGATAGAGGGGGTTTAGTTCAGCTAATGATACATTTTAAAGCCTGCTATTATTATCATAATGACACTCATTCTGGCAGAATTTTACTGCTCACACGCCGCCATTATGGAGACAATGGCTACGTCCCTAATGGTACCCCATTTCCTGTGTAGAGCACTACTTTTGACCAGGGACAATAGGGTGTCCCATAGGGCTCTGATCAAAAGTAGTGCACTGTTAGCGACAAGGGTGCCATTTGGTACGCATACAATGAAGGCTCCCCAACCCCGTAATGCCTATGCTGCCAGCATAATGTCTGAATGGTCTGTAATGGCTGTAATGTATGTAATGTCTGTAATGTCTTTGCTGCCAGAGTAATGTTGGTAATGTCTGTAATGAGTGTGCTGCCAGAGTAATGTTGGTAATGTCTGTAATGAGTGTGCTGAAGTGTAACGTCGGTAATGTCTGTAATGTCTGTAATGGCTGTGCTGCCAGCGTAATGTCAATAATGGCTGTAATGGCTGTGCTGCCAGCTTAATGTCTGTAATGGTTGTGCTGCCAGAGTAATGTTGGTAATGTCTGTAATGAGTGTGCTGAAGTGTAACGTCGGTAATGTCTGTAATGTCTGTAATGGCTGTGCTGCCAGCGTAATGTCAATAATGGCTGTAATGGCTGTGCTGCCAGCTTAATGTCTGTAATTTCTTTAATGTCTGTAATTTCTTTAATGTCTGTAATTTCTTTGATGGCTGTAATGGCTGTGCTGCCAGTGTAATGTCAGTAATGTCTGTAATGTCTGTAATGTCTGTAATGTCTGTAATGTCTTTGCTGCCAGCGTAATGTCAGTAATGTCTGTAATGGCTGTAATGTCTGTAATGGCTGTAATGTCTGTAAAGTCTGTAATGTCTGTAATGTCTGTACTGTCTGTAATGTCTGTACTGTCTGTAATGGCTGTAATGTCTGTAATGGCTGTAACGGTTGTGCTGCCACCGCAATGTCAGTAATGTCTGTAATGTCTGTGCTGCCAGCTTAATGTCTGTAATGGCTGTGCTGCCAGTGTAATGTCTGTCATTTCTTTAATATATGTGATGGCTGTAAAGTCTGTAATGTCTGTAATGTCTGTAATATATTTTCTGCCAGCGTAATGTCTGTAATGGCTGTGCTGCCAGCGTAATGTCTGTAATGGCTGTGATGCCAGTGTAATGTCTGTAATTTATTTAATGTCTGTAATGGCTGTGCTGCCAGTGTAATGTCAGTAATGTCTGTAATGTCTGTACTGTCTGTAATGGCTGTGCTGCCAGTGTAATGTCAGTAATGTCTGTAATGGCTGCAATGTATGTAATGGCTGTAATGTCTGTAAAGTCTGTAATGTCTGTAATGTCTGTATTGTCTGTAGTGGCTGTAACGGTTGTGCTGCCACCGCAATGTCTGTAATGTCTGTGCTGTCAGTATAATGTCTATAATGGCTGTCCGGCCAGTGTAATGTCTGTGGTGTCTGTAATGTCTGCAATGTATGTTATGGCTGTAATGGCTTTGTTGCGAGTGTAGTGTCTGTAATTTCTGAAAAGTCGGTAATGTCTGTAATGTCTGTGCTTCCAGTGAAATGTCTGTAATGACTGTGCTGCCAGCGTAATGCCGGTAATGTCTGTAATGGCTGTGCTGCCAGCATAATGTTGTAATGTCAGTAATGTCTGTAATGTCTGTGCTGCCAGCGTTATATCAGTAATGTATGTAATGGCTGTTATGCCAGCATAATGTCTGTAATGTCTGTAATGTCTGTAATGGCTGTAATGTCTGTAATGGCTGTAATGTCTGTAATGGCTGTTATGCCAGTGTAATGTCTGTAATGTCTGTAATGGCTGTAATGTCTGTAATGTCTGTAATGTCTGTAATGTCTGTAATGGCTGTTATGCCAGTGTAATGTCTGTAATGTCTGTAATGGCTGTTATGCCAGCATAATGTCTGTAATGTCTGTAATGTCTGTAATAGTCGTGCTGCCAGTGTAATGTCTGTAATGTCTGTAATGGCTGTTATGCCAGCATAATGTCTGTAATGTCTGTAATAGTCGTGCTGCCAGTGTAATGCCTGTAATGTCTGTAACGACTGTAATGCCAGCGTAATGTCGGTAATGTCTGTAATGTCTGTAATATTTGTAATGGCTGTAATGTCTGTAATGTCTGTAATGGCTGTTATGCCAGCATAATGTCTGTAATGTCTGTAATGGCTGTTATGCCAGCATAATGTCTGTAATGTCTGTAATAGTCGTGCTGCCAGTGTAATGCCTGTAATGTCTGTAACGACTGTAATGCCAGCGTAATGTCTGTAATGTCTGTAATGTCTGTAATATTTGTAATGTCTGTAATATTTGTAATGGCTGTAATGGCTGTGCTGCCGGGTGGTCAAGGTGTTGGGCAGTACTGTACAACCCAATGGGGTTGCAATGAAATGGAGAATAGATGGCAATAAAGATGATGGAGAGATCGATGGAGAGATCTATGGAGAGATCGATGGAGAGATCTATGGAGAGATCTATGGAGAGATCTATGGAGAGGTCTATGGAGAGATCTATGGAGAGGTCTATGGAGAGGTCTATGGAGAGGTCTATGGAGAGATCTATGGAGAGATCGATGGAGAGATCGATGGAGAGATCTATGGAGAGGTCTATGGAGAGATCGATGGAGAGATCTATGGAGAGATCGATGGAGAGATCGATGGAGAGATTGATGGAGAGATCGTTGGAGAGAGCAGTGATTTCATGAATGTATATACACAGGCACACACAGACACGCAGACATGCACACACAGACACACAGACACACGCACAGACACACAGACAGACACACAGACACACGCACAGACACACAGACACACAGACACACAGACACACAGACACACAGATAGACACACAGACACACAGACAGACACACAGACACACGCACATACACACATACACACAGACACACAGATAGACACACAGACACACAGACACACAGACACACGCACACAGACACACAGACACACAGACACACCTACAGAGATAACATTTATTACAGTTTAGACAGTTCTACTCTCTGTCTCTAGGAACCTGTAGGCTCTTTGAGCTTAAAGGTTGGAGGCATGTACACATGTCCTGGTAGATGGCTAGGAGGTGCCAGGTACCGTACAGTAAGTGCCTCTGCATTGCAGCACAGTATATTATAGTACAGTATAGTACAGTACAGTATAATTAAAGTATAGTACAGTATAATACAGTATATTATAGTATAATAGAGTATAGTACAGTATAATACAGTATCGTGTAATACAGTATAATACAGTATAGTACAGAGGATGAGACTGCAGCATATCAACAGTGCATCAGTCACCAGATATGAATGGAAGCCCTATTTTCACCAAGTTGTCATTCATTCATTCATTCATTCATTTATTCATGTGTAGACAGTACCATGTTATTCTCTCTAAAGTGTAGCCAATAGCCATCAGGTCTTTGTCACATGGGTGATGGTGTGGTTTCAAAGGGCCTGAACAAATGGGCTCTATCGATCCTCATGACCCACATCACTCTCAGTGCATCCTCTGACCTGCACAACGAACCACCACAACCACTGCTCCAGGCCTTGGACAACAGCCAACAACTGGGCTCGCAGACCTGGGCTCAACTAGTATTTGTTTACTTTAGCTGCGGTTGATTGAGTTTGCCTAGCACAAAGGAAACAATGGAACCTAGGTCTGTCTTGGCCAGCAGCCCAAAATTCTAACTGGGCTACAACCTGTACATCTTCAAAGCACAGACCCTAGGCTATGTTCCAATATCCACACTAGCATACCACTTATGCACACCCAATACTGCTTTATTCCAAAATGGTTAGTAATATGGACTTTGGAACAGTACCTGGGATGGAACATCTGGTGGACGTAATAGTAATATGGACTTTGGACCAGTACCTGGGATAGAACATCTGGTGGACGTAATAGTAATATGGACTTTGGAACAGTATCTGGGATGGAACATCTGGTGGATGTAATAGTAATATGGACTTTGGAACAGTACCTGGGATAGAACATCTGGTGGATGTAATAGTAATATGGACTTTGGAACAGTACCTGGGATAGAACTTCTGGTGGATGTAATAGTAATATGGACTTTGGAACAGTACCTGGGATAGAACATCTGGTGGACGTAATAGTAATATGGACTTTGGAACAGTACCTGGGATAGAACATCTGGTGGATGTAATAGTAATATGGACTTTGGAACAGTATCTGGGATAGAACATCTGGTGGACGTAATAGTAATATGGACTTTGGAACAGTATCTGGGATGGAACATCTGGTGGATGTAATAGTAATATGGACTTTGGAACAGTATCTGGGATAGAACATCTGGTGGATGGAATAGTAATATGGACTTTGGAACAGTATCTGGGATGGAACATCTGGTGGATGGAATAGTGTAGAATTTATTTAAATGTCTTCTGAAAACTGAGCAGCTCTGATTAGCTCTGTAAAATCCAATCAACACAGTTGGAAAAACAAGATTATAATTTTGAAGGTGAGTTTAAAGTTAACTACTGATTAAAACTGTGGTGACTAAATGGACGCAAGACGTTGTATTGCTGTTTTCTATTCAGACATAATCACTCTACCAGTTATTATCTTGGTGTAATTATCTCTGTCTGTGACGAGAGTTGTTGTTGTTATTGTTGTTGTTTATTCTATCTTAAAATAAAGTGAGGAA
Source organism: Thymallus thymallus (assembly GCA_023634145.1). Lineage (NCBI taxonomy): Eukaryota > Metazoa > Chordata > Actinopteri > Salmoniformes > Salmonidae > Thymallus > Thymallus thymallus. The sequence continues at coordinate 32,586,568 of CM042400.1, forward strand.
GTGAGTCATTAAATGTGTTGCCTGGCTGTATCTATGGATTTGGCAAAACAAGATGGCCACCTCTTGCGAGACTCAACAGTACCGATATGGAACCATCACTTTACACCTGATACACTGCAAATCTTAATTAGTGACACCAAGACCTTGTTGTGACTCATATCTCAGTCTTTAGTACTTGATGTTGCCATTGTTTCTCATTGATTGTATTGATGAAGTGACTCTGTGACAGAGCCTGGGCACTGCCACGGACCCGCCCTCGCCCTCGGCCTCTCCCTTGCCCTCAGCCTCTCCCTCTCAATGGGAGCAGCAGCAGCCTAATCAACTGTTGGGGCTGACTGTCCAGCCAATCACACACTTGATTGACTTATAATCCTCAGCTGGGCTCCTTTAGCCCTCCCGACTGAGATGGTGCCGGAAGGTGCCAGAGGGAGCTGGGAGGCATGGCCACAGACCCAATAAAACAATTGTTCACAAAAAAAGAAGCTTGAAGTAACTTATCACTTGAAGTAATAAAAAATCAACAACCACATACAGTATATTGTAACTAACCAGTCTCCATAAGAAGATGGCAATGCAGTGGATAGGAGCCGTCTTACGGGCTCCTGACCAATTCTTCTATTTTGTGTACGTAGAAAATGTCCTATTTTTCACTCCAGTTACAAAGAAACAACAACTTAAACACACACAAACAACGGCTACATCTCATCTGCCCAGACCCTCATGCTCACACCCCCATCCCTAGTGCCTGCATTATTGTTTGCCAATTGGCCTTAAATTGTACCAATTAGTTTTTCTCGGTTACCCATGCTATTTCAAAATTGAAATAACAAATCATTAAATTTTTCCGTTGTGTTAACAGGTTTTTACTATTCGTTTTTTCAAGATGAGAAGATAATCGTCCAGGCCATTGTGTATCTCACTGCACCCCCTTGTGACGTCTTAAAATATGTAGACAGACGGATTAAAAGTATGTTTACATTGTAATACTTCTGACAGTCAACTTTCTAGCTCCGCCTCTAACTTCTAGACATAATAGCATTCCCAGAAAGCATGGATTCTTGAGTCATTGTTAGTTTTAAACTTAAGACATGACTCTGCCGTTGTGCTGTTTAATTTGTGAATTTTGTATAATAAATTCTAAACCTAGTTTATACTGTATTAAGTGTACATTTTTGTTAATTAATTGTAATTTTGTTAGTTATGCTCCAACTTCTGACATTGCTTGTCCATATATTTATATATTCTTAATTCCATTCCTTTACTTAGATTAGTGTGTATTGGGTATACGTGGTGAAATTGTTAGATATTACTTGTTACAGTAGATATTACTGCACTGTCGGAGCTAGAAACACTAACATTTCACTACACCCGCAATAACATCTGCTAAACACGTGTATGTGACAAATAAAATGTTATTTGATTTGAACTTCCCTTCCATCTTGTGCCAACATCAGTTCTTTTTAAGTCTTGGTTCCAATAGTTAATAGAGATTGTCAGTTGGATATGCTCTCTGCAAGGTTTTGTATACTTTCCTTATCTTATGAACACCCTTTTCTGACTCAAATAAGATTCTCTCAAGGTTGCGATCATTTCTTGTGAACGAAACAGTTTCTTGATATCAAATAAGCGTCTGTTAACCTCGATTTGGACAAAAAATTCTACTTCAACAAGTCGGCAGCTCTGGATGTTCTGCTTACTCCGGACCAGGGCCCGGTTGCATTAAAAATCTTAATTGTTTCCCTTAACCTCTACCTTAAGTATGCCCTCAAATATTTCCTTAAGTAAGGGGATACATAAGGGGTTTTAAAGTAGTTTGAAAGCATGCATGGCAGAAAGAGTATCTAGTTACCATGGTTATCACTGACTAAAGTTATCCTCAAAGAGATCGCTTTCATTTTGTGAGATATAAAAAAGAACTTCTACAATCAAGACAAGATAAACCAAATGCTTCTGAAGATAATAAACCATGTTTTTTTATAGTTTGTAGCTAACTTACAGAGTAGCTACTAACTCTCTCTGTCTAATGTTACCCAGATCTCTACTGACTCTCTCTGTCTAATGTTACCCAGATCTCTACTGACTCTCTCTGTCTAATGTTACCCAGATCTCTACTGACTCTCTCTGTCTAATGTTACCCAGATCTCTACTGACTCTCTCTGTCTAATGTTACCCAGATCTCTACTGACTCTCTCTGTCTAATGTTACCCAGATCTCTACTGACTCTCTCTGTCTAATGTTACCCAGATCTCTACTGACTCTCTCTGTCTAATGTTACCCAGATCTCTACTGACTCTCTCTGTCTAATGTTACCCAGATCTCTACTGACTCTCTCTGTCTAATGTTACCCAGATCTCTACTGACTCTCTCTCTCTGTCTCTCATTCTTTAACCCCTCTCTCTGCCCCCCCCCCTCTCTCTCTCTCTCTCCCTCCCTGCACTCTCTCCCACCTTCTCTCTCTCCCCCCTCCTCTCTCTCTCTATCAACACATTTTATTTAGTCCCTGTAGTTGTGTTTCAGAATCCCCATCCATCTCAGGTTTGACTTCAACACAACAAGTGGCGTAATAATGTCCTTCCTGGAGAAACTTCTTAGCTGCCTCACTCATTTTGTTGCTCACAGGTGGCACAAAATCCAGACGGATGGACGTGATACCGAACCAGCAGGCAGCTTTAAACTTGTTAGAATTTAAAACCCTGGGAGTTCCGGTTGACAGGATTCCCGCTGGCATTCTATTCTTCAACTATAGTCTCTATTTTTTTCTTACACTTTAAACAGCTTTACAGGGTTTTTTCAAGTCTATGCAATCAATGTAGTTTAGGTATAAGTCGTGCCTTCTTTTCCAGACCTTTGTCTCTCTAATCGACTCTGAAACAGTGAGGAGATGATTTCTTGTGAGTGAAGATAATGATAATTTGCATTTATATTAGAAACCTGCTGTATAAGTGGTGCTTTGTGGTGATGAGGCTAACTCTTCGATCTAATGTACCTGGTGACTCACACAGACCCCTAAAGGACTGGTGAAAACGCATGCATGCATACACACACATACACACACACGCACTGAAGTACTCTAACACACTGTTGGACCACGACACATTAGTCACAGAGGGGAATGTGTGGTACTATTTTATTATTTTACATCTTAACCTGATAATATAAGCCAGAACATGGTTCTGTCTAGATTTGGAGCTGAGTGTGTGTGCTAGCCCATCTGTACTGGCAGAAATAAAATGTGTGAACATGGTTAAGGCTGTCTTGTTCATTTGAATGGTTCTGGCAGTAATGAAACGTGTGAACGTGGTTAAGGCTGTCTTGTTCATTTGAATGGTTCTGGCAGTAATGAAACATGTGAACGTGGTTAAGGCTGTCTTGTTCATTTGAATGGTTCTGGCAGTAATGAAACATGTGAACGTGGTTAAGGCTGTCTTGTTAATCTGAATGGTTCAAACTGAATTTTCTAGCGAGTATGTATGTTGCTGAGTCTTTGAAGAAAGGATACCTAGAAACTGCTGTGCCTCTTCAGCTAGCCTCTGCCTACATGTTCAGGGGGATAGATTGGGGCAGTATATCATGCATTGGCTTTTGAAAACTGTAAACTTAATATATTTTGCATTCCTCTATTCGTAGTAATTTATCCTGAGAATGCTTTATGACAAATGCTAAAATTGTTATGCATTAATAGTCAGATGCACTAGGGCTGGTAATAAACAAGTCTTTTCTGAGTTCAGTGGATTGGTTTACAGTCATTCAGAGGGGCCTGATTGTTCTGCCCAATAAGTCTAGCCACTACCCCCCTTCCCCTGGCTCCACTCTTAACCTCGCTACCCTCTCCCCTCTCTCCCCTCTCTCCCATTCCCCCCCCAGGACCACCTCCGCTGATGACGCCTAGCTGTCCCCAGTCCACCTGGTCGTGCTGCTGCACCGGTTTCAACTCTTCTGCCTGCGGTTACGGAAGCCTGACCTGTTCATTGGACGTGCCACCTTGTCCCAGACCTGCTGTTTTCATCTCTCTCTCTCTCTCTACCGCACCTGCGCTCTATTGCACCGTTCCTGCGCTCTCTACCGCATCTAAATGCCTGGCTATGAAAAGCCAAGTGACATTCACTCCTGATGTATTTACCTGTTGCAAAATCTACAACCACTATGATTATTATTTGACCCTGCTGGTCATCTATGAACATTTGAACATCTTGGAGAAAGAAATGGCCTTAATGGCCATGAATTGTTATAATCTCCACCCGGCACAGCCAGAAGAGGACTGGCCACCCATCAGAGCCTGGTTCCTCTCTAGGTTTCTTCCTAGGTTTTTGCCTTTCTAGGGAGTTTTTACATCTGTATTGCTTGCTGTTTGGGGTTTTAGGCTGGGTTTCTGTATAGCACTTTGTGACATCGGCTGATTTGATTCCCCCTCTCCCCCCTCTTCTATCTCTCCCCCCTCTTCTATCTCTCCCCCCTCTTCCATCTCTCCCCCCTCTTCCATCTCTCCCCCCTCTTCCATCTCTCCCCCCTGTTCCATCTCTCCCCCCTCTTCTCCCTCGGTGTTGATTGACTGCACAGGAAAAGGCAAAATTAAAATATTGTGTACTTACTCTGCAGTTTCCCAGCTCCTCGACTGACAGTACAATGCTACCACATTTCTTCCCAGGGATACCACTATAAAACAAGACAGAGAAACAGAGAGGAAAGCTCCATTATGTGCTCCTTACATTTAGTGTTGACATGACCATATATTATAATGGGACTTCCACCTTTCATCTTTTCTCTGTGAATCCTCCATATTCAGGAACCAAACTGCACTGAGGAGAACAGTCTCTAAAAACTCCCCAAAGTGCGCCACAATCTGTCTTTACGTTTTCTTTCAGGAACATACAGTAGAATTAGACTATTCCTAGTCTACGGTATATTCTCCTGCACCCAGCGGAGAACAGGATCCACAGGCCTTTGGGTGTTCACTAACCAAACCACTAACTCCTGCTCTGACAGCTTATCAAGACACATGATAGGGTAGGGACACACACACACACGCGCACGCACACACCACACACACACACACACACACACACACACACACACACACACACACACACACACACACACACACACACACACACACACACACACACACACACCAGGAAACTCATAAAGGAGTTCCACAAACAAACACTGTTTACCTCTCCTCCATCTCCCCAATGGCCTGCCAATCTAATAGGTCAGACAGACCAACGACAGCAGGGCTCAGGAGTGTACAGTAAATGCTATTTCAACTGAATCTGGTGTTGGGGGACAAAATTAGTTTTGCGTCCATTGCCATCCAATCCCATCCAATCCCCCAGGCTCTCAGCTTTCACTTTGGCTAGATGGGCTCAATGGGCTGAACAAGGTCCAAACCACCACACCCTATTCCCTATGTAGCGCACTACTTTTTTGACCAGAGCCCTATAAGCCCTATACAGGGAATAGGGTACCATTTGGGACGCAGACATTGCACCTCCTGTCTGCTTCTGACAAGGCTGTCATCCTCCCAGACAGACAGAGAAGGAAATGACATGTAGGTCGTAGTGGGCCCCTGGCTGGAGATCTCTAGCAGGACACACACACACACACACACACACACTGGAGGTAGGCCTATGATTAAAAGGTCAAGCTTGTAGCAGAACCTCCGTCCAGCTGTGACAGTTGATCTGATCTGAGTGACGGCTCTGTCTGATGATATGTTCTGCTGCCGGACCTGGGTTCAAATAGTATTTGTTTCCTTTCAAATACTTTAGCTGTGCTTGAATGAGCTTTGCATGGAACCGGTGGAATAGTCCCAAAAGTGTAAACTCTGCCCATCAAACCTAGGATGAGTGACATGATGAGATAAAAGAATGCCACGAACACAGCCAGGAAGTACAACTCCTCCTTCTTTTATCTGTCTGTAACTTACACCTAGTGAATCATTTAAATGTTTGACTGGAGTGGAGGCCTCAGTACATTAACCTTCACTGTTCTCATTCTCTCTGAACTCCTAGGATCATATAGATGGATTCTATAGACATAGATGCCTGTATAATGCACACAACGTCTAGAACTTACTCTACTTTTCCTTAGCAAAGCATTAGACCTGTCAGACAGCATTCAAGCTTTATCCACACTGGGACAGGTTTACTAGGGAGCTTTATCCACACTGGGACAGGTTTACTAGGGAGCTGTATCCACACTGGGACCGGTTTACTAGGGAGCTTTATCCACACTGGGACAGGTTTACTAGGGAACTTTATCCACACTGGGACAGGTTTACTAGGGAGCTTTATCCACACTGGGACAGGTTTACTAGGGAGCTTTATCCACACTGGGACCGGTTTACTAGGGAGCTTTATCCACACTGGGACAGGTTTACTAGGGAGCTTTATCCACACTGGGACCGGTTTACTAGGGAGCTTTATCCACACTGGGACAGGTTTACTAGGGAGCTTTATCCACACTGGGACAGGTTTACTAGGGAGCTTTATCCACACTGGGACAGGTTTACTAGGGAGCTTTATCCACACTGGGACCGGTTTACTAGGGAGCTTTATCCACACTGGGACAGGTTTACTAGGGAGCTTTATCCACACTGGGACCGGTTTACTAGGGAGCTTTATCCACACTGGGACAGGTTTACTAGGGAGCTTTATCCACACTGGGACAGGTTTACTAGGGAGCTTTATCCACACTGGGACAGGTTTACTAGGGAGCTTTATCCACACTGGGACAGGTTTACTAGGGAGCTTTATCCACACTGGGACAGGTTTACTAGGGAGCTTTATCCACACTGGGACAGGTTTACTGCACTACATAATCTTATCCAATAAGAAGGCAGATTTTCATTTTCCCATTGTAAAGGACCTGATATGAGCCTCCCTGACCCCCTCCCTGACCCCCTCCATGACCCCCTCCATGACCCCCTCCCTGACCCCCTCCCTGACCCCCTCCATGACCCCCTCCCCGAGGACCCAATCTCAAATTGTAGTGTATTCAAGGTTTAAAAGGCTTCTAGAGTTTGTAATTTCCACTTTAAAATGTCAGACTTGATTTACCATAATGAAAAATATATCAAACCCTACAAAAATGTCAATTAATTATAATCTACATAACAATTCATATTTTATTGTTTTCCTGCTGTGAGAAGCAGGGTCATAGTGTATGTACTGTATGATGGTAGAGTGGGTACCTAAAACTGAGGTCTTTCAATCAAGCATATTACATTATTGAACACAGTGGTTCATTCCAAGAGGCATTGAGGTATGAGATCACTACCATATTGAACCAGGGTGGGGTAGGGTAGGGTATGTGTGTAGGTGGGTTCATGCATGTGTTGGTGTGTGATTGGGGGGGGGGGGGTCTTTCAATCAAGACATAATACATTATTAAACACACATATTATTTCCTTTACGATGACTAGAGCTGAGTTAGAGGCTCTATGAGTGCTGACTAGGTACATAGTAAAGTACATGCAATCTCTCTCGCTCAATTCAATTCAAAGGGGCTTTATTAGCATGGGAAACATATGTTTACGTTGCCAAAGCAAGTGAAATAAACAATAAACAATAAAAGTGAGAAGAAAGAAATGTAACAACATCATTCTCCCTCCCTCTCTTCCTCTCTCTCTCTCTCTCTCTCTCTCTCTCTCTCTCTCTCTCTCTCTCTCTCTCTGTCTCTCTACCTCTCTCTCTCTCTCTCTGTCTCTCTACCTCTCTCTCTGTCTCTCTACCTCTCTCTCTCTCTCTCTCTCTGTCTCTCTACCTCTCTCTCTCTCTCTCTGTCTCTCTACCTCTCTCTCTCTCTGTCTCTCTACCTCTCTCTCTCTCTGTCTCTCTACCTCTCTCTCTCTCTCTCTGTCTCTCTACCTCTCTCTCTCTCTCTCTCTCTCTCTCTCTCTCTCTGTCTCTCTACCTCTCTCTCTCTCTGTCTCTCTACCTCTCTCTCTCTCTCTCTCTCTCTCTCTGTCTCTCTAGCTCTCTCTCTCTCTCTAGCTCTCTCTCTCTCTCTACCTCTCTCTCTCTCTCTCTCTCTCTCTCTCTCTCTCTCTCTCTCTCTCTCTCTCTCTCTCTCTCTCTCTCTGTCTCTCCATCCTTCATTAATCACATTGGGAGGATTATTTGTATGTATTATGGATCCCCATTAGTTCCTATCAAGGCAGCAGCTACTCTTCCTGGGATCCAGCAAAAAGCCTGACTTGGGGACTGTGAAGAGACCTCTGGTGGCATGTCTTGTGGGGTATGTATGGGTGTCTGAGCTGTGTGCTAGTAGTTTAAACAGACAGCTTGGTGCATTCAACATGTCAATACTTCTCACAAATACAAGTAGTGATGAAGTCAATCTCTCCTCTATTTTGAGCCAGGAGAGATTGACATGCATGTTATTAATGTTAGCTCTCTGTGTACATTTAAGGGCCAGCCGTGCTGCCCTGTTCTGGGCCAATTGTAATTTTCCTAAATCCCTCTTTGTGGCAGCTGACCACACGACTGGACAATAAACCAGTTGCCTTGTTAAGAAGGCAGAGCAACGCTTCATTGTGGACGCTTCACTGTTGCATCAATATGATTTGACCATGACCGTTTACAATCCAGGGTTACTCCAAGCAGTTTAGTCAACTCAACTTGCTCAATTTACACATTATTCATTACAATATTTAGTTTAGGGTTTAGTGAATGATTTGTCCAAAATGCATTGCTTCTATTTTATGAACTATTTAGGACTAACTTATTTCTTGCCACATATTCTGAAATTGACTGCAGCTCTTAAGTGTTGCAGTCATTTCACTTGCTGTGCTAGGTGATATATATAGTGATATATATATATATCATGTTCAGTCATCAGCATACATAGACACACAGGCTTTACCCAGTGGCAGGTCATTAGTAATGATTTAGAAAAATTAAGGGGCCTAGTCAGCTGCCCTGCGGAATGCCTGACTCTATCTGGATTATAATGGTGAGGCTTCCATTAAAGAACACCCTCTGTGTTCTATTAGACGGATAACATTCAATCCACAATATAGCAAGGGATGATAAAGCCATAACACATACGTTTTTCCAGCAACAGATTATGATCAATAATGTCCAAAGCTGCCCTGAAGTCTAACAAAACAGCTACCACAATCTTTTTATTATCAATTTCTCTCAGCCAATCATCAGTCGTTTTTTTAAGTGCTGTACATGTTGAATGCCCTTCCCTATAAGTGTGCTGAAAATAGCATCGTATCTGGTCAAACACCATTTTCCCCAAAAGTTTACTAAGGGTTGGTAACAGGCTGATTGGTTCAGTAAAGTTCGTGCGTAAAGTACCGGACAAAACAGGTCCGTGGAATAAAGAAAATGTGACATGAAAACAATACACGACAAAGGGCAAGGGAACTGAGGAAGATATATACCACACAAATGAGTAATGGGAAACAGGTGGGAGCCATAGTGCCAGACAGTCCAGGTATGTTCAAGGTGGCTGGGTGTTGTGAGGAGTTGTGAAACGATGGTGACTAGAAGGCAGGCGTCTCCGACCAGCGCAGGGGAGGTGGCGATGGTGGAGCTGGACCGGGAGAAACCGTGACATAGTAAAGGGTGCTTTGCTATTCTTGGGTAGAGGAATGATTTTTGCTCCCCTCCAGGCCTGAGGGAAAACACTTCCCTATACTGCCCTTACCAAGCAAAAAGGCAGTAACTGCTCATTTGGTAAAAAATGAGTTAATGTCATTTTTGCTACATTAAATACATGCTTAATCATTTGGACAAGTATTCTGCCTCTATTGTATTGTGTTTTTGAGAAAATGGGGGTCATGTTATGTCAGGCTCTGGCTATAGAGAAGCCTATTGCTTCTCTATAATTATATGGTCAGAGTCTGACAGTTCTATGTGTTCTATTTCTGTGTTGTGTTTTGTGTTGGATCCCTAATTAGAGGCAGCTGCATTGCATTGTCTCTAATTAGGGATCCTACTTTAGTTTGTATGTCCCACACCATGGTGTGGTTCATTGTCTGATCGTCCGTTCATGTAAGTGTATTTACTTTTGTTATATCGTGTTATTTTGTATAGTTCGTTACTGAGTCTAGTTGAATTAAATAAATGATGTCGAACTATCTCTGTGCTGCGCCTTGGTCCATTTATACACCCGAGCGTGACATGTTAGCAGAAACTGCATAAAGTTACTGTGAAACCAAGGTAAATAAAAGCAATTTTTCTCGGTTTCACGCTATGAGCAGTTACTGCCTTTTTGCTTGGTAGGGCAGTGTAGGTTTAGATTGAAGAGATGGCAAATAGGAGTGGCAATATCGTATGCTATCATCATCAGTAATTTTCATCAATCCACAGGGTTTTTACAGTAATTTTCTTAATGGTTGCATGCTTATTAGTAACTGGAATAAACAATTTCATAAATGTGTCAAAAGCAGCGTCTGGTTGCTCCTCATTACACACCACAGACCAGCTAATATTATTTACATCATCAACATATGAATCACTACAAAACGTATTGTATGACCTCTTATACACTATATTAGGCCCAGCCTTTGGAACTTGGGTTTTCCTAGACATGGCTGCTATATTATGATCACTACATCCTATGGATCTGGATTCTGCTTTAAAGCTGATTTTTCTAGCATTTATTAAAGATGTGATCAATGCAATTTTCAATGCAATTTTTAAATACCCTGGTAGGTTGACTGATAACCTGAGCAAGGTTGCAGGCATTGGTTACAGCTTGAATATTTTTCTTGAGTGGGCAGCTTGATGAAAGCCAGTCAATATTTAGGTCACTCAGAAAATATACCTCTCTGTTGACATCACATACAAGCATTTCACACATCAAGCATTTCACACGTTATCCAGATACTGACTGTTATTCTCCACCATGTCACAAGCACTTCAGTACTACATCTAGCTAGCAGCTGGCTGGCATGAGGGGTGTGTGACACTAACTGCAAGGCATGCACACACACACACACACACACACACACCCACACACAGACAAATACACACACGCATACACACACACACACACACACACACACACACACACACACACACACACACACACACACACACACACACACACACACGCACATATACACACACATATACACACACACACACATATATACACACACACACACACACAGACAAATGCACACACACACACACACACACACACACACACACATATACACACAAACATATAAACTGGGGGCCAAGTTTGGAATATTACTCATTCAAAGATGTTTCTTTATTTGCAATAGTCAAAACTATGACATAACACATGGAATCATGTAGTAACCAAAAAAGTGTTAAACAAATCAAAATATATTTTATATTTGAGATTCTTCAGTATCCAGCCTTTGCCTTGATGACAGCTTTGCACACTCTTGGCATTCTCTCAACCAGCTTCATGAGGACCGCCACAGGAATGGAAGACCCAGAAATACCTCTGCTGCAGAGGATAAGTTCATTAGAGTTACCAGCCTCAGATTGCAGCCCAACTAAATGCTTCACAGAGTTCAAGTAACAGACACATCTCAACATCAACTGTTCAGAGGAGACTGTGTGAATCAGGCCTTCATGATTGAATTTCTGCAAAGAAACCACTACTAAAGGACACCAATAAGAATTAGAGACTTGCTTGGGCCAAGAAACACAAGCAATGGACATTAGACCAGTGGAAATTTGGTCCTTTGGTCTGGAGTCCAAATTTGAGATTTTTGGTTCCAACCTCAACCAAATTTAGATGGTTTGGGATGAGTCGGACCGCAGTGAAGGAAAAGCAGCCAACAAGCGCTCAGCATATGTGGGAACTCCTTCAAGACTGATGGAAAAGCATTCCAGGTGAAGCTGGTTTAGAGAATGCCAAGAGTGTGCAAAGCTGTCATTAAGGCAAAGGGTGGCTATTTGAAAAAACACATTTTGATTTGTTTAACACTTGTTTGGTTACTACATGATTCCATATGTGTTATGTTGATGTCTTCACTTTTATTCTACAATGTAAAAAATAGTGCAAATAAAGGAAAACCCTTGAATGAGTAATATTCCAAACTTTTGACCGGTGTGTATAGTGTATCTCTCTCTCCTTTTCTCTTTTTCAACTCTCTCTTTCCACATTTCTCTCTCTCTCTTTCTCTCCCTCTCTCTGTCTCTTCCTCCTTCAGAAAAGGAGGGTGACATGCACATCCACACTAGAGAATGCCGGCTAAAAGAATACCGTGACAAAAAGAATGAGAGGCCTGCACACTGAACATTAAGCATCAGGGGAATACAGGGAAGCAGTGTGTGCTATAACAGCTGCCCCCAATTCACCCTCTGTGGATGGGGTTTAGACAGTACTGTACTGTATTTGTAAATATGTCAGTTCTGCGTTTTAAAGACAGATGGTACCTTTCCTTGTGGTTCTGTAATGAACAGACTGGGATGACGCTCGACACAAATGTATTCAGAGGAAGCTGGAGCAGCAAGCGTGAGGAGAGAACGGCGTTTGTCTCATCTTGACTTCAGAGACATGAGTTTTAAGTTGTTGGTCAATGTCCACGATCGGCTGCTGCCAGTTCTGACTCAAGGCTACATTTACATTTTTGTCATTTAGCAGACGCTCTTATCCAGAGCGGATTTTTCACCCAGTCGGCGCAGAGATTCAGACCAGCGACCTCTCGGCACTGGTCCAACACTCTTAACCGCTAAGCTACCTGCATAACACAACACTGGCTGTTCTTCACAGTTGGAAAAGTAGGAAAAGTGCTCTGTTGAAAACCTGCATCCCAAATGGCACCATATTACCTTTATGGGCCCTGGTCAAAAGTAGTGCACTATATATGGAATAGGGTAGTTGAAGAGGAGTGCATCCATACAGAACAGCCTTGGACCATGTTTATTTCAGGCTGCTACTGTCTTGTATTATTTAACTGGAGGTGAAGCGTTTGAGCCGGCTAGCAGTAATTAGCCTGGGGTGTCTTGGGACATCCCACAATTAGACAACACTGCTGAGACACTAAACGGCCATTTTAGACCCAAGGCTGAGCTAACGTGTTCCTGCTTAGGTCGGGAAACCACTACAATCATGCTGATATTACAACCTCTCTCTTTATTTGCACTGAGAGGGATTTTGTTATTTTTGTTATTTTGCTCCCATTATGAATCCATGCAGTATAGTCAAATTTGAAAGCATTTCATTTCCATGAATTATGTGCTTACTAAAGCTTTCTCTACAAGTTCACATTTAGTTTGAAAGTGTCTTGATGTTTAGTAAATCTGAGAGGGACCGTGCTCTCTCTCTCTCTCTTTCTCTTTCTCTTTCTCTCTCTCTTTCTCTCTCTCTTTCTCTCCCTCTAACTCAGTCTCTCTCACTCACTCTCTGTCTGAAAATCTCCACGGGGCTCGGCTTGCTATGAAAAGAAATGGCTCTTTTAATGTGTACACTGATTGTGAAAGTGGGTGGGTTTTTAAAAGAAGTACAGACAGCCAATCATGCGTAGCAGACATTTTCCACTCATAATACAGTCCAACTCTATTTCTACAGTTGACCGTGACAGAACTGTATTTCTACAGTTGACCGTGACAGAACTGTATTTCTACAGTTGACCGTGACAGAACTGTATTTCTACAGTTGACCGTGACAGAACTCTATTTCTACAGTTGACCGTGACAGAACTCTATTTCTACAGTTGACCGTGACAGAACTCTATTTCTACAGTTGACCGTGACAGAACTCTATTTCTACAGTTGACCGTGACAGAACTCTATTTCTACAGTTGACCGTGACAGAACTCTGTTTCTACTTAATTGAATCTTCCTCCTCTCTTGAATCTCTTTCTCTGTCTTGGTTTTAAGTCAAATTATTGTCTTTAAATCTAATATCTCTTTTTCACCAACTGGGATTCAGTGGGTTTCAATTACCTGAATAGCAAAGATTATTTCATTAAAATAAGATATTTTGTTCCATTGCAGAACTATGACGACTTTTACATCTAGTTATGCTGTTGCCCTAATACTACAGTAAAAATGACTTAATATGATACACACATCTTCAGGACATGTAATTGTTCTAGCTGTGCTGAATGACTAGTATGTTGGAACTTTTCCCTGCCTCTCTACCTTGCTAAATGTCACTGTAAAGTTCCACTCTAGCCATGAATGAGAGCATTGTTTATCAAGGTATTTACTCACAAAGGTGAATAACTATAGTCAGTGCATGAAGTGGACTGAAATAGGTGCCGGCACTCATCATATTTTAGAGTCAATATACTATTAGAGGTGCAGGTATTCTTGAACAGTAGAAAATTCAAGGTGGGCACCGGCCCACTTCAAATCAAATCAAATCAAATGTTATTTTTCACATGAGTCGAATACAACAGGTGTAGACCTTACAGTGAAATGCTTACTTACAAGCCCTTAACCAGCAATGCAGTCCTGGCACCAACATTATGCACATGTCCGTCTGCCATTAAATGTTCACTCCCTGTATTTGCTTCTCATCTCCAGCGTCGGTTCTTACAGATTAGCTGTTCAGGAGTCTTATGGCTTGGGGGTAGAAAATGTTAAGAAGCCTTTTGGACCTAGACTTGGCGCTCCGGTACCGCTTGCCGTGCAGTAGCAGAGAGAACAGTCTATGACTAGGGTGGCTGGAGTCTTTGAAAATGATTAGGGCTTTCCTCTGACACCGCTTGGTATAGAGGTCCTGGATGGCAGGAAGCTTGGCCCCAGTGATATACTGGACCGTACGCACTACCCTCTGTAGTGTCTTGCAGTCGGAGGCCGAGCAGTTGCCATACCAGGCAGTGATACAACCAGTCAGGATGCTCTCGATGGTGCAGCTGTTGAACTTTTTGAGGATATGAAGACCCATGCCAAATCTTTTCAGTCTTGAGGGGGAATATGCTTTGCCGTGCCCTCTTCACGACTGTCTTGGTGTGTTTGGACCATAATAGTTTGTTGGTGATGTGGACACCAAGGAACTTGAAACTCTCAACCTGCTCCATGGCCATAGGCCTATCACTGCTCTGCACCCCCCCCCCCCACCCCACCATCTCATAGTGAATATCCTCTGCATTGCTGACTGCCTGGTTAAATACCAACACCATCCCTCATGCTAATGACCAGACGTGAACAGCTACCAAAGATTGCTTTCATTCTCCCCTCAGTCTCTTCCATTCTCCTCTCCGTCTCTTCCATTCTCTCTCTCCGTCTCTTCCATTCTCCCCTCCGTCTCTTCCACTCTCTCTCTCCGTCTCTTCCATTCTCCCCTCCGTCTCTTCCACTCTCTCTCCGTTTCTTCCACTCTCTCTCTCCGTCTCTTCCATTCTCCCCTCCGTCTCTTCCACTCTCTCTCTCCTCTCTTCCATTCTCTCTCTAATCTCTCTAATTCACCCCATCTCTATCGCCGGGGGTAATGGGAGAGAATGGGACTTTTTTTCTCTCTTCTCAGTAGGTACTGCCTGGGGTCCTAAGGGAAGGATGATGTAGAATGGAAGGCTATATATTTATAATGTACATAATGTCTCATGCATCTAATTTGATTTGTTATTTTGCATAAGAAAAGGGCAATAAAAAAATAAGTGGCTTATATGTTTGTGCTCTCTGTTTGTGAGAGAAAAGGATCCCCACCTCAGCCTCGTTCAATATTCTGTACACAGCCATCTTCAGCCAACAGCATCACAGCCATCTTTAGCCAACAGCATCACAGCCATCTTTAGTCAACAGCATCACAGCCATCTTTAGCCAACAGCATCACAGCCATCTTTAGCCAACAGCATCACAGCCATCTTTAGCCAAAAGAATCACAGCCGTCTTTAGCCAACAGCATCACAGCCATCTTTAACCAACAACATCACAGCTATCTTTAGCCAAGATCATCACAGCTATCTTTAGCCAACAGCATCACAGCCATCTTTAACCAACAGCCTCACAGCCATCTTTAGCCAAAAAACGGTGAAGGAGATAAGGTTACATTATTTATCTATTTCTATCGATCTATTTAGAATGATGGAATAGAGAAATTACATTTACATTTGAGGCAAACTATTCTTCACACAGTGTCAAACTCATGTCATCTAGTAACAGATACAGAATGTTAACACAGTGTCAGACTCAGGTCCTCAATTTTACAGTATGGAGATTCATCCCAACCCCCACTGAGAATCCCTTTACAAGACAAGAGTTCCATCTCTGGAGCTGCCGTCGTCAAGCCAAATATCACCAGATTCATCTGTTTCTCTAAGTGGTTCTCTTGTCTAAAGTCTTGCTTGATGGCATCAGCCTTCAAATGACCATTTGTTCTCTGTGTCTATTGAGAGCCAAGGGAAGCCCCAGTGGCTCAGTTACAATATGCCTGTACAGTCGTGGTCAAAAGTTTGGTCTCCACAAAGTTTGCTGCTTCAGGGTTCTTAGATATTTATGTCAGTAGTTACTATGGCAACACTGAAGTATAATTACAAGTATTCTATAAGTGTCAAAGGCTTTCATTGACAATGACTTAGTTATCACTTTTGCCCTATGGCAAGGTGCTCCATCATGCTGGAAAAGGCATTGGTCGTCACCAAACTGTTCTTGGATGGTTGGGAGAAGTTGCTCTTGGAGGATGTGTTGGTACCATTCTTTATTCATGGCTGTGTTCTTAGGCAAAGTTGTGAGTGAGCCCACTCCCCTGGCTGAGAAGCAACCCCACACATGAATGGTCTGAGGATGCTTTACTGTTGGCATGACACAGGACTGATGGTAGCACTCACCTTGTCTTCTCCGGACAAGGTGTTCTCCGGATGGCCCAAACAATCGGAAAGGGGATTCATCAGAGAAAATGACTCTACCCCAGTCCTCAGCAGTCCAATCCCTGTACCTTTTGCAGAAAATCAGTCTGTCCCTGATGTTTTTCCTGGAGAGAAGTGGCTTCTTTGCTGCCCTTCTTGACACCAGGCCATCCTCCAAAAGTCTTCACCTCACTGTGCGTGCAGATGCACTCACACCTGCGTCCTGCCATTCCTGAGCAAGCTCTGCACTGGTGGTGCCCCGATCCCGCAGCTGAATCAACTTTAGGAGACGATCCTGGCGCTTACTGGACTTTCTTGGACGCCTTCTTCACAACAATTGAACCTCTCTCCTTCAAGTTCTTGATGATCCGATAAATGGTTGATTTAGCTGCAATCTTACCAGCAGCAATATCCTTGCCTGTGAAGCCCTTTTTGTGCAAAGCAATGATGACGGCACATGTTTCCTTGCAGGTAACCATGGTTGACAGATATTAACCTGCAATTAAAACAGACAGGCCTCTCCTAGCCACTCTACCAGGGTGTGCCTGCGTGGGTGCGTGGGTCTGTGTGTGGGTGCGCGGATCTGTGCCTGCGTAGGTGTGTGGGTGTCTGGGTGTGGGTGTGTAGCACTTTGCACACTAAGTGCTGTTGCTATGCACCTGCAGTGGCAGTAGTCACAATGTGTTAGTTTATTTCCATTATGCCGGACCTTTATGATTCACTGTGTGAGTCCCAAACGGCTCTATTCCCAATATAGTGCTCTCCTTTCGACCAGAGCGAATAGTACACTATATAGCATACAGGGTGCCATTTGAGACGCAACCACCAAGAGCTATGGAGCCCAGAATCATTATATCACCTATAATAGGAAGTCATCACTCATCAGTGTTCATTGTATATGAGTACTGACATTACAATATAGCTGTTATGCTGCCAGTTTGCTTTCACCGACGCCATAACTTATGAAAGATAAATGATGCATCTTTCCTGCAATGACCGTCCTGTCTTCTCTGCTGAAATTAGTCTACAAACACTGTGTGTGTGTGTGTGTGTGTGTGTGTGTGTGTGTGTGTGTGTGTGTGTGTGTGTGTGTGTGTGTGTGTGTGTGTGAGAGAGATTCCTTTGGAACTTTTGTGTAATGTTTACTGCTTATTTTTGTTTGTTTATTATCTATTTCAATTGCTTTGGCATTTTGTTTGTTAACTATCTACTTGTTTCCCATGCCAATAAAGCCCTTTGAATTGATTTTATTTGAGAGAGACAGGAAACAGGAAACAGAAACAGGACAGCAGCAGCAGTACATTTCACATGCTTTCATCATCACATCTACAGGGGCTGGCTGGTGTTTCCCATGGAGGACAGGACACACACAGAGGCAGCCTGGGAATTACTGATGCTGTGTGAAATTCTCTTCTCACAGGCCACCGGTGTGTGTGTGTGTGTGTATATTTATGTGTGTGTGTCTGTGTGTGTGTGTGTGTGTGTGTGTGTGTGTGTATATACTGTATATGTGTTTGTTTGTGTGTGTGTGTGTGTGTGTGTGTGTGTATATTTATATGTGTGTCTGTGTGTCTGTCTTTGTCTGTGTATATGTGTGTGTGTATTTGTCTGTGTGTGTGTGTGTCTGTCTGTGTCTGTGTATATGTGTGTGTGTATTTGTCTATGTGTGTGTGTGTGTGTGTGTGTGTGTGTGTGTGTATATGTGTGTTTGTATTTGTCTGTGTTTGTGTCTGTGTGTGTGTGTGTGTTTCTGTGTGTGTGTGTATACACTAGGGGTCAAAAGTTTGGACTACTCATTCAAGGGTTTTTCTTTAAAAAACATTTACATTGTAGAATAAAAGTGAAGCCATCAAAACTATGACATAACACATATGGAATCATGTAGTAACCAAAAAAGTGTTAAACAAATCAAAATATATTTTATATTTGAGATTCTTCAAATAGCCACCTTTTGCCTTGATGACAGCTTTGCACACTCTTGGCATTCTCTCAACCAGATTCACCTGGAATGCTTTTCCATTAGTCTTGAAGGAGTTCCCACATATGCTGAGCACTTGTTGGCTGCTTTTCCTTCACTGCGGTCCAACTCATCCCAAACCATCTAAATTTGGTTGAGGTTGGAACCAAAAATCTCAAATTTGAACTCCAGACCAAAGGACAAATTTCCACCGGTCTAATGTCCATTACTCGTGTTTCTTGGCCCAAGCAAGTCTCTAATTCTTATTGGTGTCATTTAGTAGTGGTTTCTTTGCAGAAATTCAATCATGAAGGCCTGATTCACACAGTCTCCTCTGAACAGTTGATGTTGAGATGTTTCTGTTACTTGAACTCTGTGAAGCATTTATTTGGGCTGCAATCTGAGGCTGGTAACTCTAATGAACTTATCCTCTGCAGCAGAGGTATTTCTGGGTCTTCCATTCCTGTGGCGGTCCTCATGATGCTGGTTGAGAGAATGCCAAGAGTGTGCAAAGCTGTCATCAAGACAAAGGGTGGCTATTCGAAGAATCTCAAAAATGTAATATATTTTGATTTGTTTAACACTTTTTTGGTTAATACATGATTCCATATGTGTTATGTCATAGTTTTGATGTCTTCACTTTTATTCTACAATGGAAAAAATAAAGAAAAACCATTGAATGAGTAATATTCCAAACCTTTGACCGGGTACGTATATAAAAAAGGACACCCCTTCAAATAAGTGGATTCTGCTATTTCAGCCAAATACGTTGCTGACAGGTGTATAAAATCGAGCACACAGCAATGCAATCTCCATAGACAAACATTGGCAGTAGAATGGCCTTACTGAAGAGCTCAGTGACTTCCAACGTGGCAACGTCATAGGATGCCACCTTTCCAAAATGTCACTTCGTCAAATTTCTGCCCTGCTAGAGTTGCCCCGGTCAACTGAAAGTGCTTTTATTATGAAGTGGAAACATCTAGGAGCAACAACGGCTCAGCCGCGAAGTGGTAGAACACACAAGCTCACAGAACAGGTCCGCCGAGTGCTGAAGCGCATAACGCGTACAAATCGTCAGAGAGAGACAGAGTGAGGGTGGGGACTGACAGAGTGAGGGTGGGGACTGACAGAGTGAGGGTGGGGACTGACAGAGTGAGGGTGGGGCCTGACAGAGTGAGGGTGGGGCCTGACAGAGTGAGGGTGGGGACTGACAGAGTGAGGGTGGGGCCTGACAGAGTGAGGGTGGGGACTGACAGAGTGAGGGTGGGGACTGACAGAGTGAGGGTGGGGCCTGACAGAGTGAGGGTGGGGACTGACAGAGTGAGGGTGGGGCCTGACAGAGTGAGGGTGGGGCCTGACAGAGTGAGGGTGGGGCCTGACAGAGTGAGGGTGGGGACTGACAGAGTGAGGGTGGGGCCTGACAGAGTGAGGGTGGGGACTGACAGAGTGAGGGTGGGGCCTGACAGAGTGAGGGTGGGGACTGACAGAGTGAGGGTGGGGACTGACAGAGTGAGGGTGGGGCCTGACAGAGTGAGGGTGGGGACTGACAGAGTGAGGGTGGGGCCTGACAGAGTGAGTGTGGGGACTGACAGAGTGAGGGTGGGGCCTGACAGAGTGAGGGTGGGGACTGACAGAGTGAGGGTGGGGCCTGACAGAGTGAGGGTGGGGCCTGACAGAGTGAGGGTGGGGACTGACATAGTGAGGGTGGGGACTGATTTTCTTCTTAAGCAGTGAGTGTGCCTGCCAACTGGGCACATACGTCAATTCAATGTCTATTCCACATTTGCTTCAATGTAATTTCATTGAAATGACGTGGAAACAACGTTGATTCAAACAGTGTGTGCCCAGTGGGTGCCTTCCTGCCTGCGTGGCTGCCTGCCTGCCCTGTGGGAGAGCTCATTAAGCATGGCTAACAGATTTCCTCAGTCCCTGCAGTGCCCACTCCTCCTCCTTCTCCCAGTCCCTCGCTGCAGCTCTGTGATGATGGAGGCTGGAGCTGGAGCCCAATCTGTACCCCTCCACTATCTCTTTATTAACCATGGCTACCATTTATAATATGCATATACAGTAGTTTGGGCAGCAGGCTACAGTCAAGTCCTTCAGCTAAACTGCATGAGAAAACCTAATTCCTTCAGATCATTTCAAGAAAAGGACTGCAAGGAGTAAAGATTACAAGACTGGAACGTATTTGTGGGAAAACACACACTGATAACAATGCTGATAATAAACCAATAGCTACAGTGATGAAGACACAACTATCCACACACTACTACTACACACATACACCACTACACCCACACACACACACCACTACACCCACACACACACACACCACTACACCCACACACACACCACTACACCCACACACACACACCACTACACCCACACACACACACCACTACACACACACACACACCACTACACACACACACACCACTACACACACACACACCACTACACACACATACACACACATACACACACCACTACACACACACACACACCACTACACCCACACCACTACACACACACACACACACACACCACTACACACACATACACACACCACTACACACACACACCACTACACACACACACACCACTACACTCACACACACACCACTACACACACCACTACACACACACACCACTACACACATACACCACTACACCCACACACACCCACACACACACCACTACACCCACACACCCACACCACTACACCCACACACACACCACTACACACATACACCACTACACCCACACACCACTACACACATACACCACTACACCCACACCACTACACACACCCACACACACACCACAACACCCACACACACACCACTACACACACACACACACACACCACTACACGAACACACACACACACACACACCACTACACACACACACACACACCACTACACCCACACACACACCACTACACACACACACCACTACACACACACACACCACTACACACACACACACACACACACACACACACACACACACACACACACACACACACACACACACACACACACACACACACACACCACTACCCACACACACACACACCACTACACACACACCACTACCCACACACACACCACTACACACACACAAACATACACACACCACTACACCCACCACTACACACATACACCACTACACACACACACACACACACACACACACACACACACATACCACTACACACACACACACACACACACACACACACACACCACACACCACTACACACACACACACACCACACACCACTACACACACACACACCCACACCACTACACCCACACACACACCACTACACACCACTACACACACTGCTACACACACACACACACACCACTACACACACACACACACACACACCACTACACACACACACACACACACCACTACACACACACACACACACACACACACACACACACACACACACACAACTATCCACACACACACACACACACACACACACACAACTATCCACACACACACACACACACACCACTACACACCACTACAAACACACACACACACTACTATACACACACACTACTATACACACACACACACACACACATCCACGTTCCTGTCCTATTAGCTGTTTCCCTCATTAGCTCATTACCCAGTCTCCTCTCCATCTTAAAAAAAACTGTGAAACTACTGAGTGTTCCTCCCATCTGTTTTGGACCCTCTGCTACCCCCACCCATCCCCCCTCCCATTCCCCCTCCCCTCCTCTTCCTCTTTAGATAGATAGATAGATAGATAGATAGATAGATAGATAGATAGATAGATAGATAGATAGATAGATAGATAGATAGATAGATAGATAGATAGATAGATAGATAGATAGATAGATAGATAGATAGATAGATAGATAGATAGATAGATAGATAGATAGATAGATAGATAGATAGATAGATAGATAGATAGATAGATAGATAGATAGATAGATAGATAGATAGATAGATAGATAGATAGATAGATAGATAGATACTTTATTGATCCCCGAGGGGGAAATTTCTTTGTCAAGCAGCTACAACAAAACATAGGGCAGGTGCAAAATGCCATTACGAAAATACACAAAAGACAGTTACATGATACATAGAGCGGCACTGCCCTATCTGGAGTGCAAAAAAGCTATAAAAAGACATAGCATAGTATGGGTGGTTCGCTGAATATGTACACTATACATTGGTGGATTTTGGATGGTTAACTATACTATACAGGTTGATGGCAGAGAAATACTTCAGTAGCTAAAAATGCGTATGATATGAGCGAGGGTAATAATAGTTTACTTAATAGACAGACTGGTTAAATGAACAGGTAAGGGAATATTTTGCATGGTTAAATTAGCTGTACAGGTAAATATACAGTTATATTTACAGGTAAGTGAATACTTGCATGGTTACATAAACTGTACAGGTAAATGACAGGAAGAGATACTTAAATAGCTAAATGTGTGTATGATATAATTTGGGGTAATAATAGTAATTCCCTTAAAATACAGTCCTTAGTGCGCAGGGTTTAATTACAGATAACTGCACGTATTGCACATTCAATATACTAAAAGCAATGAAAAAAGATACAACTGACAGGATACTAATATGCATTCCTGAGTGAATGACTACGTAAGTTAAGTCCAAGAATGACTTGCAATATTGCACGTGATATGATATAACAACTGTACATGAGTATGTATATACAGACCTGAATGAATAAATAAGTCCTGAGTGAATGAGTGATTACGGACCAGAGTTACTCACGGATGGATGCATAATTGTTAAACTAGGTCCTAACATCCCAACAGTTCCAGGTCTGTGTTGCCGACGGCACAGCACCCCGGTGAGGCATTAAATAGTCTAATAGCCGCCGGCAGGAAGGACCTCCTGTAGCGCTCTCTGGCACACCGTGGTGGGATCAGTCTGTGACTGAAGGTGCTCCTCTGCGTCATAACCATGGCATGCAGAGGGTGGGTGACGTTGTCCATGATGGCCAGCAGTTTGGCCAGGATCCGTCTCTCCGCCACCTCCTCTAGAGTGTCAAGGGTAATCCCCAGAACAGAGCTAGCCTTCCTGATCAGCTTATTTACCCGAGAAGCATCACCAGATTTTATGTTGGCGCCCCAGCACACCACTGCAGTAGTGTGCTGGACTGGTAGAAGGTATGCAGTAGTTTACTGCACACGTTGAAGGACCTGAGCCTCCTCAGAAAGTAGAGTCGGCTCTGGCCCTTTTTGTACAGGGCCCCGGTGTTACCAGCCCATTCCAGACTGTTGTCCATATGGACTCCCAGGAACTTGTATGCCCCAACCATTTCCACATCCATCCCCTGTATAGGGACTGCAGTCAGTTGTGCCTTGGTTCTCCTAAAGTCCACCACCATCTCCTTTGTTTTGCTGATGTTGAGCT
Source organism: Thymallus thymallus (assembly GCA_023634145.1). Classification (NCBI taxonomy): domain Eukaryota; kingdom Metazoa; phylum Chordata; class Actinopteri; order Salmoniformes; family Salmonidae; genus Thymallus; species Thymallus thymallus. The sequence continues at coordinate 32,610,701 of CM042400.1, forward strand.
GAAGGTGGTTCTGCTCACACCACAACACAAAGTCACTGATTGTGCTCCTGTACTCCTCCTCCTGCCCACCCCTGATGCACCCTACAATTGCGGAGTCATCCGAGAACTTCTATAGGTGGCATGTTTCAGAGTTATATCTGAAGTCCTCTTCCTCTTTTCCTCCTTCTATGCCCCACCTGTCTCTGTCTCTGAGGCGAGTTATGAAGCCCAGTTTACACCATATTGGTAAACAAGCTGTCCTGATCCTCTTATTCACAACTGAAGGGCAACATCAACACACAGCACCACAACACGAATACACTATCACACTGTCCACTGGCAGCCCAGCCTGGGCTCATTGCAATACAGCAGCACTGGAACAACACAGATAAACTTCTACTGCAGTTTGGACTAACCTCTCTGCTTTGCTGCAAGGGAAGTGTACACACAGTATACATGTTCAGTACATTACAATTACACACACACACACACACACACACTGTACAGTACACACACTTCTCAGAGACGCAGCTTTCCAGCATCAGTGGAGGTTTCCGTATAGCTCAATCGCAGTATTGAGTGAGCTGTTCAGTGAGCTTTTTTTCTATGCTTTCTGCAAAAATCTAATGGGGTTTTCAAGGTTTCTGGGGACATTCAAGCTACTGAAGCTGGTGGGTAAATGCAGCCAGGAGATGTTTGAAATAGACCGAATCACTACAAAGAGGACGAGGAGAAGCGAGAGGCTTGACTCATCCCCAAAATCTGTCTGCATGAAAATACAGACAGAAGCAGAAAAAGTGGGGATTTTTTGTATGGAGATCAATGAGAGAGTGTTGAATTTGGACAACATAAAATGTATTTGCTAATTTGTTACGTGAGGCTTATTTGATTGAATAGATGTAATGTTTAGGTTGTTGCGAATGTACTGATATAGGTCTAAGTGGACCTTTATTTATTCAGGGGAGCCCAATTGAGACCTGGGTTTCAGTACAAACATTTTCACAATCAAGAAAATGTACATTCCAATAAAATAATAATAAAAAAATACTAGGCACAATTGCAATTTGTTATAATAATTTGTTATAATAATTTGTTAGAATAATGTTTCAGTGTTACTGTTGATTGACCCAAGTGGTTGGTTGTTAGGGAACTCTCTCTCCAAGAGCCACTGGGATGGTGAAGCAATGGAACGGGGGCCATCCAAATGGTTGGTAGTTAGGGAACTCTCTCTCCAACAGCCAATGGAACGGGGGCCATCCAAATGGTTGGTAGTTAGGGAACTCTCTCTCCAACAGCCAATGGAACGGGGGCCATCCAAATGGTTGGCAGTTAGGGAACTCTCTCTCCAACAGCCAATGGAACGGGGGCCATCCAAATGGTTGGTAGTTAGGGAAGTCTCTCTCCAACAGCCAATGGAACGGGGGCCATGCATGCTAAATATACATGTAGTGTTTCATTCTGAGACTAAGTGGTGTACTAGTGTGGGTTTTAGAATAGAACCAAGGGTTAGTTAAAGGTAGAGTCAGTGATACACCAAGTAAACAGCAATATTGGGCTGATTTCTGCTAAGACTAAGCGCAAGGTTAAACTTCTCTGCTGTTTTGGTCTCATAGCCATCACACTGTAACAGATTGAAGCGCACCCATGTACATGCGCAGATAATCTGTGATACTCTGTGACTGCATCATCTTGCATCTTGTTCACTGCAACTTCTGCGGTTCATCCTGCTGCTTGTGGCAACGTCATAGAGTCTCAGTTTAAGACCGATTGGTATTTACACCAGGGCCACACAGCCTCAACCAATCAACCAATCAACCAATCAATAAAGGGCAGCACTACTCACCTCAGGGGTTTCTCCAGTCGACTGGCGGGGGATCCTACAATCTCTCCCAGAGTACAGAACACCTGCCCCAAGAAGTCCTGCTGGGGGGACAGGGGTCGCGGGAGAGACAGAGGAGGGAGGCGTGACGGGGAAGGATAGAGGGGGTTCAGGGGAGACGGGGGAGAGGAAGGATAGAGGGGGTTCAGGGGAGACAGGGGAGAGATGGGGGAGAGGAAGGATAGAGGGGGTTCAGGGGAGACAGGGGAGAGATGGGGAGAGGACGGATAGAGGGGGTTCAGGGGAGACAGGGGAGAGATGGGGGAGAGGAAGGATAGAGGGTGTTCAGGGGAGACGGGAGAGATGGGGGAGAGGAAGGATAGAGGGGGTTCAGGGGAGACAGGGGAGAGATGGGGGAGAGGAAGGATAGAGGGGGTTCAGGGGAGACGGGAGAGATGGGGGAGAGGAAGGATAGAGGGGGTTCAGGGGAGACAGGGGAGAGATGGGGGAGATGGGGTAACAAGGACAGTTGGTGAGGTTAGGACGGAGCTAAGCAGTGTGTTATAAGCTTTATTATAAGCGCTGTTATAAGCATAAAGTTTGTCGGAGGAGTCAAACACGTACGTCAATGTTGGAGGGCTTCCAGGGAGAAGGAGGAAGAAGAGGAGGAGGAGGAGGAGGAGGAAGAAGAGGAAGAGGAGGAGGAGGGGTACACCAGGCAGCAGCATAGACAACAACAATAACAGAGCATATCATGTAACGGAAGGCACAAGACTCAAACCATACAACACTGTCATCAAAACAAGACTCAAACCATACAACACTGTCATCAAAACAAGGTTAAGAGAGAGAGAGAGGGAGAGAGAGGGAGAGAGGGAGAAAAGGAGAGGGAGAGAGGGAGAGAGGGAGAGAGGGAGAGAGGGAGAGAGGGAGAGAGGGAGAGAATGAGAGAGGGAGAGAGGGAGAGAAGGAGAGAATAAGAGAGGGAGAGAAGAAGAGAGGGAGAGAGGGAGAGAAGAAGAGAAGAAGAGAAGGAGAGAAGGAGAGAGGGAGAGAAGAAGAGAGGGAGAGAAGAAGAGAGGGAGAGAGGGAGAGAAATAAAGAGATAGAGAGGGAAACATTTTTTTGTGTGAGAGGAGAGCTAGAAACACAAAAGCGAGTACAAAACAATAAATATAGTCATTACAAATGTGGAGATAATTATGAATGTTCTGGTAATATACAAACTACTGGCTGCAGAAATATCATGGTTGTGTTGCTTATCAAAGCTTTCGCTGCAACATTCATTCGTCATCATTACTTGTGAGTGCATTGCTAATAACATTGGAATACAATACATCATGCCTAGAAGTTAGGAAATGGGTTTGACAAGCTTTGATAATGGTATGACAAATTACAATGCTTCATTATGTCATAAGTATGCACCAAATATACAGTATGTATTTGTATTTTGATGAAAGCTACTCAATATCAATAGATAAAGTAATATGTTATCATTATTATACAAATGAAGCGGTGTACGGACAGACAGCAAGGCCACAACGTGAAACTTTGGGAAGTAAAGCACTATTATTCACTATTTCCATACAACAGTATATGTGAGTTTTGGGATGACATGGATTTTGATTAACATAAAATAAGGAATGGGATGCATTTAAAAATAAAAGTTCCCATTTTAAAAACAACATTTTCCATTCATAGAGGATGAAGTAAAAATCAAGCAACTATAAGGCATGAGCACAAAGTGATAACTTTTTCACTTACATGCTTTGCCAGATCTGGACTTTTGGAATCGATGTCATATCTGAAATCAGAAAGAAGCACACATTCAAGAGTTGACAGGAGCCGGAGATAAAACCATGTGTGGCTTAAATGACTGCTGTTTGAACATTAACATGCCTGATACAATGACAATTGGACAGACAGTCAATTTATATTAAATTGAAATTGAAATGAAAATGTACTTAACCGGTAAAACTTTATTTAACTTAACCCTTCTACACTTAATGAATTAAATCTATTTTCCTTTCATTATTGTCCAAGACTCCCCTGCTGTCACTCACCCATTCACTTTAAAAACAATAATGTTTTAAAAAATGAGTCTTAGCAGCTGCTGCCAGTGATAAACTTTGGCTAGAAGTAATTAAACGTGAATGTGTCCAGGGTCCAACCCTCCTCATCCCCCCATTCCCTGACTGAGGTACTGTATATGTAAAGGACCCACATTAACTTATTAGGTCACAGTATGTCCTCTGAGACATTCAGCAGAGGAGTAATTACAGAGCTACATACAGTGGAACTACTTACAGAACTACTGAGGACTGATGACAGACCTACATATAACTAATTACAGAGCTACAGAGAACTGATGACAGAGCTACAGAGGACTAACGACAGAGCTACAGAGGACTGATGACAGAGCTACAGAGGATTGATGACAGAGCTACATATAACTAATTACAGAGCTACAGAGAACTGATGACAAAGCTACAGAGGATTGATGACAGAGCTACAGAGGACTGATGACAGAACTACAGAGGACTGATGACAGAGCTACAGAGGACTGATGACAGAGCTACAGAGGACTGATGACAGAGCTACAGAGGACTGATGACAGAGCTACAGAGGACTGATGACAGAGCTACAGAGGACTGATGACAGAGCTACAGAGGACTGATGACAGAGCTACAGATGCTGTGGAGGTTTATATGTAGCTAGCTACTGAAGTCCATTAGGACCTCTGTCTCTTCATGGTGGATATGTAGCTAGGTAGTGAAGTCCACGAGGACCTCTGTCTCTTCACAGTGGATATGTAGCTAGGTACTGAAGTCCATTAGGACCTCTGTCTCTACACGGTAGAAAGCAAAAGGTAATGTTAGACAGACTATGCGTATTTTCTTCTACATATCTTTCCCCTTGTTGAAGTACAGCGGGAATGATTCTGTCTCCGTTCTCAAAGCCTCTTACTAAAGGGTCACCTCTCTGCCCTGCAGTCTGATCGGGCCTTTCAAGACGCAAGAGAAGTAGGAGGAGGGAGGAGACGGGGAGGAGGGAGGAGACAGGGAGGAGGGAGGAGACAGGGAGGAGGGAGGAGACAGGGAGGGAGGAGGAGACAGGGAGGGAGGGAGGAGACGGGGAGGAGGGAGGAGACGGGGAGGAGGGAGGAGACGGGGAGGAGGGAGGATACGGGGAGGAGGGAGGAGACGGGGCGGAGGGAGGAGACGGGGAGGAGGGAGGAGACGGGGAGGAGGGAGGAGACGGGGAGGGAGGGAGGAGACGGGGAGGAGGGAGGAGACGGGGAGGGAGGAGACAGGGAGACAGGGAGGAGGGAGGAGGGAGGAGGACTGTAATTCTTATGGGACTCTGCTGGGACGGTGTGGAGAAGGAGGATAAAACCATCATATAAAATATAGATCATTCTTATATACCAGTCTCACTTCCTCCTAAATCTCAACAACACATGACAATCAAGACAGAGCAGAATACTGATGAATGATTTATTACACAGGAGAGAGATGGAGAGGTAGTGGAGGAAGGAGAAAAAAGAGGGCAAGAAGGGAGAGAGAGAGAACAAGAGAGTAAGAGGAGCGGTAGGAGGGGAGAGATGAAGGAGAAAGAGAGAGAGGAGAGAGAGAAAGAGAGAAAGAGAGATAGGAGGATGGAAAGGAAGGGTTGGTTGGGCACAAACGACACATCACATGTAAAACTCACACACCCTCCCTACCTGTCTGCCTTGTGAGTCCTCTGAGGACCAGATCAAAGAGAATAACTACTCACACGTCAAAGCGTAGATTCTGCTTCTCCTCAAAGAAGTAGTCCAGGATGTACTTCCTGACAAAGTCTGGGTTTAGAGTGTTGTCAATCACCTCTGTTCTCCCAAACTAGAAGAGGAAAGAGAGAGTGAGAAAGGGAAAGAGATATATGGAGAGAGAGAGTTGTTTTGTGACAAAATAATCATTAACTTTTAAGTAAGAAAGCAACCAGACTTTTAATTCTCCTCCTCTCCTCTCCCCTCCCCTCCCCTCCCCTCCCCTCCTCTCCTCTCCTCTCCTCTCCTCTCCTCTCCTCTCCTCTCCTCTCAGCTCATTTGTCTTGTAAAGTGCAACAGGAAACTCTCCTCATTCAGTTTAATTACAGCCAGTTAATTAATTCTCTCTCTCTCTCTCTCTCTCTCTCTCTCTCTCTCTCTCTCTCTCTCTCTCTCTCTCTCTCTCTCTCTCTCTCTCTCTCTCTCTCTCTCTCTCTCTCTCTCTCTCTCTCTCTCTCTCTCCCTCCCCCTCTTTTTGTCCCCCTCTCTCCATATCTCTCTCCCTCTCTCTTTTCCTTTATCTTAGCCTGTCTCTCCATCATGACTAGCTACAGGATAGTCTTCTCAATAACAATAACCAGGATAGTCTCCTCAGTAACAATAACCAGGATAGTCTCCTCAGTAACAATAACCAGGATAGTCTCCTCAGTAACAATAACCAGGATAGTCTCCTCAGTAACAATAACCAGAATAGTCCCCTCAGTAACAATAACCAGGATAGTCTCCGATAACCAGGATAGTCTCCTCAATAACAATAACCAGGATAGTCTCCTCAGTAACAATAACCAGGATAGTCTCCTCAGTAACAATAACCAGGATAGTCTCCTCAGTAACAATAACCAGGATAGTCTCCAATAACCAGGATAGTCTCCTCAATAACAATAACCAGGATAGTCTCCTCAGTAACAATAACCAGGATAGTCTCCTCAGTAACAATAACCAGGATAGTCTCCTCAGTAACAATAACCAGAATAGTCCCCTCAGTAACAATAACTAGGATAGTCTCCTCAGTAACAATAACCAGGATAGTCTCCTCAGTAACAATAACCAGGATAGTTCCCTCAGTAACAATAACCAGGATAGTCTCCAATAACCAGGATAGTCTCCTCAATAACAATAACCAGGATAGTCTCCTCAGTAACAATAACCAGGATAGTCTCCTCAGTAACAATAACCAGGATAGTCTCCTCAGTAACAATAACCAGAATAGTCCCCTCAGTAACAATAACTAGGATAGTCTCCTCAGTAACAATAACCAGGATAGTCTCCTCAGTAACAATAACCAGGATAGTTCCCTCAGTAACAATAACCAGGATAGTCTCCAATAACCAGGATAGTCTCCTCAATAACAATAACCAGGATAGTCTCCTCAGTAACAATAACCAGGATAGTCTCCTCAGTAACAATAACCAGGAAAGTCCCCTCAGTAACAATAACCAGGATAGTCTCCTCAGTAACAATAACCAGGATAGTCTCCTCAGTAACAATAACCAGGATAGTCTCCTCAGTAACAATAACCAGGATAGTCTCCTCAGTAACAATTGTCCAATGTTTTCCAGGGAGTCCTGGGTATAGCCTTTCAACTGAACAGAGAAACTAAAGCATGTGAACTAAAGCTTGAGAGGATGAGGTGCTTTAACTGTCATAGTACAGTGTGTGTGTGTGTGTGTGTGTGTGTGTGTGTGTGTGTGTGTGTGTGTGTGTGTGTGTGTGTGTGTGTGTGTGCGTACGTACACACACACACACTGGGGTTAGTTTGTTCCCTCAGCTAATTGTGTCTATAATGAATAATGCATGTTGAGAGGCCTAGCTGAGGCTTTGAGATGAACATGAATAAATGATGGGCCAGTAGAAAGTGTTACTTACCATAAACTGACAGAGAGAATTAATCATTACAGAGTTAGGTCTTAATGAGCAGTCTTAATTATACAGTACTGCAGTCTGTTATACTATACAGTACTGCAGTCTGTTATACTATACAGTACTGCAGTCTGTTATACTATACAGTACTGCAGTCTGTTATACTATACAGTACTGCAGTCTGTTATACTATACAGTACTGCAGTCTGTTATACTATACAGTACTGCAGTCTGTTATACTATACAGTACTGCAGTCTGTTATACTATACAGTACTGCAGTCTGTTATACTATACAGTACTGCAGTCTGTTATACTATACAGTACTGCAGTCTGTTATACTACACAGTACTGCAGTCTGTTATACTTTACAGTACTGCAGTCTGTTATACTACACAGTACTGCAGTCTGTTATACTATACAGTACTGCAGTCTGTTATACTATACAGTACTGCAGTCTGTTATACTACACAGTACTGCAGTCTATTATACTATACAGTACTATTGACGGTTATACTACACAGTACTGCAGTCTATTACACTACACAGTGCTGCAGTCAGTTATACTACAGTTTATTATACTACACGGTACTGCTGTCTATTATACTATACATTATACTTTACTGTACTGCAGTATGTTATACTACACAGAACTGCAGTCTATTATACTATACAGTACTGCAGTCGGTTATACTACACAGTGCTGCAGTATGTTATAGGGAAGCTCAAACATTATGTAGTACTGCTGTCTGTTACAGGAAACTCACACACAATAAAGTACAGTATATCTGTTATACCAAGCTCACACATAACCCTGTATTTTATTTGTATTTATGTATCCCTTATTTAACCTACAGGGACAGGCATAGTAGTACGGTGCCCCTGGAGCAAATTAGGGTTAAGTGCCTTGCTCAAGGACACATCGACAGGTTTTCACCTTATTGGCTCAGGGATTCAATCCAGCAACCTTTCGGTTACTGGCCCAACACTCTAACCGCTAGGCTACCTGCCGCCCCCATATACAGTATACAGGATATTGGTGAGAAACTCACTGCACTACCCGTCACAGGGTACCGGTGTGGGGGAACTAACACATACCCATGTTATAATAGAACACCACGCTTCCTTTCTCTCTCTCTTATTCTGTCCATCTCTGAGCTAACTGTAGATTTAGGACCAGTAAAGATCCCCTCTGAGCCAAGAATAATACATATTTATCTCAAGGACAGGACAGGTGCTTGAGGTACAGGAAGAGATGGTCACAGATGTCCAGAAGAAAACTCACATCAGCATGAGCCAAGAGTCCTAACTTGACAAAGGTAAAAATAATCCTCACCCAAGCGAAGACTCTTAGCCTTATCCAGAGTAATACAGGTAGCTATGGCTTTGGTCCTTATCCAGAGTAATACAGGTAGCTATGGCTCTGGACCTTATCCAGAGTAATACAGGTAGCTATGGCTTTGGACCTTATCTACATGAGGAAATAACAGCCTAACCTGGATGAGCCAGCCAGGCAGCACTACCATTACCTGCCAGCCCGAGACAGACAAACCCTGCTGTGGGGATCTCTGATCTTAGAGCTCCTGCTCTCTGTGGATGTGCACCTCTCTGCTGCCTCTCTAACCTGAACTTGAATACATTGTGGGGAGAGCCTCAGCTTTCTCCCTGACCTTTAAGAATAGAATACATTCAGGGAGAGATGTCGTTCAGACTCTACCCCTCTAATCTACAACTACAACACGTTGTTATTATAAGTCAAGGGGTATGAATACTTTCTGAAGGCACTGTACATTGTGGGGAGAGATGTCGTTCAGACTCTGCCCCTCTATCCGTAAAGGGGATAGAAAAAACAATTTGTGATTTGAAAAAACAACAAAGCAGTCACTTGTTTTGGTAAACAGTTCAGGGAGGGTGCTGGAGAAGGGGATGTACCAATCTCAGAATGCCCCTTTAACTCGAAAACATTGATTGCCCCTTTAACTGGAATATATTGTGGGGAGGAAATATTGGATAAAGCTTCCTCACAGCCTTCACACTAACCATAACAACAATATATTATAGAGTGATATGTCGGATACAGAGCTCTGGCTGTGCACAGCCTCCGCTTCCTTAACTAGAATACACTGTGGGGCAAGATGTGGAGATGTGAGAGAATCCAACTTATAATAATATAAGATGAATGTGATTTATATGTAAAGCCTGGACCAGTAGACCTGGGAGTCTGAACTACAGGGAACCACAGGGAGTCTGGACCAGTAGACCTGGGAGTCTGAACTACAGGGAACCACAGGGAGTCTGGACCAGTAGACCTGGGAGTCTGAACTACAGGGAACCACAGGGAGTCTGGACCAGTAGACCTGGGAGTCTGAACTACAGGGAACCACAGGGAGTCTGTCCCAGGAAAACCACTTATTAAGCCACTAACTACATCAATATCTGTCAGCTCAGCTGGATGGCATGGAATAGTTAATGAGATAGTTTAAAGCAAGTATTCTGTAGATCCATCTTGGGGTCTGGAAGTTAATCTAATATCAGTACAACATGAGGTGAATGATTGACCAACGTAGCCCAACCTATTGGACAACAAAATGGAGACTAGAAAATGAATCAGAGAGCCACTGTCTGTCATAAACCCTGAAAGACCACTAAGTGTTAAAGTGTACTATAGGAAGCACTTTCCTTTCTTCACAGAACTAACAACAATAGTGTCAACTTATTGCATTCCTCGTCCTTCAAGGTAATTACTATGGAGGTTCTAGATGGAGCAGAGTAGTATGGAGGTACTAGATGGAGCAGAGTAGTATGGAGGTTCTAGATGGAGCAGAGTAGTATGGAGGTACTAAATGGATCAGAGTAGTATGGAGGTACTAGATGGAGCAGAGTAGTATGGAGGTACTAGATGGAGCAGAGTAGTATGGAGGTTCTAGATGGAGCAGAGTAGTATGGAGGTACTAAATGGATCAGAGTAGTATGGAGGTACTAGATGGAGCAGGGTAGTATGTAGGTACTAGATGGAGCAGCAGTATGGAGGTACTAGATGGAGCAGAGAATTATGGAGGTACTAGATGGAGTAGTAGTATAGAGGTACTAGATGGAGCAGCAGTATGGAGGTACTAGATGGAGCAGAGTAGTATGGAGGTACTAGATGGAGCAGAGTAGTATGGAGGTACTAGATGGAGCAGCAGTATGGAGGTACTAGATGGAGCAGAGTAGTATGGAGGTACTAGATGGAGCAGAGTAGTATGGAGGTACTAGATGGAGTAGTAGTATAGAGGTACTAGATGGAGTAGTAGTATGTAGGTACTAGATGGAGCAGCAGTACGGAGGTACTAGATGGAGCAGCAGTATGAGAGGCAGTCAGTTGATAGATAGGAGAGGTCCTCCTCCCACAGTAGCACAATAGCAGAACTGGGACTGAGAGACTGTGAAACAGCTTCTATCTCTAGGCCATCAGACAGCTAAACAGCCATCACTAGCACATTAGAGGTTGCTGCCTGTAACCATAGACTAGAAATCACTGGACACTTTAAGAAATGGAACACTAGTCACTATAATAATGTTTACATATCTGGCATCACTCATCTCATATGTACAGTATTCTATACTATCTTTCAGTATCTTAGTCACTTAATATTTACATATCTTGCATTACTCATCTCATATGTATATACTGTATTCAATACTATTCTACTGTATCTGAGTCCATGCTGCTCGTCTATATGTATATAGGCCTAATTCATTCCTTCCTTAGAATTGTGTATTTGGGTATGTGTTGTGTAATTGTTAGATATTACTTGTTAGCTATTACTGCACTGTTGGAACTAGACGCACAAGCATTTCCCTACACCAGCGTTAACATCTGCTAGTAAAATTTGATTTGATTTGATGTGATATGACGGGTCCTCCCACAGTAGAATATAGATATAAATATGACGGGTCCTCCCACAGTAGAATATAGATATAGATATGACAGTTCCTCACACAGTAGCATATAGATATAGATATGACGGGTCCTCCCACAGTAGAATATAGATATAGATATGACAGGTCCTCCCACAGTAGCATATAGATATAGATATGACAGGTCCTCACACAGTAGAATATAGATATAGATATGACAGGTCCTCACACAGTAGTATATAGATATAGATATGACAGGTCCTCCCACAGTAGCATATAGATATAGATATGACAGGTCCTCACACAGTAGAATATAGATATAGATATGACAGGTCCTCACACAGTAGTATATAGATATAGATATGATAGGTCCTCACACAGTAACATATAGATATAGATATGACAGGTCCTCACACAGTAGAGTATAGATATGACAGGTCCTCACACAGTAACATATAGATATGACAGGTCCTCACACAGTAACATATAGATATGACAGGTCCTCACACAGTAACATATAGATATGACAGGTCCTCCCACAGTAGCATATAGATATAGATATGACAGGTCCTCACACAGTAGCATATAGATATAGATATGACAGGTCCTCACACAGTAACATATAGATATAGATATGACAGGTCCTCACACAGTAGCATATAGATATGACAGGTCCTCCCACAGTAGCATATAGATATGACAGGTCCTCACACAGTAGCATATAGATATGACAGGTCCTCACACAGTAACATATAGATATGACAGGTCCTCACACAGAAGCATATAGATATGACAGGTCCTCACACAGTAGCATATAGATATGACAGGTCCTCACACAGTAGCATATAGATATGACAGGTCCTCCCACAGTAGCATATAGATATGACAGGTCCTCCCACAGTAACATATAGATATGACAGGTCCTGTCACGGTGCGTCGGATATAAGGGACGATAGACGGAGCGCTGGTGCAGTGTCATCCTTTTATTATTTTGGAGTTGTTCTCACGAAGCACAAAAATATAAAAGGAGAGTGAAAACAAAAAACAATCTACAAACAAAACACAGTGACTTACTTTGAATGTTGCAGGCAGTGCAGACAGACAAATGAACAATGATCCACACACAGGTGGCTGTGTGTGGTGACTAAATACTATCCCCAATCAGAGACAACGCTATACAGCTGTCTCTGATTGGGGATGATAATCTCCCTAATAGTGTGTGAGAGCTTGGAGCCCAGAAAACCCCTCAAACTGATTTTGGGGGGGGCTATGGGGGTGGTCGGGGATCGAGGGAGAAGAGCCCCGACCACTGCACTCGACCGGCCCCGGACTGGGCACCGGTGGAGCGGACTGCTCCGGCACTGGAGCGAAGCAGACGACCGGCCCTGGACTGGGCACCGGTGGAGGAGGCTCCAGGCCTTGAGCTGTGGCTGGAGGCTCCGGGCTGCTGACCTTCGCTGGAGGTGGCGGAACGCTGACCTTCGCTGGAGGTGGCGGAACGCTGACCTTCGCTGGAGGTGGCGGAACGCTGACCTTCGCTGGAGGTGGCGGAACGCTGACCTTCGCTGGAGGTGGCGGAACGCTGACCTTCGCTGAGGTGGCGGAACGCTGACCTTCGCCGGAGGTGGCGTGGCGCTGACCTTCGCCGGAGGTGGCATGGCGCTGACCTTCGCTGGAGGTGGCGTGGCGCTGACCTTCACTGGAGGCCTCGGGCTGCTGACCTTCACTGGAGGCCTCGGGCTGCTGACCTTCACTGGAGGCCTCGGGCTGCTGACCTTTACTGGAGGCCTCGGGCTGCTGACCTTCACTGGAGGCCTCGGGCTGCTGACCTTCACTGGAGGCCTCGGGCTGCTGACCTTCTCTGGAGGCCTCGGGCTGCTGACCTTCACTGGAGGCCTCGGGCTGCTGACCTTCACTGGAGGCCTCGGGCTGCTGACCTTCTCTGGAGGCCTCGGGCTGCTGACCTTCTCCGGAGGTCTCGGGCTGCTAACCTTCACCGGAGGCCTCGGGGTGCTGACCTTCACAGGAGGCCTCGGGCTGCTGACCTTCTCCGGAGGTCTCGGGCTGCTGACCTTCTCCGGAGGTCTCGGGCTGCTGACCTTCACAGGAGGCCTCAGGCTGCTGACCTTTACAGGAGACCTCAGGCTGCTGACCGTCACAGGAGGCCTCGGGCTGCTGACCTTCTCCGGAGACCTCAGGCTGGATGCCGTGCCCACCCTGGGCACCGACGCAGAGGTGGTCTTCAGCCCTGCAGCTGGTCTGGCTGTCGGCCCCAGACTGGGCACCGACACGCTATGGAGCTCCTGCTCCACAGCGGGACTGAACGTCGTGCCCACCCTGGGCACCGACGCAGAGATGGTTCCCAGCCCTCTGGTGGGGCTGGCTGTCGGCCCCAGACTGGGCACCGACACGCTATGGAGCTCCTGCTCCACAGCGGGGCTGAACGTCGTGCCCACCCTGGGCACCGACGCAGAGATGGTTTCCAGCCCTCTGGTGGGGCTGGCTGTCGGCCCCAGACTGGGCACCGACACGCTATGGAGCTCCTGCTCCACAGCGGGGCTGAACGTCGTGCCCACCCTGGGCACCGACGCAGAGATGGTTTCCAGCCCTCTGGTTGGGCTGGCTGTCGGCCCCAGACTGGGCACCGACGCGCTATGGAGCTCCTGCTCCACAGCGGGGCTGAACGTCGTGCCCACCCTGGGCACCGACGCAGAGATGGTTTCCAGCCCTCTGGTTGGGCTGGCTGTCGGCCCCAGACTGGGCACCGACACGCTATGGAGCTCCTGCTCCACAGCGGGACTGAACGTCGTGCCCACCCTGGGCACCGACGCAGAGATGGTATCCAGCCCTGTGGTTGGGCTGGCTGTCGGCCCCAGACTGGGCACCGACACGCTATGGAGCTCCTGCTCCACAGCGGGGCTGAACGTCGTGCCCACTCTGGGCACCGACGCAGAGATGGTCTCCAACCACAGAGCTGTGCTGGCGACCGTCGCGGTAGCCTCCGTGCGAGGAGTAGGCACGGGGCGTACTGGACTGGGGGAACGCACCACTGTTCTGATGCGAGGCGCTGGCACAGGTCGCACCGGGCTGGGGAAACGCACTGTTGGGTTGTTGCGTTTAGCTGGCACGGGTCGCGCCGGGCTGGGGAAACGCACCGTTTGGCTGGTGCGCGGAGCAGGCGCGGGCCGTACCGGGCTGGGGAAACGCACCGTTGGCTGGGTGCATTTAGCTGGTACGGGTCGCACCGGGCTAGTGTTGCGCACCGATGGTTTGGTGCGCTGAGTCGGTCTCCTCCTCCTCCGACTCTGGACCGGCGCTGGAGGCACCGGACTGGGAACTGGCGCTGGAGCACGACTGTCCCTCTCGTGCCTACTCCACCGCCAATCCCCATCCTGTGAGGGTTCTTCCGGGAACCCCCACGAGTGAGGGAACAGAAGCACATCGTCGTCGTCTTCCTCCGACTCCTCTATGTACTCCCGCTCCCATGGCTGTAGGGGCTCCTCCTGGAACCCCCACGAGTGCAGTGGTCGGGGCTCTTCTCCCTCGATCCCCGACCACCCCCATAGCCCCCCCCCCAAAATCAGTTTGAGGGGTTTTCTGGGCTCCAGGCTGGTCCTCAACTCTAGCCCGGTGACGTGTCCTCCGTCTCCGGCGCCTCGGCTGCTCCGGACCCCAGCCTTCCTCCACCGCATGATAATGGTAGACATCCTCTTTCGATAATTTCCCCATATCGTAGAGGATGTCTACCAATGTCTGCTCTCGCTGCGTCCCAGGGTGGTGGATCATTCTGTCACGGTGCGTCGGATATAAGGGACGATAGACGGAGCGCTGGTGAAGTGTCATCCTTTTTTATTTAATGAGGTGTTCTCACGAAGCATTAAATACAGAAAAGGAAATGACTGAAACTAAATACACTATGAAACTAAATATACTACGAAACAAAAACACAGTGACTTACGTTGTATGCTGCAGGCAGTGCAGACAAACACAAACGAACAATGATCCACCACCCTGGGACGCAACGGGGAATAACATTAGGAGATATCCTCCTCGGTATGGGGAAAATTACCGAGGAGGAACACTCCTATTATCACTCGGTGGATCATTGTTCGTTTGTGTTTGTCTGCACTGCCTGCAGCATACAACGTAAGTCACTGTGTTTTTGTTTCGTAGTATATTTAGTTTCGTAGTGTATTTAGTTTCAGTCATTTCCTTTTCTGTATTTAATGCTTCGTGAGAACACCTCATTAAATAAAAAAGGATGACACTTCACCAGCGCTCCGTCTATCGTCCCTTATATCCGACGCACCGTGACAGGTCCTCACACAGTAACATATAGATATGACAGGTCCTCACACAGTAACATATAGATATGACAGGTCCTCACACAGTAACATATAGATATGACAGGTCCTCACACAGTAACATATAGATATGACAGGTCCTCACACAGTAACATATAGATATGACAGGTCCTCACACAGTAACATATAGATATGACAGGTCCTCACACAGTAACATATAGATATGACAGGTCCTCACACAGTAACATATAGATATGACAGGTCCTCACACAGTAACATATAGATATGACAGGTCCTCACACAGTAACATATAGATATGACAGGTCCTCACACAGTAACATATAGATATGACAGGTTCCTCACACAGTAACATATAGATATGACAGGTCCTCACACAGTAACATATAGATATGACAGGTTCCTCACACAGTAACATATAGATATGACAGGTCCTCACACAGTAACATATAGATATGACAGGTTCCTCACACAGTAACATATAGATATGACAGGTCCTCCCACAGTAACATATAGATATGACAGGTCCTCCCACAGTAACATATAGATATGACAGGTCCTCCCACAGTAACATATAGATATGACAGGTCCTCCCACAGTAACATATAGATATGACAGGTCCTCACACAGTAACATATAGATATGACAGGTCCTCACACAGTAACATATAGATATGACAGGTCCTCCCACAGTAGCATAAGACAGGTCTTCCTATAGCTAGGAGACTACTTCCTAATTGTTATAGCAGTACTACATGGAGGAGGAGAGTGAAGGGCTTTGAGAGGCAGTCGATAGTTAGAAGGCTCATTACTCCTACATAAGACAGTTCCTCCTACATTATAGCATAACGACAGTAGTGGGAGGAGTGGGAGAGGCTATGGGACAGCTCAATGACAGCTAGGAGAGTTCGTCTGGAAGAGAACGCTGACTGACAGAAGAGTTCCTAGAAGAGTAGAAGAGGCTATGAGAGGCAGTTGATAGATAGGAGAGAGTTGGGTTCCTCCCACAGCAGCTGACAGAGATGACCGTTTCTACCACAGAAGGAGGACAGTTCCTCCCTCCTACAGAGTAGATAAAGGACAGTTCCTCCCTCCTACAGAGTAGATAAAGGACAGTTCCTCCCTCCTACAGAGTAGATAAAGGACAGTTCCTCCCTCCTACAGAGTAGATAAAGGACAGTTCCTCCCTCCTACAGAGTAGATAAAGGACAGTTCATCCCTCCTACAGAGTAGATAGAGGAGTTCCTCCCTCCTACAGAGTAGATAGAGGAGTTCCTCCCTCCTACAGAGTAGATAGATAGAGGACAGTTCATCCCTCCTACAGAGTAGATAGATAGAGGACAGTTCATCCCTCCTACAGAGTAGATAGATAGAGGACAGTTCATCCCTCCTACAGAGTAGATAGATAGAGGACAGTTCATCCCTCCTACAGAGTAGATAGATAGAGGACAGGTCATCCCTTCTACAGAGTAGATAGAGGACAGTAAAAATTCCCTGTCTTAGGTCAGTTAGGATCACCACTTAATTTTAAGAATGTGAAATGTCAGAATAATAGTAGAGAGAATTATTTATTTCAGCTTTTATTTCTTTCATCACATTCCCAGTGGGTCAGAAGTTTACATACACTCAATAAGTATTTGGTAGCATTGCCTTTAAATTGTTTAACTTGGGTCAAACGTTTCATGTAGCCTTCAATAAGCTTCCCACAATAAGTTGGGTGAATTTTGGCCCATTCCTCCTGACAGAACTGGTGTAACTGAGTCAGGTTTGTAGGCCTATTTGCTCGAACAGACTTTTTCATTTTCTATAGGTTTGAGATCAGGGCTTGTGATGGCCACTCCAATACCTTGACTTTGTTGTCCTTAAGCCATTTTGCAACAACTTTGGAAGTATGCTTGGGGTCGTTGTCCATTTGGAAGACCCATTTGCCACAAGCTTTAACTTCCTGACTGATGTCTTGAGATGTTGCTTCAATATATCCACATAATTTTCCTTCCTCATGATGCCATCTATTTTGTGAAGTGCACCAGTCCCTCCTGCAGCAAAGCACCCCCACAACATGATGCTGCCACCCACGTGCTTCACGGTTGGGATGGTGTTCTTCAGCTTGTAAGCCTCCCCATTTTTCCTACAAACATAACGATGGTCGTTATGGCCAAACAGTTCTATTTTTGTTTCATCAGACCAGAGGACATTTCTCCAAAAAGTACGATCTTTGTCCCCATGTGCTGTTGCAAACCACAATCTGTTTTTTTTAATGGCGGTTTTGGAGCAGTGGCTTCTTCCTTGCTGTGCAGCCTTTCAGGTTATGTCGATATAGGACTTGTTTTACTGTGGATATAGATACTTTTGTACCTGTTTCCTCCAGCATCTTCACAAGGTCCTTTGCTGTTGTTCTGGGATTGATTTGCACTTTTCGCACCAAAGTGCGTTCATCTTTAGGAGACAGAACGCGTCTACTTCCTGAGCGGTATGACGGCTGCGTGGTCCCATGGTGTTTATACTTGCGTACTATTGTTTGTATAGATGAATGTGGTACCTTCAGGCGTTTGGAAATTGCTCCCAAGGATGAACCAGACTTGTGGGGGTCTACAATTTTTTTTCTGAGGTCTTGGCTGATTTCTTTTGATTCGAGCAAAGAGGCACTGAGTTTGAAGGTAGGCCTTGAAATACATCCACAGGTACACCTCCAATTGACTCAAATTATGTCAATTAGCCTATCAGAAGCTTCTAAAGCTGTTTAAAGGTACTGTCAACTTAGTGTATGTAAACTTCTGACCCACTGGAATTGTGATATCGGGAATTAGAAGTGAAATAATCTGTCTGTAAACAATTGTTGGAAGAATTACTTGTGTCATGCACAAAGTAGATGTCCTAACCGACTTGCCAAACATTAGTTTGTTAACATGAAATCTGTAGAGTGGTTGAAAAATGAGTTTGAATGACTTCAACCTAAGTGTATGTAAACTTCCGACTTCAACTGTAGATAGCAGAATCCCTCCTACAGAAGTAGGGCTATATACGAGACAGTGGATAGATAGGAAGAGTTCCACCCACCGATAGAAGAGTAATTAGGGTGAGACAGTGAGGAGAGGAGAGCTCAGACCGGAGGACAAAAAACCCATTTGATGAGAGAGGGGCTGACACCAATGCTTAGCTCTACCAACTCCACACAGCTTGACTCTGCCTCACAAAGCCAATCTGCCCGGAGGCAAATAACAAGCCCCATATCTCTTTAAAAAGAGAGATTTAGCGCCTGCTGCACCCTGAGCTTGTTATCTGTTAGTGTGTGGCATGTTACCTGATAACAACAGAGAGAAGAAGAGACAGGAACAGAGAGAAGAAGAGACAGGAACAGAGAGAAGAAGAGACAGGAACAGAGAGAAGAAATGAAATAACACATCAGTGTTAAACAAATCCAAATACATTTTAGATTTTAGATTCTTCAAAGTAGCCACCCTTTGCCTTGATGACAGCTTTGCACACTCTTGGCAGAGCATGAGCGCAGCATTTATTTTTCAACTGGAATCAATGAGCCCAATCAGTGACAACAACATCATAAACAACAGAGTAGGGCTGGATAATAAGTCCTTAGTTTTTGGGGTCATGCTCATGTAAAACAATTTGGCTAATCTATACTTCCATATTTCCAAGTCCCATTGTTGAAGATCAAGGATTGGAATGACTGGAATTCTGATAGACTTTGGTTTGTAATGTAAAGATACAATTTAATTGTATTATTATATGTAGTAGAAAGCGATGGGTTAGAAGAAGCCTACATAACCAACCCATAAAGTAAAATGTAACATCCATATATGTCCAGCTATGTAAACTTTAACATTGATTTATCTTACAATAGATGTTGTTCAATTAGTAACATACATGTTTGTCTTCTTCTAATGTCTCTTAAGGGGAAAGTAATCTAAAAGTAACGGAATGTAATCAGATTACGTTACTGAGTTTGGGTAATCCAAAAGTTACGTTACTGATTACAATTTTGGACAGGTAACTTGTAACTAACGGATTAGATTTAGAAAGTAACCCACCCAACCCTGTCTGCAGGACACAACGTCTTGGGACGTTCAGATAGAAATATGCTATGTAGAACAAACATGCCTCTTCGACATGTAGAATAAGGAATCACAACGGCTCTATTCATGGGGTTTTTATCTGCAATGCTCGAGAACGTTTTGCAACTGAACATGGCTCAGGTCTACCTTCCAGGTATAGAGCAGTGAACTACCTATAAAGACATCTATCTGAACTCACTGCACCTCATGCTGAAATTCGGCCTCAATGAAGAAACTCTGTCCTGGGTTAAGGGTAAGGCCAGGTTCCTGGCAGACCTGGAGAGATTCTGACACTGACGCTAATCCTTATCGATATGTACAGCAATCGCCCTAACGGCCAATTGCTCAGAGCAAAAACATGCCCTAAGCCAAGCAATGAATATTGACAAGCCAATCAATAGAGACTAGAGTGATTGTCAGCACCAGCGTCCATCTGGAGACAGACAGGGCTGGAACAGAACAGATTGCTGCTGAGTCTGTGTATTCCAGAACAATTATAATTAGTGTTCCACAAGCTAGATTCTAGATTGTTCTGGAGAGGAAAATAGAGGCAGGTTGATTGAACTACTGATGCTGGGGAGACAGTCATTCTCTCTGCTGACTAGTTTACAGTATAGAGACTCTAAATTGTTATAGACAGGAATGGAGAGTAGTTTGATTGAGTCTAGATTGTTGTGGAAAGAAAGAAAGAAAGAAAGAAAGAAAGAAAGAAAGAAAGAAAGAAAGAAAGAAAGAAAGAAAGAAAGAAAGAAAGAAAGAAAGAAAGAAAGAAAGAAAGAAAGAAAGAAAGAAAGAGGGTTGTTCTGCTTCTTACCTCTCGCCATTGTTTGGTCTCCACGCCCTGAGTGTACAACACCACCACTGGGGAGGGAGGGATGGAGATTAGCAATCAATTTGAATCACAGTGACATTTCTTCACTTCATAAAACAAAACAAAAGCTCTTTCTATCATCACATTCTTCCTTAATAATCTTCATTATGCACTGCCATGCCCGCTGTCTGCCCAGTATCACATTATCAGATCTAGCTGTTAATCTCTGCAGGTGAGAGATTACAGACTAACGATTAACAAAGCCTCCAACAGTGCAACAGTGATTGCATGATCACAAATAGGATTTCTAAGCAGTAGGTTTCCCTTCATCTCCCTCTTTGATTTCCTCACTTCAAACGGTGGCAGCGCAGAAGAAGCATTGCATGCAGGGACAGGACATGTGACCTGTCATATATAACCCCAGGTCCTTCTCAGTGCATGCAGGGACAGGACATGTGACCTTTCAGATATTACCCCAGGTCCATCTTATTTTGGGGGGAATTTGTAATAAGGGTACTGGGGGGGATAGTGTGAAGTATTATACCCCGGTCTCTTAGAAGGGTACTGGGGGGATTATACCCCGGTCTCTTAGAGGGGGACTGGGGGGATTATACCCCGGTCTCTTAGAGGGGGACTGGGGGGATTATACCCCGGTCTCTTAGAGGGGGACTGGGGTATAGAGTGTGATTGTTTATAAACACTAAAGGATTGAACTCTGACCCTGATATGTGATTCTCATGATTCCATATATATTGCGATTCGATACTGCAATTTTATTGTGTTTTTATGTTCTAAACAAATTGTTAACTTTATGTCTGCTGCAGAGAGACAAGAGAGCCATGAGAAAAATAGTTTTGATCAGTCAGGGAAATAAAACCGCTGAAAACATGTTGACTCACTATTTTAAAAGTAGCTGAAGAACAAGGATGAAATAGCCGTCTAACGCTAGCTAACTCTACCTACATTAGAAACAAATATTTGTGTTCAGTCAGGGCTGTGTTTGAACCATGCTGTAGCTGCATTGCATTAAAGGGATTTTGGCCATGAGGCCCTTTACCTACTTCCCCAGAGTCAAGTGTGCTGAACTCATGGATACCATTTGTATGTATCTGCGTCCAGTATGAAGGAAGTTAGAGGTAGTTTTGCGAGCCAATGCTAACTAGCGTCTACAGTAACATCTATAGACTTCCAGTCATTGTGTTAAAGCTAGTTAGCAACTTCCTCCACGAATTCATCTGACTCTGGGGAAGTAGACAAAGGGCCTCATGGCCAAAATCACAAACTATCGCTTTAAGCTACTGTCTCTTTCTGTAACTCTAGCTGTGATGAAGACCTGTCACATTACTGTGCAAAACGAGATGCAGTTATTGAGGGAACACTTTGGAATAGCAGAGTCAACTAAATCACAGACAAGCCCAGATAAAGTAAAGGGAAGTGTAGGGCAGGGGTGTCAAACTCATTCCATGGAGGGTTTAGTGTCTGCAGGTTTTTGTTCTTAAGACCTAGACAACCAGGTGAGGGGTGTTCCTTACTAATTAGTGACCTTAATTCATCAATCAAGTACAAGGGTGGAGCGATAACCAGCCGACACTCGGCCCGCCGTGGAATGAGTTTGACACCTGTGGTATAGAGGAAGGAAGAAACATTTTATGAAATAATGGAGTGCTGATCTTCATTCTTTACACGTACTAGCCATGTAGGCTAAGCCGGTCATTCTTCTGTAATTCAATGCAATACAGTGACAATTGTGATGAATGTGAAATGAAAAGTGTAAAAGTAAAGTACTTACATGGATCAGATTTGGAGAATGTGTCTCTGTCTAATAGATCCCTGAAAGAGAAGAAATTAGTCTGATTTAATATTTATGAAGCAGGCTCAGAGAGCGCGGTCATAATAGTTCATAAGGTGGTCTTAAGAGTTTATATGGAGGTCATAAGAGTTCATAAGGAGGTCATAAGAGGAAATAACAGGTCATAAGAGGAAATAGCAGGTCGTACAGTCGTATGAAAACGTTTGGGCACCCCTGACAATTTCCATGATTTCCATTTATAGATAATTGAGTGTTTGGATCAGCAATTTCATTTTGATCTATCAAATAACTGATGGACACAGTAATATTTCAGTAGTGAAATGAGGTTTATTGGATTAACAGAAAATGTACAATATGCATCAAAACGAAATTAGACAGGTGCATACATTTGGGCACCCCAACAGAAAAATCACATCAATATTTAGTAGATCCTACTTTTGCTAAAATAACAGCCTCTAGACGCTTCCTATAGCCTCTGATGAGTGTCTGGATTCTGGATGAAGGTATTTTGGACCATTCCTTACAAAACATCTCCAGTTCAGTTAGGTTTGATGGTTGCCGAGCATGGACAGCCCGCTTCAAATCATCCCACAGATTCTCAATGATATTCAAGTCTGGGGACTGGGATGGCCATTCCAGAACATTGTACTTGTTCCTCTGCATAAATGCCCGGGTAGATTTTGAGCAGTGTTTTGGGTTGTTGTCTTGTTGAAATATCCAGCCCCAGCGTAACTTCAATTTTGTGACTGATTCTTCAACATTATTCCCAAAAATCTGCTGATATTAAGTGGAATCCATGCGACCCTCAACTTTAACAAGATTCCCAGTACCGGCACTGGCCACACAGCATGATGGAACCCCCACCAAATTTTACTGTGGGTAGCAAGTGTTTTTCTTGGAATGCTGTGTTCTTTTGCCGCCATGCATAATGCCCCTTGTTATGACCAAATAACTCAATCTTTGTTTCATCAGTCCACAGCACCTTATTCCAAAATGAAGCTGGCTTGTCCAAATGTGCGTTTGCATACCTCAAGCGACTCTGTTTGTGGCGTGTGTGCAGAAAAGGCTTCTTCCGCATCACTCTCCCGTACAGCTTCTCCTTGTGCAAAGTGCGTTGAATTGTTGAACGATGCACAGTGACACCATCTGCAGCAAGATGATGTTGTAGGTCTTTGGAGGTGGTCTGTGGGCTGTTTTTGACCGTTCTCACCATCCTTCGCCTTTGCCTCTCCGATATTTTACTTGGCTTGCCACTTCTGGCCTTAACAGGAACTGTGCCTGTGGTCTTCCATTTCATTTTCTGTGACAACAGAGTAAATTATTATGCAGCCTCAGAGGGGTGCCCAAACTTTTTCATACGACTGTAAGAGAGATCATAACCATCAAGATATAGACAATGTTTGTACTGTGTACTGTTTTGGCTGTGTGTGTACTGAAATAATATATTTATTCAAGTAAACGTTTATTTTGCCAATAATCCCACTCAATTCAACTCAAATACATATATATATATATATAACTACTTTTAAGACGTTTAGCATATAGCCTAGAATACAGTTTCCTCTCTTTAGAACACATCCCATTACACACTGCTTCATCAAAATGTCTCCATATAGTCCTGCATATTGTATAATTATTACATGGTTATTTACAATCAGGTGGTGCAGGCTCTACATCCCTACAGGCTCTACAGCCTCAAAAATCCATACATCCCTACAGGCTCTACATCCCTACATCCCTACAGGCTCTACATCCCTACATCCCTACAGGCTCTACATCCGTACATCCCTACAGGCTCTACATCCCTACATCCCTACAGGCTCTACATCCCTACATCCCTACAGGCTCTACATCCCTACATCCCTACAGGCTCTACATCCCTACAGGCTCAACATCCCTACATCCCTAGAGGCTTTACATCCCTACAGGCTCTACATCCCTACACCCCTACAGGCTCTACATCCCTACAGCCTCTACATCCCTAAATCCCTACAGGCTCTACATCCCTACAGCCTCTACATCCCTACATCCCTAGAGGCTTTACATCCCTACAGGCTCTACATCCCTACATCCCTACAGGCTCTACATCCCTACACCCCTACAGGCTCTACATCCCTAAAGGATCCCTACATCCCTACATTCCTACAGGCTCTACATCCCTACAGGCCCTACATCCCTACAGGCTCTACATCCTTACAGGCTCTACATCCTTACAGGCTCTACATCCCTACAGGCTCTACATCCCTACATCCCTACAGGCTCTACATCCCTACATCCCTAAAGGCTCTACATCCCTACAGGCACTACATCCCTAAATCCCTACAGGCTCTACATCCCTACATCTCTACAAGCTCTACATCCCTACATCCCTACAGGAACTACATCCCTACAGGCTCTACATCCGTACAGGCTCTACATCCGTACAGGCTCTACATTCCTACATCCCTACAGGCTCTACATCCCTACAGGCTCTACATCCCTACAGGCTCTACATCCCTACAGGCTCTACATCCCTACATCACTACATCCCTACAGGCTCTGCATCCCTACATCCCTACAGGCTCTACATCACTACAGGCTCTACATCCCTACAGGCTCTATATCCCTACATCCCTACAGGCTCTACATCCCTACAGGCTCTACATCCCTACATCCCTACATCTCTACAGGCTCTACATCCCTACAGGAACTACATCCCTACATCCCTACAGGCTCTACATCCCTAAAGGCTGAGAGGCAGTTCAATAAATACATACCAGACCCTTATCAAGTCATTAAACATGACCCTAACCCAACCCTCTGATTCAGTACAGGCATCAAGTCATTATACATTACCCTAACCCAACCCTCTGATTACTGCAATGTTAGGGGAAGTGTGTATGTGTGTGTGTGTGTGTGTGTGTGTGCCTGCCTGCATGTGTGTGTGATGCTATTATCATTGTTTAATGTAGGTTATTGTCAGCGGTTACCCTGTGGCTGACCTGACTATAGTCAGAATGTTGTCATTGTAATTATCATAGGAGAAAACAAAGCCATCTATGTAAAACACACATACACACACTTGTACGCATGCACACACACACACACTCACACACACACCTCGTCGCAACCACCTGGCTCTGTTCTGTTTTGTCTTCCATTAAGCTAAACGAATCAGCTTGTCCGTCACCTATTCCCTGTCTGTCTGAATGGAACATACGGAATCAAGAGCACAGTATTCTATTTCCTCATGTCACTGTGCTAATTAGAGAGATAAATTGTGAAAGTCTGGGTGGGTGTTGGGTGTTAATGTTATTGTGCCAGTCTGGGTGGGTGTTGGGTGTTAATGTTATTGTGCCAGTCTGGGTGGGTGTTGGGTGTTAATGTTATTGAGCCAGTCTGGGTGGGTGTTGGGTGTTAATGTTATTGAGCCAGTCTGGGTGGGTGTTGGGTGTTAATGTTATTGAGCCAGTCTGGGTGGGTGTTGGGTGTTAATGTTATTGAGCCAGTCTGGGTGGGTGTTGGGTGTTAATGTTATGAAGTTGTGAACATCTGTCCCGTCTATCTGATAGAGCTGTTTAATTGTGTTAAGATAAAGGGGCTAGCTAATACATGTACACATAGGATACATCAAATGGCACCTCGCTATTCTCTATATTGGTCTTACCAAAAGGAGAGCACTGTAAAGGGAACAGGGTGCCAAACGTAACTACTTTTGATTCCATTTTGGATTCAGATGGTTGCATACTGAACAGATCACTAGTATGCATACAGAACAGATCACTAGTATGCATACAGAACAGATCACTAGTATGCATACTGAACAGATCACTAGTATGCATACTGAACAGATCACTAGTATGCATACAGAACAGATCACTAGTATGCATACAGAACAGATCACTAGTATGCATACTGAACAGATCACTAGTATGCATACTGAACAGATCACTAGTATGCATACTGAACAGATCACTAGTATGCATACTGAACATATCACTAGTATGCATACTGAACAGATCACTAGTATGCATACTGAACAGATCACTAGTATGCATACTGAACAGATTACTAGTATGCATACTGAACAGATCACTAGTATGCATACAGAACAGATCACTAGTATGCATACTGAACATATCACTAGTATGCATACTGAACAGATCACTAGTATGCATACTGAACAGATCACTAGTATGCATACTGAACAGATCACTAGTATGCATACTGAACATATCACTAGTATGCATACTGAACAGATCACTAGTATGCATACTGAACAGATCACTAGTATGCATACAGAACAGATCACTAGTATGCATACTGAACAGATTACTAGTATGCATACTGAACAGATCACTAGTATGCATACAGAACAGATCACTAGTATGCATACTGAACAGATCACTAGTATGCATACAGAACAGATTACTAGTATGCATACTGAACAGATCACTAGTATGCATACAGAACAGATTACTAGTATGCATACTGAACAGATCACTAGTATGCATACAGAACAGATTACTAGTATGCATACAGAACAGATCACTAGTATGCATACAGAACAGATTACTAGTATGCATACTGAACAGATCACTAGTATGCATACAGAACATATTACTAGTATGCATACTGAACAGATCACTAGTATGCATACAGAACAGATCACTAGTATGCATACAGAACAGATCACTAGTATGCATACAGAACAGATCACTAGTATGCATACTGAACATATCACTAGTATGCATACTGAACATATCACTAGTATGCATACTGAACAGATCACTAGTATGCATACAGAACAGATCACTAGTATGCATACAGAACAGATCACTAGTATGCATACAGAACAGATCACTAGTATGCATACTGAACATATCACTAGTATGCATACTGAACATATCACTAGTATGCATACAGAACAGATTACTAGTATGCATACAGAACAGATCACTAGTATGCATACAGAACAGATTACTAGTATGCATACAGAACAGATCACTAGTATGCATACAGAACAGATCACTAGTATGCATACAGAACAGATCACTAGTATGCATACAGAACAGATCACTAGTATGCATATAAAACAGATCACTAGTATGCATACAGAACAGATCACTAGTATGCATACAGAACAGATCACTAGTATGCATACTGAACATATCACTAGTATGCATACAGAACAGATTACTAGTATGCATACAGAACAGTTCACTAGTATGCATACAGAACAGATTACTAGTATGCATACAGAACAGATCACTAGTATGCATATAAAACAGATCACTAGTATGCATACAGAACAGATTACTAGTATGCATACAGAACAGATCACTAGTATGCATACAGAACAGATTACTAGTATGCATACAGAACAGATCACTAGTATGCATATAAAACAGATCACTAGTATGCATACAGAACAGATCACTAGTATGCATATAAAACAGATCACTAGTATGCATACAGAACAGATTACTAGTATGCATACAGAACAGATCACTAGTATGCATACAGAACAGATTACTAGTATGCATACAGAACAGATCACTAGTATGCATATAAAACAGATCACTAGTATGCATACAGAACAGATCACTAGTATGCATACAGAACAGATCACTAGCCACGCTGAACAATTTTAACTTAAATACTAGACCTGTCATAACTGCTTAATAGACATGAATCCATTTGCGCTCTCTCTCTCTCTCTCTCTCTCTCTCTCTCTCTCTCTCTCTCTTTCTCTCTCTCTTCTCTGTCTCTTCTCTCTCTCTCTTCTCTCTTTCTCGTTCTCTCTCTCACTCTTCTCTCTCTCGTTCTCTCTCTCTCTTGTTCTCTCTCTCTATTTCTCTCATTCTCTCTCTCTCTTCCTCTCTCTCTCTCGTTCTCTCTTTCTCTCGTTCACCCTCTCTCTCTCCTATATCCCTCTCACTCATTCTCTCACTCTCTCTTTCTCTATCACTCTTTTCTCTCACTCTTCTCTCTATCTCACTCTTCTCTCTCTTGTTCTCTCTCTCTCCCTCGATCTCTCTCTCTCTTTCTCTCTCTCTCACCGTTCTCTCTCACTCTTCTCTCTTTCTCTCTCTCGTTCTCTCTTTCTCTTATTCTCTCTCTCTCTCGTTCTCTCACTCTCACTTTCTCTCTCACACTTCTCTCTCTCACTCTTCTCTCTCACTCTTCTCTCTCTCTCTCGTTCTCTCATTCTCTCTCTTTATCTCGTTCTCTCTCTCTCTCGTTCTCTCTCTCTCGTTCTCTCTATTTCTCTCTCACTCTATGATCTCCACATATGTGGTTCCCACCGTGAAGCATGGAGGAGGAGGTGTGATGGTGTGCAGGTGCTTTGATGGTGACACTGTCTGTGATTTATTTAGAATTCAAGGCACTCTTAACCAGAATGGCTACCACAGCATTCTGCAGCGATACGCCATCCCATCTGGTTTGCGGTTAGTTGGACAATCATTTGTTTTTCAACAGGACAATGACACAACACACCTCCAAGAAGCAGAGTGAAAGAGTGTTGCATCAGATGACCTGGCATCCACAATCCTCCATGCCAAAGAGTTCAATTTTTTCTCATCACAGTCTTTAACGTGCCTTTTTGCAAACTCCAGAAGTGCTGTCATGTGCCTTTTTCTCAGGAGTTGCTTCCGTTTTACCACTCTCCCATAAAGCCCAGATTGGTGTAGTGCTGTTGTCCTTCTGGCAGGTTCTCCCATCTCAGCCAAGGTACTCTGTAGTTCTGTCAGAGTGGTCATTGGGTTCTTGGTCACCTCCCAGTTGCGCAGTTTGGTCGGACATCCAGCTCTAGGCAGAGTCTGGGTAGTTCCCTAATTTTTCAATTTCCCAATGATGAAGCCCATAGAAGAAATGACTGCCCAGACTCTGCAGTTAAACCGCAGTTAGAGATCTACTAACAGTTCCTTGGACTTCATGGTATAGTTTCTACTCTGACATGCACTGTCAACTGTGGTGCCTTATATAGACAGGTGTGTTTCTTTCTAAATCATGTCCAAACAATGTGAATTGGCCACAGGTGGACTCCAATCAAGTAGGAGTGACATCTTAAGGATGATCAAAGGAAATTTGGAGTGTCATAGCAAAGGGGTGTGAATACTTATGTCAATTAGATTTCTGTATTTCATTTTCAATAAATGTGCAACATTTTCAAAAAACATGTTTTCACTTTGACATTATGGGGTATTGTGTGTAGATGGGTGAGAACAAAACTATATTTAATCCATTTTGAATTTAGGAAGTAACACAACAACATTTTGAATAAGTTAAGGGGTATGAATACTTTCTGAAGGCATTACACTCAGAGGTCCTCTCTGCCTATTAGAACCTCCACAGAGTTACTTTCCACTTCGCTTAGCAGGAATTCATGCCAATTGTACCATGTCTCTCTCCTCTGCACCAGCTAAACACACAAACTGTCAATCTGACACATTTGGAATGGAGCCTATACAGTATATACACACACGCACGCACGCATGCACACACACAAGCACGCACACACACACACACACACACACAAGCACGCACACACACACACACACACACACGCCTACACACACAAACACACACACACACCAATATACCTCCAGGAGTCTCTTGATATGATGTGGCTATACAGTATGTGATAAGGTTAAAATCTATGTACGGTGTCTGACAGAAAGGTTACTGACACCATCATGTCAACAACATCCAGTATATATGTATATGTGTATACAGTATACAGTATATGACTGTTTGAGCACTTCAGCTCTGCATGTCAGAGGGTAAGAGAGCTTCTGAATTTAGTGCTCTGCTCACTGAACCCGTCACAACCATAACTGTCATATCATTCATAGCTACATCTCCCCTCTCCTGTTAATCAAATACAGAACCTCTCACTGTCTATCTCCCAACCCTTAGCCTCTGCCGAGTCCCAAACATCCGGCAGTTACGGTTTTCAGGGGAAGTGGAAAGAGAGCCTTTTGGACGTTAACAAGGCAACACTTCATCCTAACCCCTCCTCCATATTTAGCGGATTGGATGTACAGTGCAGAAGAGAACATCTCTCAACCGTTTTTTTTAGACCGGTCTGTAGGGGACCTAGTTTCAGGCGTTTCTTTTAAGCCTGCTACATTAGGTTCCCCAACCCTAAACCAGCTTTGATGTAAGGTCAAATAACCTAGATCCTACAAATACATACAGTATAACCAGACAGGATTCAAAGCACACATTGACTCTTAGAGTGGGGTGTACGGGGTACCTTGATTCTGGGGTGCATGGAGTACCCTAATTTTGGGGCTTATAGGTTACCCTGATTCTGGGGTGTATGAAGTAACCTGATTCTGGGCCCTACGGGGTACCCTGATTCTGGGGCGTATGGGGTAACCTGATTCTGGGGTGTTTAATGGGCTACCCTGATTATGGGGTGTCTTATGAGGTACCCTGATTTATTGTGGGAAACCCTATTTACCCGCAAATCAAACCATGAAACTGGTTGACTTTGGAGTGACATAAACATGACATAAACATGACATAAACATGACAATGGTCATCTTCTGGACTCTCACATGGCTCATTATGATATTTCTTAATGTCGTTCTTGTTACTTTTTGGATTATGTCCATATTGTTTTGTATTGCTAGGTATTACTGCACTGGTGGAGCTAGAAACACAAGCATTTTGCTGCACCTGCGATAACATCTGAAAATCTATGTATGTGACCAATAAAATGTTATTTGACTTGATGGGGCTGTGGGTCGTGACCCAACAATGCCATTGTCATCAGCTTGTTCCTGGTTCCAGATGAGACAGTATTAATAGCATAGACACTTCTTTAGTACAGCCAAGTATTTTCTGATCTAAACTCATTTTCTCCTCCATGGTGTCGAGGGTTCATGCATAATTATCCGCTCCATCGACCTGTGATACACAGTCAGACGCAATCTTAACATCCCCAAATTGGAAAAATATCTGCCTCCTCTCTCTCTCTATCTCTCTCTCTCTCTCTCGCTCTTTCTCTCTATCTCTCTCTGTCTCTCTTGGCGCAGACAGTGTGCCGCTCGCTCTCTGAGTCTCTCCGTCTCTCTCGCTCTCTCTTGGCACCGACTTGCTCTCTCAATTCAATTCAATTCAATTTAAGGGCTTTATTGGCATGGGAAACATATGTTAACATTGCCAAAGCAAGTGAAGTAGATAGTAAAGAAAAGTGAAATAAACAATCAAAATTAACAGTAAACATTACACTCAGAGGTTCCAAAAGAATAAAGACATTCAAAAAGATGCAGCTCATCAGATCCACTATGTACGGTGAGATAAAGACTGATAGCACTAGTCAGGTGAAACTGATAACTACTACGGATGATTCAGAAAACAACAGTTTTGCTGCATACAGAGATTAACAGGGTTGGGTAAGTCACTTTCTGCATGTAATCCGTTACAGTAACTAGTCACCTGTCCAAAATGTTTATCAGTAACATACATTTTGAATTACCCAAACTAAGTAACATAATCTGATTACTTTAATCTGATTATATTTTGGGATTACTTTCCCCTTAAGAGGCATTAGAAGAAGACACAAAGCATCCATCAAACGCATCTGGTGTTTTTATAATAGTGGTCTCTGACTTCTGTTCAGACTCGCTCAGGTGGAACAAACTTAAACCTGATTACAATATTTTAGCTGTTAACGTAAATGACTACACATACAGTTTTTTGGTAATCAGATTACATGTTACTGATTAAATGTAATCAGTTACTCCCCAACCCTGTTGATTAAATAGGGGCCATAAGACTCAGGTAAAGTAAAACATATCAGATTTAGTGCTGTGTGTTTACAGGGAACACATCAGGTTTGGTGTTGTTTGTTTACAAGGAACACATCAGATTGAGTGTTGTGTATTTACCGGAAACGCATCAGATTTAGTGCTGTGTGTTTACAGGGCAGAGAGGGCAGAGTGATTATACATATACTATTGAGCTCAGGTGCATCCTGTTTCCATTGATCATTCTTGAGATCAATTTGTTTTGAGCTTGTTTTGAGTCCACCTGTGGTAAATTCAATGGATTGGACATGATTTGGAAAGGCACACACCTGTCTATATAAGGTCCCACAGTTGACAGTGCTTGTCAGACAAAACCAAGCGATGAGGTCGAAGGAATTGTCTGTAGAGCTCCGAGGCAGGATTGTGTCGAGGCACAATCCTGGGAGTGGTTTGTATGTCTCGCTAAGGGAGACAGTCAGCGAGACATACAAACCACTCCCATCTCCTCTCATCTCAGGGTTGAAGTGCTCAGAGTGCCAGGTCCTTTTCTCCCTCTTGCGCCCTCTACCTCAGTCACTCTCTCTATCTCTCCTTCTCTCTCTCTCTCTCTCTCTTTCTCTCTCTCATGGCTCAGAGGCTGACCTATGAACAGAACCAATACCAGTAGGAGAGGTTGCTGTGTAATCAGAGAACAATCTGCTATCACATAAATATTTTGATACAGAGGGGTTAACTCCTTCAGTATCTCCCGTTTTGATGGAGGGTTGCTGCCTTAACAGCGGTGACGGTGGCAGGCAGGTGGGATATGATAAGAATCTTAGAATGCCTGTAGGGGTGCAGTCAAAGCAGAGCGGAGAGCGGAGCGCCAATTCAATTCCATGTGTTCTGCAATCTGAGGCCTCTCGGCCTTACTAAATCAATACACACTTCCCTGATGCTGGAGCTTATTTTCTCTCTTCTCTTACCCACACACTACTGACCAGGGCCCAAGGGCTCAAAAGCAGTGGACTGTATATGGTGTCATTTGGGACGCACGCCCTTGTCCCCGTGTCGGTTTATTGGCCAAATACACATTAAAACTATGAGTAAAAGGCTTTAGATAGATTCTATATTACGTCAGTCAAAGGTCACAGTCACAGGGAGTCATTAATAAAGGAAACAGAGACAGGTTGGTGATTGGATGGATAAATTAGACTTAATTTGAATATAAAATAAATACACAAGGTTAAGCTGACTATTACACATTAATTTAACCTGTGATGCATCTACCATATCGATTTCCCCTCCAGTTAATTGAATGGCCAGTGGCAAGCCTATTTATTTATAGGAGTGTGTGTGTGTGTGTGTGTGTGTGTGTGTGTGTGTGTGTGTGTGTGTGTGTGTGTGTGTGTGTGTGTGTGTGTGTGTGTGTGTGTGTGTGTGTGTGTGTGTGTGTGTGTGTGTGTGTGTGTGTGTGTGTGTGTGTGTGTGTGTGTGTGTGTGTGTGAGTAAGCAGCTCCAGGGAGACCCAAGCAGCATCAAAGCAAAGCCCCTGATCAATCTCTCTCCTCCTAATGGGCCGGTGACATCATATTGATTTCTGATTTCTGATAGTTCTGTGACACACTCATCAATTGCCGGTCTTGA
The DNA here is from genome assembly GCA_023634145.1 of Thymallus thymallus. Taxonomy (NCBI): domain Eukaryota; kingdom Metazoa; phylum Chordata; class Actinopteri; order Salmoniformes; family Salmonidae; genus Thymallus; species Thymallus thymallus. The sequence continues at coordinate 32,644,446 of CM042400.1, forward strand.
GAAAACTGCAGGCTGTGCCCTTTAAGTTACAATGAGGGATAGCCTAAACAACATGCATCTACTATAGCCTCTGTTAGAAAGAGCGAGAGCGAGAGGGGGAGGGAAGCACAGTTCACCAGACACCAGACATCAGCAGTATGATGTATATCTCCAGATGGACTTGTTAACAGGCTATCATTGTTTGATCATCTGTTTATTTTCACTTATCTGACCTCTAATGGAAATTGATGACTGAATTTAATACCAAAAAATGTTTAAGAGAATTTTGCTAATTTATTGCAAATGAAATACAGGAATTTTTTTGTATTGTCTTTAGTTCTTGTTTTGGAATATTTGTATTCTGTACAAGCTTACTTCTTTTCACTTTGTCATTTTGGTTAGTATTGTGGAGTAAGTACAATGTTGTAGTTTTCTCATATCATAGTCATTAAACTATCAACAACGCTATCAACAAGGCAGGTCCTACAGGCCCTAGTTTTGTTGCACCTGGACTACTGTCCAGTCGTGTGGTAAGGGGCAAATTACAACTGGTCCATAAGAGGGAAGCACGGCTGGCCCTTAAATGTACACGGAGAGCTAACATTAATAACATGCATGTCAATCTCTCCTGGCTCAAAATAGAGGAGAGATTGACTTCATCACTACTTGTATTTGTGAGAAGTATTGACATGTTGAATGCACCAAGCTGTCTGTTTAAACTACTAGCACACAGCTCAGACACCCATACATACCCCACAAGACATGCCACCAGAGGTCTCTTCACAGTCCCCAAGTCAAGAACAGACTATGGGAGGCGCACAGTACTACATAGAGCCATGACTACATGGAACTCTATTCCACATCAGGTAACTGATGCAAGCAGTAAAATTATATCTAAAAGAACAGATAAAAATACACCTCATGGAACAGCGGGGACTGTGAAGAGAAACACACACACACACAGGCGCAGACACACACATACACACACACACGATAACATACGCACTATACACACACATACACATGGATTTTGTGTTGTAGATATGTGGTAGTAGAGTAGTGGCCTGAATGCACACACTGATGTGAAATCTGTTGTGCAATTTTAATGTTTAAAAATATATAACTGCCTTAATTTTGCTGCCTTGGCAACAGCTAATAGGGATCCATAATAAACACAAATACTGTTTTAAAGTCACCATTGGCCTCATGGTGAAATCCCTGAGTGGTTTCTTTCCTCTCAGGCAAAGTATAATTCATAACTTCACCATGCTCAATGGCATCTACCAATAGGTGCCATTCTTTGCAAGGGACTGGAAAACCTCCCTGATCTTTGTGGTTGAAACTATGTTTGAAATGCACTGCTCGACTGAGGGACTATACAGTTAATTGTATGTGTGGGGTACAGAGATGAGGTATTCATTCAAAAATCATGTTAAACAATAATATTTCACACAGAGTCCATGCAACTTATTGTCTGACTTGTTAAGCACATTTTAATCCTGAACTTATTTAGGCTTGCCATAACAAAGGGTTTGAATACTTATTGACTCAAGATATTTCAGCTTTTCCTTTTTTATTAATTTGTAAAAGTTTCTAAAAACATAATTCCACTTTGACATTATGGGGTATTATGTGTAGGCCAGGGACACAAAATCTCAATTTAATCCATTTTAAATACAGGCTGTAACACAACAAAATATGGAAAAAGTCAAGGGGTGTGAATAATTTTTGAAGCCACTGTATATTCTTTACAAGTTGGACAGATAATAGTGTGTGGGAGCATTGTCCTTCTCAAACCCCACCCCACGCCACTGTGGTGCGGGCAGTTGGACGCAGTCGTCGTGGCACAATGATTAGGCTACTAATTGTGGGAAAGACTGGGCTACATTTTTTAGATCAGCTTTAATAATATTGATTGTAGCTTCCATCAATGTAAATGTCTGCATCATTTCCAATCCCTCATATGTATTTTTTGTAAATATATATACATACACATACTGTATATATAAGTATACATACATATACACATACACATTCATATACATACATAAATACACACATATAAATACACATACACATTCATATACATAGATAAATACATACATATAAATACACATACACATATATATATATTTTTTAAAATAGATATTTCCCTTAATTTTATTCTGCTATCACCTCCTCCCCTAATTGGAGTAACCTAATGAACAACAACACTTAGGCTTCTACATCCATCTTATACATACTATATACATTTTACGGACACAGTATATTTTACAATAGTTCTATTTTGTTTGTTTTTAATCCTGTCCTTCCTCTACCCTCAACCTCTCCCATCCAGTTTGATTTCTATTTGCCATATATTTTTAACTGTGCTTTTTCACAAAGGTTCTGAACCTATATACATTTTACACGACACAGTATATTTTACATTTGTTATCTTGTTGTTATTAGTCCCGCCCTTCAGCTCCATTCAACACCTCCCATCTATCTCTTAAAACCATCCATATTGGATTTCTATTTGCCATATATTTTTCAACTGTGCTGTGATGCATCTTCTATAGAGATTTCGCAGCAGGCAGTACAACAGCGCCACGCGCCTCGAGCGAACTTCTCACCGCACACAAACAAACTCTCCAACCGTCGATATCAACTTTGGCACGCGGCCGTTTTATTCACTGGCTGGAAACGTGGCGCAGCAAGCACTTGGGGAAACGGTTTGGGTCTAGCAGGCTCGCACCCATCCCCACCCATTTAATATAATCCCAGAAAAATCTCACAGAGTAAAAAAAACTTGATTAAAAGCTAGACATGAAATGTCCACATTACACCATGTTCAGAAAAGGGGGGTTGTATAGCTTAGGGCTGTCTACCCCTCTCCTTGCGCATCAGATACGACATCTATAGAGGCCAATAATATCACTGATACCAATGTCGTTGGAAATCTATTCCAACATTAGGCTAAAGTGTATTAACGCTTCAACTAGGCGAATCGTATTGCCCGCTGGGTTGCCCAAAGCGCAACTGACCTATATGTGAGAGATACAGAGCCAGCGGTTTCTGCAAGCTTACCTGCATGACACGGTGATCTCCACTTTGGTGGCCGGGACACTTCCCGCAATGGGATCGAAGTCACACACCGCAGCCATGCTATCTAGCTTGTCCATAACGTCTCCCTCCATGCGCGCGGAAGAACCGGGCCAACTCCCCGGTTCACTCAGCCTGGTCGCGTGCGAGTCCCTTTCGAGTGTATCTCCACGCCCTCCTCCCGAGCGCGGGTGCTCAGCGAGCGTTCCGCTGAGAACAGAGGGATCAACCGTGGATGAGCAGAGGAGAAGAGATGAAGAGTTCAGTCAAGTGCTCTCCATTGGGCAGAGAAGAAACCCTGTCCGGTTTGTGTATGGTGGAAACATGGAGTAGCCTAACCAAATTAAATTGTAATTGATTTAAGGCTGTGGATCCAGAGTCCCAGCCAAGTCACCAGTGTGGGCTTCTCTCTTTGTCTTCAGGCAAAGAATGATATCTACTGGCAATGGAGCGTTTGGAAAGTATAAATGCTCCGAAAAACTACCCCACCCCCTTTCTGCATTCTTTCACATGCTGGCTGCCTGCGACTGACTGACTGACCGACTGTAGTTGACTGACTGTCTGTCACTCAGTGCGGATCCACTCTATTGATTAACGGACATGGATTATTATCTCGCTCCAAATTATTTTCCTGGGCTATTAATAGCAACAGCTAACCACCGGACGTAAATTAATGGATATATCATAATCTAATTAGCATATATGTTAAAAGTAATTTTACTGTATAAACGTCACTTTGAGTTAAAAAAACTGCCAATTAGACTACCCATGTGCTTTCTTTAACTAAATAGGTTTGTGTGAAATAATTTGCATTTTTACACGGAAGATAACAAAAGATTGCAGTGACATCCTATTTTCAACATGTATTTTAAAGTATGTCTATTGCTAAACATGTACATGGAAACTGACGCAATATATTGATTCAATACTCTATTGAACGTGCTGTGCATACTTTGTACTAAATAAATATTCTTAATCGATGGTAAATTGATTAGCCTACATCCGCTGACAACATCCCCAAAGAACGAGTTTCTATTGAACAGCTCCTCAACCGCTTGCATTGGCAGATCTCTTATAGGCTATGAGGCTATAATGTATTTTCGTCACGTCTCTGCGTCCGTCCCAAATGGCACCATATTCTCTATATATAATGCACCACTTTTGACCTATGGGCCCTGGTCAAAAGTAGTGCACTAGATAGGGAATAGGGTGCCATTTCGGACATATACACAGCTATGTTGTGGCTCATTTGTCCGACTATTAAAATGGCAATTATATTTTTTTATGACAGTGAAACGACTTGGTGTGGGTGGTTGTATAAGAAGCCATCAGATTAAGATATAATATAACCTCCAGGAAGGATATCTATTCATGTCTGTCAATATTGATACAGGCTGAGGCTTGTATTACATTTAACAATATGGTCATCAGACCTGGGTTCAAATACTGTTTGAAATAATTTCAAATACTCTCTCTGTGCTTGATTGAGCTTGCCTGGCTTAATGGATGATATTAAGTGATTTTCTATAGGATCCACTGTGGAATGTGTGTTTGTCACGTCGGTGCCAGCGAGTCAAAACATTCTGTTTTGACCATAAACTCCAGTCTTTCATTTGTCCTTTGTCAGATCTATAATGTGAATAAATATATTGTATCAACTCTCTGTCGAGTATTTTAATATTTCTCCTCACATTCTGAACTTCTTCAATACCAGAGATCATTATCATAGCAATGGACCAATAGAATAGTCCCAAAACTGTAAACCCCGCCCACATGGCACTCCAGGCAGGCTAGAGCAAACACTCACAGTATTTGAAAGATTTTAAATAGTATTTGAACCCAGGCCTGCTGTTAATGAACAAGGAGTGACTCTGAGAAGAACAAAGAAACACGTGGAGATGGAGTTGTTTAAGTTACAACACAAACCTTCTCGATAAGTATCGCCCTATTTCTAAACGATCGTGCTTAGCTAAAATGTTAGAGTCTCTTGAAGTGGCACAGCTGCGTGCCTTCTTAGCTGAACATTCCATTTTGAATCCTTATCAGTCCAGCTTGCGGCCTGGGCATAGTACTATCACAGCTTCTACTCTGGTTGTAACTGACATTGCTCAAACACTGGTTGGGGATTCATGTTGTGTGTATGTTTATTGACCTTTCGAAGGCATTTGATACATTTGATCATTCCATTCTTTTGAAGAAATTGGCTTCGATTGGTCTTGCTAGGAATACTTGCTCATGGCTTGGGAACTATCTGAGTGATAGAACTCAGGCCATTGTAACCGATGGCATAAAGTCAAATTCTCTGGCTGTTCAAAAGGGGGTTCCTCAAGGGTCGATTTTGGGACCTATGTTGTTCACTCTTTATATAAATGAAACCTGTACCAATGTAAGAAACTGTAAATATAATTTCTATGCTGACGACACAATACTTTATGCTACTGGCAAATCCCATGCTCAGGCTCTTGCTCATCTCCAGTCTGATTTTCTGTGTCTACAGATATCCCTTTTAGATCTTAAGCTTGTGTTAAATACAAGTAAAACCAAAAATATAATATTTTCCTCAAAGTGCAGAAAGCAACATGTGGATGATTTTAAAATGTGTACCTTGGAAGGCTCTGGCATAGAACGTGTTCAATCCTATAAATACCTTGGCATCTGGGTAGAGAACATCTCTCCTTCAAAGCACATATTACAGATTTGATAAGAAAGCTGGGAATTAAAATTGTTTTATTTTATAGAAACAAAGCCTGTTTGTCCTTTCAGCATAGACTTGAAGTTGTTGAAGCTACTTTTATGTCTGCTTGATTATGGTGACCTATTGTATATGCATGCATCGGCTTCAGTGTTGAGGCCCTTGGATACGGTCTATCATACAGCTCTTCGTTTTATAACAGGCGCCAAGTTTCGTACGCATCACTTTATTCTGTACTCTTTGGTTGGATGGGATTCCAGGAGGGTCAGACACTGGCTGATGTTCGTCTATAAGGCTATAATGCAAAAACAACCAAATTATCTCTCCTCCAAAATAACCTGGAGTATTGGTGGTTATAAAACTCGTTCCAAAGATTGGTTAACCTTAGAGGTTCCACGGGTACATACTGATTTGGGTAAAACTGCTTTCATATATCATGCCCCTCATTCATGGAATGAGCTCCAAAAAACCCTCAAGCTTGGTGTCTTGGTTTCTATTGGAAAATTTAAAGCGATTTTAAATGAATTTTAAATGACTTTTTTTTTTTTTAAACAACCCACTGTACAATCAACACAAGTTACATCTACACATTCATTTTGAATGGTAAGGTTTGGTATGGGGTTAAAACAAAAATAACTCCATGGTTAAAGCTGCAATGAGTACCTTTTTGGGGTGACCTGACCAAATTCACATAGAAATGTGAGTTATAGATCTGTCATTCTCAGTGAAAGCAACTCTAAGAACTCACGCAACACTCGGAACCGGAGCTTGCATCCGCAATCCACTTCCACAGCGCCCTAACAAAAACCAAGCCTACTTGATGGTAATAGCGCTCACTGTTGCCCCTTGTGGTCAGTTTCAACGTAATCTCCTGAAGTCCTGCTCTCTCAGTCTCTTTGCTGTGCCTCTATTGCTGTGCCTTTATTTCCAGTTGAAGCAAGCAACATGCCCAGCAGCTAGCCATACACTGCAACATGCCCAGCAGCTAGCCATACACTGCAACATGCCCAGCAGCTAGCCATACACTGCATATCAGTAGTCCTCTGATGCTCATGGAACGTAAGTGAATGTATTAGTGTGTGCGTGCGTGTGTGTGTGTGTGTGTGTGTGTGCACATTCCTGTCCTCCACTCTGAGGTCCACAGGCTCTCCATCAGGCCTTATTGGGCGGTAGGCAGGGTAAGGCTGGTCAGCAGGGAGGACTGAGTGGTGGGCCTCGGCACTAAACACCATGTACAAGTACCACTTACTGTATGCTGCTGGGACTAGGGCTATAATGCATGGTGTATGGTGAGGCCCAAGTCTTTCTGGACACACACACACACACACACACACACACACACACACACACACACACACACACACACACACACACACACACACACACACACACACACACACACACACGCCTGTGTGTGTAACCTGTAATTATTAGCTGTCTGAAGCAGCTGTGGGGGCTGACTGGGTATAAAGAGAGCACAGCATGGGAACTAGGGAAGGTTTCTATTCTAGAGGACTCAGAACCAACCAACCAACCAACCACCTAATTACTCTGAGTTACGATGAACCTACGGCTCCAGGGTGTGTGTTTGTGTGTGTTGGGGTACCAGAGGTCCTCACAAGAATAGTAAAACAAGGACAATTTGGACAAGTGGGGACTTTTTGCCGGTCCCCAGTGGTCTGGAATTGTTGTTGGACAGTGGAATGATGTACTTTCGAATTGCTTGGAAATGGATTTGTAACCCCTCCCAGACTCGGGTAGGTCTTTTGATCTTTGAATGATGTGTTACCACACACCCATACCAGACCAATTTTCTTATCTTTATGGAAGGCTGGACCCTCCTAAGTTTGTTTTCTAATCATTTGCACTTGTTTTGGTACCTAATTCTAATTTTAACCATGTTATGTGATGGTAAAGGTAGGGGTGTACTAACCTTTTCCCCGTAAGGAAAAGGCATTTTTGTTCAATTTAATTGCATAACATTTTTTTTTTGTCTGTGATTTGTTAAATTGGGTAACCTTTATCTGTCAATAGTGTTGAAGTGAAGATTACATATCCATCTGTCCAGATATGTAAAATAAAGAGAGAACTTTCCAGGTAGTGTACTTACTTTTTCACATGACTGTATGTATGTATATTATTTTACTGCTCTAGGGATATAATTATTGTTTGGATTACTTTATTTACTATTATTTATTGATTTCTACCTTAAATGTTTTCACTCTTTATGCGACGCGCACTGCAGAATACACTGGAAGAAGAATTATCACAGTGGATTATCACAGTGGATTATCACAGTGGATTATCACAGTGGATTATCACAGTGAATTATCACAATGAATCATTGTAGTATTTGTTTGTGTCAATTAATCCCATAAGGGTTGGGTTGCCAATTGGCGATTTGACACAAAAATAAAATTTTATTAATTAATTAATTGTATTCATTCATTCGAAAGGCTTACTCTAGACTGACTGACTGAATGACTGTAGACTGACTGTAGAGTGAAAATCTGACTGTAGACTGACTGACTGAATGACTGTAGACTGACTGTAGAGTGAAAATCTGACTGTAGACTGACTGACTGAATGACTGTAGACTGACTGACTGAATGACTGTAGACTGACTGTAGAGTGAAAATCTGACAATAGACTGACTGATTTACTGGCTGTAGACTGACTGATTGACTGACTGATTGACTGACTGGCATTAGACTGACTGACTCACTGAATGTAGACTGACTGATTGACTAACTGACTAACTGATTGACTGGCTGTAGAATGACTGATTTACTGTTTGACTAACTGGATGACTGACTGAAGAAGGAATTACTGACTGATTGACTGACTGGGTGGCTGACTGGCTGAGTAACTGACTGAGTAACTGACTGACTGACTGATTGATTCTATGACTGTAGACTGACTGCCTGTCTAAAACACAGCAGCCTGTCCTACAGCAGCCGTATGATACTGTAAAGATTGGATCGAGTCGCGCATCAAGTTAAAATAAAGTTGCAGTACATATTTTTCTGTTCTATCTCGCATGCAATGATGTCTGAGGGTGTTTGTTGTTTGCAGTAACGTCTTTGTTGTTGTAAAATCGCAAACGGACGTGGCAGTTTCACCACTAAGGATTCCATCTTTAAGCTAAAATCCTAACAGTAAATCTACCTATGAATAATACAACAGTTTACACAGACAACTGAACTAACACAACTGAAGGCATGATTTTACAGCTCAATGGACAAAGCACAGCCACTTACTCAACCTGAAGAGTTTTCTATCATAATGATGGGGACAAGGACAACCTGGAGTTCTCTCAACACAAAACAACTGGTAAGTGCTACTGTGCTGTGTGAACTTGAAACTTCTTAGTATCTCTCTCTCTCTCTCTCTCTCTCTCTCTCTCTCTCTCTCTCTCTCTCTCTCTCTCGATCGACACCTCATATTCTTCTAATTCCCTAGCATAATAGACCAAGTCACTGCTGTAACATTTTGTCTGAGTCACTATATCTCTAGGGTGCAGAGGAGACAGAGGGCTTCAAATCCCTCCAGCACGGTGCTGCAGTCTCACAGGTCTATTGTAAGTAGTACAGGGCTCGAGTAACACAGGTCTATTGTACTGTAACAGTGAATGGTACACAAGCAGTCGGGGTCTATTGAAAAGCAGGACCTGGATTCACTTAACATTTCTTAAGAGAAAATGGAAAAAGGATTTTAATAAGTTTTTACTTATGTCAATACAGAACAATGGACAGACAGACAGACAGACAGGCCGACAGACAGGCCGACAGACAGACCGATAGACATGCAGACTAACATCTTCCACACGACATCAGGAAACGACCGGCCATGACAAGACGGTCCACCACACTGACTGAGCAGCCTACAGAAACACTAGGGAGTTTTAAGGCTGTGACCTCATCAGAGATCTTGCTATTGGTTAGGTTGATTGAGCAGTGGGAAATCTGGGGAATGGGATGTCGCTGACTGTCACATTCTCTCTCTCTCTCTCTCTCCCTCTCCCTCTCCCTCTCCCTCTCCCTCTCCCTCTCTCTCTCTCTCTCTCTCTCTCTCTCTCTCTCTCTCTCTCTCTCTCTCTCTCTCTCAAACACACAACATAGTGTGGGCCTCTAGTTCCATGAAGGCTACAGCAGACTGACTTCCCTTGCTGAGATCACTCTAGTGTAGAGGACTGCCACTTCCATATCCTCCCTCAAGCTGAAAGAGAAAACCAGGGTGTTAAAGAAAACCTTTATTATTTTCTTATGTTTTTTAGATAGAGAATAAAACCTGTGTTTTAATACTGCATAACGGCACGATTCACAGTTTAATAAAGAAAAACAATACTGGGAGTAATTTCTAATTTCCTGTGACAGAGCTGGTGGCTAGACAGATGTGACAACACAGAGTGTGCGTCCCAAATGAAACCCTATGCACTACTTTCGACCAGAGCCTATGGGACTCAGCTGGACTCAGCTGTGAGGTAGAATGGATGTGATAGACGTTTGATTGGTTCTAGAATGACAGCCTTTTCCCCTCAGAGTTCTAAAGATTCTGAAGGTTCAGCCAGCAACCATTAGCCAATAGCCACTCACTGTACAGACAGGTGGCAAGCACAGGGACTTTCAACTTCACTTCACTAGAGCTGCAACCTTCACAGCCAGTGCCAATTTGCTTCCTACCCTTTCCCCATGGCCCAAACCCATCAATGTTTGTAGATCTGAGGGTCTGGATAAGTATGAATGAGTAATGTAGTGGTGGAGCTTCCACCATATTGCTTCCACTTTATCCACACACACACACACTAAATAATTAGAGCAGAAAAAGGACAATAAGGAGAGAATCGGGATCGGATGAGAACGTGTCACTGTTCTCTCTGTGCATACTGTATATCCAGGAAGCTGAAAACCTCAACCTAAAGAGTAGGTCTGGGAAAAGTCTAAAGAGTAGTCATCCACTAGGTCCGGGAAAAGTCTAAAGAGTAGTCATCCACTAGGTCTGGGAAAAGTCTAAAGAGTAGTCATCCACTAGGTCTGGGAAAAGCCTAAAGAGTAGTCATCCACTAGGTCTGGGAAAAGTCTAAAGAGTAGTCATCCACTAGGTCCGGGAAAAGTCTAAAGAGTAGTCATCCACTAGGTCCGGGAAAAGTCTAAAGAGTAGTCATCCACTCAGTCTGGGAAAAGTCTAAAGAGTAGTCATCCACTAGGTCTGGAAAAAGTCTAAAGAGTAGTCATCCACTAGGTCTGGGAATAGTCTAAAGAGTAGTCATCCACTAGGTCTGGGAATAGCCTAAAGAGTAGTCATCCACTAGGTCTGGGAATAGTCTAAAGCGTAGTCATCCACTAGGTCTGGGAATAGTCTAAAGAGTAGTCATCCACTAGTTTTGGGAAAAGTCTAAAGAGTAGTCATCCACTAGGTCTGGAAAAAGTCTAAAGAGTAGTCATCAACTAGGTCTGGGAAAAGTCTAAAGAGTAGTCGTCCACTAGGTCTGGAAAAAGTCTAAAGAGTAGTCATCCACTAGGTCTGGAAAAAGTCTAAAGAGTAGTCATCCACTACGTCTGGGAATAGTCTAAAGAGTAGTCATCCACTAGGTCTGGGAAAAGCCTAAAGAGTAGTCATCCACTAGGTCTGGGAAAAGCCTAAAGAGTAGTCATCCACTAGGTCTGGGAATAGTCTAAAGAGTAGTCATCCACTAGGTCTGGGAATAGTCTAAAGAGTAGTCATCCACTAGGTCTGGGAATAGTCTAAAGAGTAGTCATCCACTATGAACGGACAGAGTGTCTTCATCGATCTGGTGTTACAAATATCCCAAGGTATTGAAACCCCTGTGTCTTCCATTGGAGTGAACAGAGTGTCTTCATAGATCTGGTGAGTGTATCTTATATACTGAAAACGTGCCGTACTGAGCAATTGTGTCTAAAATGGGAGGGAGGGATTTCTCAGGGTAGGATATTTAAGCAAGACATAATCCACGTAGAGCGAAATCTTGTGCTGAAGGCCGCCTGCAGAAACACCCATAATACTTGGATTGCTCCTTATCAACTCCGCCAAAGGCTCAGCCCCCAACATGTAGAGCAGGGGGGACAGCGATCATCCTTGTCTTGTCCCACATCCAAAAGGGCATCTGTCAGAATTCAGACCGTTTGTCGTCACCATGGCATTTGGATGAGAATATAGGGACTTAATCCATTGAATAAAGGTTTGTGACCTGAGAACAGAAAGCTCCAGTTCATCCTGTGGAACGCCTTCTCAGCATCCAGTGAAGTCAGCAGGACAGGGGTCTTCTGTGTGTTTACTAGATATATCATTTTAAAAAGACGGACGAATGTTATCAGAAAAGTACCTGTCTCTGATAAATCCAGTTTGGTCCGCTTTTAGTCTTTTGGGATGAAAATCTGATTTAGTTTGAAGGTTTTGAGTCTGTATTTAAGAAGCATATGAATGCACAAGAATACAATATATTTAAAGGAAGCTCCATCCAACTAAAATCCCATTTCATTAGCCTTTCAACACACGTGATGAAGAAAGACAATCCTAAAACAGCACACAGCATACGAAGAGGATGGGAACATTTTAATAACTCAGAAATTGTGTTCTGTGTCCTGATTGACCATAATTGACTGAAAACAAAACCACAAGGCCACAGCTATCCCCAACTGGCACTGAGGGTTAATTATCTGGCTGCAGTTCCAAAGATTTCTATTTAAATCCCACATATTCCACATATTATGTAACTTTAGAATGTTACTTTAGAAAAAAAAATATTGAAGGCTCATCTACAGTATAATCTATTAAATGAGAGGATGTCTTTATTTCATCCAGATTTATAAATCCTGTCAGAAATACAGAAATTGACTGTTCAATTCATGAGGTAGTCACCTGGAATGCTTTTCCTTCACTCTACGGTCCAACTCGTCCCAAACCATCTCAATTGGGTTGAGGTCGGGTGATTGTGGAGGCCAGTTCATCTGATGCAGCACTCCATCACTCTCCTTCTTGGTAAAATAGCCCTTACACAACCTGGAGGTGTGTTTTGGGTCATTGTCCTGTTGAAAAACAAGTTATAGTCCCACTAAGCGTAAACCAGATGGGATGGTGAGCCGGTCCCACTAGCCTCCACTGATTCTGTATTAATCATAGAACATCTATCTAGCTGAAGAGGGCACACAACCGCTGTAATTCCAGGACCAAGTGTCTATTCGTTTTTTCATTGTATATGATATTTAAACAATGGTCTCTCTCTCTCTCTCTCTCTCTCTCTCTCTCTCTCTCTCTCTCTCTCTCTCTCTCTCTCTCTCTCTCTCTCTCTCTCTCTCTCTCTCGTGCTCTCTCTCTTGTGCTCTCTTTCTCTCTCTCTCTCTCTCTCTCTCTCTCTCTCTCTCTCTCTCTCTCTCTCTCTCTCTCTCTCTCTCTCACTCGCTCTCTCTCTCTCATGCTCTCTCTCTTGTGCTCTCTCTCTCTTTCATGCTCTCTCTCTCATGCTCTCTCTCTTTCGTGCTCTCTCTCTCTCATGCTCTCTCTCTCTCTCTCTATCTATTCAATTCAAAGGCTTTATTGGCATGGGGAACATACGTATGTTTACACTGTATCTTGGTAAAAATACAGCATAATATAAACTCTAATTGCTGTGACCACTGATTGCAGTGTCTGCTGTCTGTTGAAACACTTTGAAATCTCAAATTGCAATCACTGTTAATAACAGTGAAGATTGGTCCCACGCCCCTTTGATTGGTTCCCCTCTGAATGAATCCATCTGTCTGATAATAAATGTTTTTCATGTCCAAGAGACAAATGGTAACTAACAATTGGAGACTCCCAATGGAGCCTTGTGTCCTCTTAACTCCTCCTCCAATATTCTTCAAATGGCACCCTATTCCCTATATAGGGAATATACTTTTGACCAGAGCTCTATGGGCCCTTGTCAAAGTAGTGCACCCTTGAATAGGGTTCCATTTGGGACGTAACCTAGCAGCACAATCCTTTACAATATTCTCATGCCTTCTCTCTGAAGTTTTGAGGAGCCGAGGAGCGAGGATTTTAAAACAGCTTTGTCCCAGCCAAGGTGCCAATGGCAAGGTCATATTGCCACCCCATGAATTTCTACACCTGTAATCAATGAGTAACTACTAGAATCATCAATATCATCCACAAAATATATCCTTAACCTTGGGCTAGAGCGCCAAGGTCACTACATATCATTCATTATTCAACAGGTTGAATGGCTGTAATATGGACCAGGCCAGCCTCTGGGGAGACATTGGGACATCCACAGAATATTGTGTTTCTATGGGGACAACTACAGAATATTGTATCTCTATAGGGAATCACTCATCTACAAATCACCTTCCACTGCATATTAAAAGTTATTGGATCGGTTTCCTGGACATAGATTAAGCCTAGTCCTGGACTAAAGATTACTCAAATTTAAAATCTCCATTAGACATGCTTTTTAGTCTAGGACCAGGCTTAATCTGTGTCCGGGAAATGGACACATTATGTGAAGTTTAGCAAATCTGAGCAGAGACCAAAAATAACATCTTTACTTCTAGGCATTGGTCCATTAGAACAAGTGTAAATTCCCACTGAGCACAAACTGGTTAAATCAACGTTGTTTCCACATAATTTCAACCCCCAAAAAATCTATTTCATGACGTTGAATCAATGTGGAAAACTGATTGGATTTTTAAAAGTCTTCAACGTAAGAGCATTTATTCTTTTTTTCACCCAACTTTTAACCTAAATGGTGACATGTTTTGTTGATTTCCCATTGAATTCACGTTAGTTGGCAACTCAACCAAATGTAAATCAAAACTAGATGTTGAACTGACGTCTGTGCCCAGTGGGTCCAGACCAGCTCCTGAAGTAAAGTCACAAGAGGGAAATTCACTCAGACAGTGAACACTAACTTAGACATGCTGTATGAGAAAAGGGGATGAATGGAAAGGAGCTCTTTTATCCAAAATGGCCCCTATCTTCAAAAGCCTTCTGGGGTCTCCTACACAACAGAAAGTCAAAATGTCAGACACGACAACAGACACGACAACCAAACACCTCAGACACAAAAAGGATAATACCACGCCTTCGCTTCTCTCTCATCAAAGGGAAGTCAACATGTTTAATCATTTCAAAAACATCACTGCCTTCAAAGAAGCTAATATGTTCATGATAATACTTATATAACGTAATCGTGTTGAGATTACACCCCCTCTGTTCACCAAGGTAGTCAATAACCATTTGCAGTTTACAAAACCATGAAAGTAGTTGGGGGCAGGAAAGTACATGGGGGCAGGAAAGTAAAATCTCTCTGAAATGTATATAATTTTCTCCTCCACACAATCCAAGCAGTCAACAATACACTCTTTAAAAAAAGTGCTATCTGGAGCCTTAAAGTCTTCTTCGGCTGTCCCCATAG
The DNA here is from genome assembly GCA_023634145.1 of Thymallus thymallus. NCBI lineage: Eukaryota > Metazoa > Chordata > Actinopteri > Salmoniformes > Salmonidae > Thymallus > Thymallus thymallus. The sequence goes on from CM042400.1 coordinate 32,659,613, forward strand.
GAGAATCCTTTGGTTGCCTTTTGGTTCTACCCTTTCTACAGAGGGTTCTACCTGGAACCCAAAAAGGTTCTACCTGGAACCGAAAAAGGGTTCTCGTATGGGGACAGCTGAAGAACCCTTTTGTAACAATTTTTTACAAGAGTGTATTTGAATTAAGGGTGCGTCCCAAGTGGCATCCTATTCCCTGTAATAGTGCACCACTTTTTTCCCAGGGCCCATATTTATGGAATAGGGTGACATTTGAGACACAGCCTTTAATTCTATGTTGCAGCGTGCTTAGTGGCTCTAACAACTAACAGAGGCAGCTAGCTCAGGATGCGAACCAATCAAATGTAGTGTGTATTGCTGACTCTAACCACACAGACTGCAGCTAAAGCCTTTCTCATCTAGGAGGAAAGTAAATTATGATTTATGAGGGCACAGAAACAAGAACTAGGGTGCGTCACAAATGTCCCCCCTATTTCCTTTATAGTGCGCCACTTTTGACAGTGTTCACTGTATTGGGACTAAGGGGGACATTTGGGACGCACTCTAGTTCTTGTTTCTGTTCATAAATCATAATTTCCTAGATGGGACGCACCCTAGTTCGAACTCCTATTATATCCCACAGAGATACATCCTTGGTTTAATAATTGAGTTTAAGATTTTGGGAGGTGCAGAGGTTCTGATCTGACAATGCTCCAGGATATACATGGTTACACGATATATAAGACCACACACACACACACACACACACACACACACACACACACACACACACACACACACACACACACAACTCAGTGCAAGAGCTGTCTGTAACTATATATGTAACTGTATGTATGCCCTATGGAGTTTGTTGTCTGGAAGAGAAGTCAGATAGATCAGTCATCTCTGCCTGCGTCCCAAATGGCCCCCTGCCCCCTTTATTGCACTATATCCACCTTATTTGTGTTGCTATGGGAACAGCCAAACAATGGAAGTGATGGATTCGACTTCCGCTTTACTCCCCTACTGCAGTGCACTGGTTGCAAACTTGCCAGACTAAATTATTTGATAGAGTCAATTTATAGAGTATACAAGTCAAGTAAATAAGTGTAATTTTATATTTATAGTCCGCTAACGTCTAGTTCTGTTGTGATAATAATGTTAGTTAGACTTACTAGTAGGCTAGTTCTGTTGTGATAATAACGTTAGTTAGACCTGCTAGTAGTCTAGTTCTGTTGTGATAATAACGTTAGTTAGACATACTAGTAGTCTAGTTCTGTTGTGATAATAACGTTAGTTAGACATACTAGTAGTCTAGTTCTGTTGTGATAATAACGTTAGTTAGACCTGCTAGTAGTCTAGTTCTGTTGTGATAATAACGTTAGTTAGACATACTAGTAGTCTAGTTCTGTTGTGATAATAACGTTAGTTAGACCTGCTAGTAGTCTAGTTCTGTTGTGATAATAACGTTAGTTAGACCTGCTAGTAGTCTAGTTCTGTTGTGATAATAATGTTAGTTAGACTTACTAGTAGGCTAGTTCTGTTGTGATAATAACGTTAGTTAGACCTGCTAGTAGTCTAGTTCTGTTGTGATAATAACGTTAGTTAGACCTGCTAGTAGGCTAGTTCTGTTGTGATAATAACGTTAGTTAGACCTGCTAGTAGTCTAATTCTGTTGTGATAATAACGTTAGTTAGACCTGCTAGTAGTCTAGTTCTGTTGTGATAATAATGTTAGTTAGACCTGCTAGTAGGCTAGTTCTGTTGTGATAATAACGTTAGTTAGACCTGCTAGTAGTCTAGTTCTGTTGTGATAATAATGTTAGTTAGACTTACTAGTAGTCTAGTTCTGTTGTGATAATAATGTTAGTTAGACTTACTAGTAGGCTAGTTCTGTTGTGATAATAACGTTAGTTAGACCTGCTAGTAGGCTAGTTCTGTTGTGATAATAATGTTAGTTGTGTTGTGTCAGAGTTAAGAGCTGGGCCATCCACCAAGTCAATAACTATAACCATAACTATAATGATAAACTATAGGCTACATAACTGTAAAACGTTGGTGAACTGCCACACGAGGAAAGTTTATAGTTTATCGTTCTTGTTAGGTCGCGTCAATTCAAATCTGGTATTAGAACAGAAATAGTCAGTACAACAAAACTTCAGAATTCTTTGACTTTAATGTATTCAATGATGTAGAAATGGTAAAGGTGATTGTTCGTATATACGGGCTCACCGTAACACCACGCAGGGTCCACAGAGAACTAACTGTCCTATCCTTTGTTCTTCCTTAAATACTCTGACAGAATAGTTCCCGCTCATTGCTGGCCTGTCAGAGTAGAGGCTGAGTGTGGTTTAAACTTACTCAGCCTATCGTTGGCGTGCAGGCTGGTCCCAGCCTCGTGACGCACTCCAGTTGCCAGACGTAGTTGTTACTCTCAGCAGATGTTCTTGTCTCGTGTTTACCACAATACACAGTTCCTCTGTGAAACCCTTAAGCTAACACATTCTTTCCACATGGCTCCCCCACACACAAGCCTACAGCAGTTCTACAAGTTTTATGATCACACAATCCATTCAGTTAATAACTCTTGTTGTAGATTAACATTTTAATTAGCTAAACATGTATCAGCCCTTACATTCTACAGTCCTACACTTGTCAATCAACAGATCAACGCATCCTACTGCACACTGCCTATTAATAAGATAGTAACACAAGACCATTCACAAGGTCTCTGACGCACATATACTGGTTCAGACCATTCACGAGGTCTCTGACGCACAGATACTGGTTCAGACCATTCACGAGGTCTCTGACGCACAGATACTGGTTCAGACCATTCACGAGGTCTCTGACGCACAGATACTGGTTCAGACTATTCATGAGGTCTCTAACGCACAGATAATCGCTCACACTCCCTGTTTGGTTTCATGATGAAATGACTGCATAGTCCTACAGTCTAGGCCTGATTATGCAACAACCATTTGGATCCGTTTGGGTCTATTTTCAACAGTTTAGAAGGTCCAGAAAGGTACATTAGCAGGTAAATATATGGTGTAGGTCTATTTTGTAAGGATGTAGCCTGTCGGTGTTAAGATAGGTGTAGGAAAATATGTGCTTCTCCTTTCCTACTCTCTGCTCATGAAATGCTGTAGCTTGTTTTACATACAGCAAGAAATAATAGGTTGTGCATCTCTCCTCCTCTAGGCTATTAGTAGGCTAAAGAAAATAAGTCAAAATAAGTGTCCAACAAGCTTTTGTAGTCTGGCTTTTCCTGGGACTCCACAAGATTTAAAAGGAAAAGCCGTCGCAGCGGAGAGAGGGCTAGGTGCAAAATGACATTACAGAAGAAGGAAGACAGACAGGCTGGAGATGTAGCCTACAGCCTATGTTAGAAGTGTATGCATATTAGCCCATCATTCATATTATTCGTGAATAATTTACACAGTGAAAGAAAAGTAGATCTTAGGTAGCCTACACTATGTGCGCTCCCAAGGCTGCGCTCCCAATCTCCAGGTCACTCCCAATCTCCGGGTATGCAGTTTGAAAAGCTACCCTATTTTTTAGGGAAAATACATTTATCCTACCTAGGCTACAACAACACAACGTAATGGAGAATGTTATTGTTTTCAAGTTAGTACAAAACTCTAGGCTGAAAACTGCAGTGAATAACCTGTATTGTTTGGATAACCGCTCAAAAGCCTGCCGTTTTGAATGTTCTTTTCGAAATAACTGTATCTAGCCTGCCTGATTGGGCAACCATTTGGATAAGTTATGTTTTTTTTCTCTCTACAAGATCCAGGCACATTAGCAGGACAGTAATATCACAGATAGAACAATCTTCGGTAATATGGTGTGTCTTGTTTCAGGATATGTCGGCTAACAGAAACATGCTAACGCAGTTCTAGTGGCGCGATAATGCATTATGATAATGCATGAGTGCAGAGGAAGTTTTATTAATAGTTTCCGTGTTTGGCTTCCGTGTTTTAAAAGCATTTGAAAATGAGGTGGATAGGAAATAGGATGTCATTTGGGATGCCTGCTCTCTCTCTCTCTCTGATACCTGGATCATTTGGGATGCCTGCTCTCTCTCTCTGATACCTGGATCATTTGGGATGCCTGCTCTCTCTCTCTGATACCTGGATCATTTGGGATGCCTGCTCTCTCTCTCTGATACCTGGATCACAAGCCAGGGATGGTTTCATCACGGGAGGAAGACAGGAAGGAGGGGAGAGGAAAGTGACTTTCATTACAGTCTCTCCCAAAGCTATATCCATGAAAATGATTACATTGAAGATTGAAGCTCCTGTTGCAGTATGCATGATGTAGATGGAAATGTGTCACTGTAATGGGTGGGTTGGTGCTACTATCAAAAGATCAGAAAGGCAGGAGGGATAGCCAACCCACAGCTCACAGGGGGCCAGCCTACAGCTCACAGGGGGCCAGCCTACAGCTCACAGGGGGTCAACCTACAGCTCACAGGGGCCAACCTACAGCTCACAGGGGCCAACCTACAGCTCACAGGGGCCAACCTACAGCTCACAGGGTGCCAACCTACAGCTCACAAGGGGGCCAACCTACAGCTCAAAGGGGGCCAACCTACAGCTCACAGGGGGCCAACCTACAGCTCACAAGGGGGCCAACCTACAGCTCAAAGGGGGCCAACCTACAGCTCAAAGGGGGCCAACCTACAGCTCAAAGGGGGCCAACCTACAGCTCAAAGGGGGCCAACCTACAGCTCACACAGGACAAATCCACCAGCTTCATCATGGAAGATTCAGGTGTTGGATAATGCTTTGAAAACAAGGCTCAGCTGCAAAGGAAGACAAGCATATAGGTAGCCGTAATCATAATGATAGATTTACCAGGATATTGTCAACATTCTGTGCAACGCAGAATAACAGCTCCTGGCTTAGGTCGTTTCAACTTTAGATGATGGACCAAAACAGACAAGACTTCCATGATACTGTTATCCAATCCTGTGAACCCCTGGTCTTCCATTTGGACTGTACATATGTATGACAGGTTGATTAATGATGTGAGTCCAACCACTTAAGTGCTTTTCACCAATATGAATCCTCTCTCGCCCCTCTCCTTCTTTCTCTCTCTGTCTCAATTAAATTTCAATTCAAATCAAAAGGGTCTTTATTAGCATCGGACACATATGTTTACGTTGCCAAAGCAAGTGAAATAAACAATAAAAGTGAGAAGCAACAAAAATCTCTCGCTCTCTCTCCCCAGGGCCGGCCCTAGTCACTAAGCGACATAAGCGACTGCTTAGAGCCCCGCGGCCGCTAGTTTTTTTTAGGAACTCAGTCAGGGTCTCAACATAGAATAATAGAATATACAAGGTGCAATTTTGAAATGTAGTTGTGCATCAACAGTTTCTCTCTCACTCCATTGGCTCGCAGCAAAAACGTGTTATTTTTCAAATGCAATTTTCTTGTTATCGGCTTGCTTTAATCAATTAAAAAAAAGGTCTAAAGATTACTTTTCAACATTGCCTTTTCAACATAATATTGCAGGGCTTCCCTAATGCTCCTTTTCATGACAGTGCTAGCGTTCACGTGAGTGGCTAGCTACCTACCGGAACATTAAGCTAGCCAATACCAACAACACAAACAGACTAAAGAGTGGAGTTACAAACAGACTACATGTTTTACCTGTGATGAAATGTTTTCCACACACATAGCTACAGTACGCGTAGCCTACTTGGACACCTGGGTCCCCACATTTCCCACTCTCCCACACTGAGTAGCCTGAAGCCACATGGCTCTTCTCGCAGACTATATTTCCCTACGTGGGAGCATTGCCAACCGTAGCTCTGGGTTTTTCACCTGGTTACATGCACATTGAACAACACAGCAGCTTTCCACCATGTTTTGTTATATCTGTATGTATAAAGTTTGTGAGCGTGCTCGAGGGGAATTGCAGGAAATCAGCTGTAAATAAAACCGCAAATATTTCTCTCCATCTCATTGAAAAATGAGAAGAATTGGATGAAATGTGTTTTAAAATTGCTAAATCTTCTCTCCACCACATGGAATTTTTTTTAACAATTGCAGCAAATTTGTTTAAAACTGTAACATTTTCTCTATGCCTCACCATGGCAACATTTTTTCTCTCCACCGTCAAGAGGGGGGGGGGTCACGTAAGGTGGGGGCCCCTCTAATGAGAGGGGGGCCTATTCAACACAGCAGCTGAAGCCTCCACAGTACAGCACCCATCATCATAAGCTCCACTCCACACAGTATACAGTAAAGTTATAGCTTTCCTCATAACCACACCAGGAATAGCAGATGGGAATGGAGATGTACACTGTGTGTTGAGGCCAACCCAATAATCACATTTTTTATTGCGTAATTACGTGGCGTAATTGCAGCAACAGAATTAAACCATGGCTTGACGTTTTAATTATGCCATGTGGTGCCGGATCTTAGCTGTCTTAGCTGTCAGCAAAAGTGAATCTAAAAAGTAAGTTAAGGCATTAGTTCAGAATTGTTACAGTTAGGGTTAAGGTTAGGGAGACCAGAGTTCATATCCTGCATGTTACATTGGCATTGGCCCTGAGATCCTCAAAGTTCTACAGCTGCACAATCGAGAGCATCTTGACTGGCTGCATCACCGCTTTGTATTGCAAATGCATCACCCTCGACCGCAAAGCAACGCTACAGAGGGTGGTAGGGACAGCCCAGTATATCACTGGTATCAAGTTCCCTGCCATTCAAGACCTCTATTCCAGAGGAAGGCCCGAAAAACTGCCAAAGACTACAGCCACCAAAGCCATATACTGTTCACTCTTGTACCGTCCGGCAAACGGTACTGGTGCATCGGCTCCCATACCAACAGGCACCGAGACAGCTTCTACCTCCACGTCATAAGACTGTTAAATTGTTTATTAAATGGTTACCCGGACTATCTGCACTGACCTTATCTTGCACTGACTCTATGCACACGGACAAGACTATTCAGTGAGTGTACAACACATTAGTTCCTAATGTTTGATGCTTCTCGCTGATGGAGACACCTCTTCCACCCACGTCTGCATATTCATGACATGTTGTTGGCTGTCCAATCAGAGCAAGAGTAATGAATACAACTCAGAACACTTAATCTGCCACAAACCCTCCACCAGAATTTAGCAAATAGCCATTGTCACCAAGACAAGTGTTCCCCAACAGAGAGAGCACAGACCATTGTCACCCAGACAAGTGTTCGCCAACAGAGAGAGCACAGACCAGTGGCACCCAGACACGTGTTCGCCAACAGAGAGAGCACAGACCAGTGGCACCCAGACACGTGTTCGCCAACAGAGAGAGCACAGACCAGTGGCACCCAGACACGTGTTCACCAACAGAGAGAGCACAGACCAGTGAACAGAGTGACAGCAAGGATAACAAAATAGATGGTTTTCAAACACTTCATTCACGACCAAAATAATCAAAGGAACAACTATACCATAACTTACATCATGGTCGAAGGAAATAGATAGATATAGTTAGATAAATATGTAAACAGTTAGAGAAGGAAATAGACAGCATGGAGAATGGATGGATCATTATCCTCTTTGATGGATCCGAAGTATTTGTTCCAGTCCAAACTGTTAATACCATACTACTACAGTAACTTTAACTGTAGTAGTTAACTGTTATTACCAGTAACCTACTACTACAGTAACTTTAACTGTAGTAGTTAACTGTTATTACCAGTAACCGACTACTACAGTAACTTTAACTCTCCATCCTGATCCAGATCCTGCCTCCCATCATATACAGACACTCACACTGACAGACAGACACTCACACTGACAGACAGACACTCACACTGACAGACAGACACTCACACTGACAGACAGACACTCACACTGACAGACAGCTATATTTCTGCCGGCCAGGTCCAGCTACACAGCTCCAGCTATAGTGCTGCCGGCCAGGTCCAGCTACACAGCTCCAGCTATAGTGCTGCCGGCCAGGTCCAGCTACACAGCTCCAGCTATAGTGCTGCCGGCCAGGTCCAGCTACACAGCTCCAGCTATAGTGCTGCCGGCCAGGTCCAGCTACACAGCTCCAGCTATAGTGCTGCCGGCCAGGTCCAGCTACACAGCTCCAGCTATAGTGAGTAGTGGTTTTAAACAAGGTATATTTCTCCTCCTCTCCATTCCTCTATTATCATCCAGACTGTCTCTCTTTCTTTGTCTCTCACTCATTCTCTACCTCTTTTTTCTCTTTCATTCTCTCTCCCCCTTGTTCCTCTCCATCACAATCTCTCGCTCTCTTTCTTTCTCTCACGCTACCACCCCCCCACCCCCACAACCCTCTCTGATGTTGCCTGTTCATCACACTGTGTCCGTTCTGAATTCACTGTGGGCTTGTATGACATGACATCATCATCAATCACATGCTTGATGTGTGTGTGTGTGTGAAAACTCTGGTATTCTATGAGCCTGCAAACGTGTGTGTGTGTGTGTGTGTGTGTGCGTGTGTGTGTGCGTGTGCGTGTGCGTGTGTGTGTGTGTGTGTGTGTGTGTGTGTGTGTGCGTGTGTGTGCGTGTGCGTGTGCGTGTGCGTGTGTGTGTGTGTGTGTGTGTTAGCAAATGTAGGATCTTAATTTGATCACCCTGTTATAGGATAACGTTTAAAAAGGCTTCTGAAGATTGTAATTTCCACTTAGAAATGTGCCTTACAAAAATGGATCAACCCCTGCTAAAATGTCAGTTAATTATAATCCACATAATAATTCACATTTCCTTTTGCTGCAGGAATATTTACTGCTGTAAAAACCTGTCTCAAATTAAGGTCCTACATCTGTATAAGTGTGTGTGCACTGCATGCATGCCTGTGTTTGTGTACAGTAGCTGTGTGTGTGTGTGTGTGTGTGTGTGTGTGTGTGTGTGTGTGTGTGTGTGTGTGTGTATGTGTGTGTGTGTGTGTGTGTGTGTGTGTGTGTGTGTGTGTGTGTGTGTGTGTGTGTGTGTGTGTGTGTGTGTGTGTGTGTGTGTGTGTGTGTGTATGATGGCTTAAACAAAGGAGTGAACCCATTGACTTACAATAGGTGTGAACAACAGTGGCTGGTTGATGTGTAGAATAGGCTGACTATGAATCTTAATTTCACCATCCAATTAACAGCTTCCTACTGTAGTAACCCTCTCAATATGGCTGTCAGGGGACTATCTAACCTCTGCATGATGAGGATACACAGAAAACCCCCACCCACCTTTGCAATAACAACCTACAGTACAGACGCACAGGCAGCCGCAGAACAGCCATATCTCACGCTATTATTGTTCACAGGAGATAGTTTACTGTAAAAAGTGTCCCAATGGGATTAATAAGAGAACCATAAGAGTATATACAGTATCGGCATGACACACTTTTACTGTACATGCAGAACCGATGATGGACAAAGTACAGTAATGACATTTCAAAAGGGCAGAACGCCCATAATTCGAGGGATTTGTGCCTCTGAGGTAATTTAATGGCACACAGTGGAGGTTTACTTCTATGTCTTAATGAGATGTAAATCTCAAGTAATCAAACCTTACTGTGGAAGATCACAACGAGGCAATCAGACCTTTGTGCCCCGGGGCTTAACTTAACATGCTACGGGCAGCTAGCTCCCTAGCAGCCCTGACATGAGGCTGCCATTTTAGAGGGCTTCAGTGTCTAGAGGCAGAGACATTTACATTTTAGTAGAAGCTCTTATCCAGAGCAACTTACAGGCACAACTAGGGTTATGTGCCTTGCTAAAGGGCACAACGACAGATTTTTCTCCTAGTCGCCTAGAGGATTGGAACCAGCAACCTTTTGGTTAATGGCCCAAAACTCTTAACCGCTAGAGAGAGGGAGGGAGAGGGAGGGAGAGAGACCAAGCCAATATCATGTACACTTAGAAGTAAAGATGCTATCTATAACCTAAAAGGGTTCTTCGGCTGTCCCCATAGGAGAACCCTTTGAAGAACCCTTTTAGGTTCCAGGCAGAACCTTTTTGGTTCCAGGCAGCTAATTTGGTATAGAGCAGACCTAACTCACTCTATTAAATTAATCAAAACAGGAAACTTTTACAGAAAACATATGACATTATAAAATCCATGTACACAAACAACAAGTGTGTGGTTAAAATTGGCAAGGGCACAACAAGTGTGTGGTTATTTCCACAGGGCCGTGGGGTGAGACAAGGATGCAGCTTAAGCACCACCCTTTTTAACATATATATCAACGAATTGGCGAGGGCACTAGAACAGTCTGCAGCACCCAGCCTCACCCTACTAGAATCTGAAGCAAATGCCTACTTTTTGCTGATGATCTGGTGCTTCTGTCACCAACCAAGGAGGGCCTACAAGCAGCACCTAGATCTTCTGTACAGATTCTGCCAGACCTGGGCCCTGACAGTAAATCTCAGTGAGATCAAAATAATGGTGTTCCAAAAAAGGTCCAGTTGCCAGGACCACAAATACAAATTCCATCTAGACACCGTTGCCCTAGAGCACACAAAAAACTATACCTTGGCCTAAACATCAGCGCCACAAGTAACTTCCACAAAGCTGTGAACGATCTGAGAGACAAAGCAAGAAGGGCCTTCTATGCCCTCAAAAGGAACATAAAATTCAACATACCAATTAGGATCTGGAGAAAAATACTTGAATCAGTTATAGAACCCATTGCCCTTTATGGTTGTGAGGTCTGGGGTCCGCTCACCAAAATGGGACAAAAACCAAATTGAGATTCTGCATTATTATCAAAATCCAGAAAAGAGACGTTAAATTCTACAACCCCCTAAAAGGAAGCGATTCCCAAACCTTCCATAACATAGCCATCACCTACAGGGAGATGAACCTGGAGAAGAGCAAGCTGGTCCTGGGGTTTTGTTCACAAACACAAACAGACCCCACAGAGCCCCAGGACAGCAACACATTTAGACCCAACCAAATCATGAGAAAACAAAAAGAGAATGACTTGACACATGGGAAAGAACTAACAAAAAAACAGATTAAACTAGAATGCTATTTGTCCCTAAACAGAGAGTACACAGTAGCAGAATACCTGACCACTGTGACTGACCCAAACTTAAGGAAAGCTTTGACTATGTACAGACTCAGTGAGCATAGCCTTGCTATTGAGAAAGGCTACCGTAGGCAGACCTGGCTCTCAAGAGAAGACAGGCTATGTGCACACTGACCACAAAATGAGGTGGAAACTGAGCTGCACTTCCTAACCTCCTGCCAAATGTATGACCATATTAGAGAGACATATTTCTCTCAGATTACACAGATCCACAAATAATTTGGAAACAAACCCAATTTTAATAAAGTCCCATATCTACTGGGTGAAATACCACAGTGTTCCATCACAGCAGCAAGATGTGTGACCTGTTGCCACAAGAAAAGGGCAACCAGTGAAGAACAAACACCATTTCAAATACAACCCATATTTATGTCAATTTTATTTGAAATGTCTTTATTCTTTTGGAACTTCTGTGAGTTTAATGTTTACTGTACATTATTATTGTATTTCACTTTTGTTTATTATCTACTTCACTTGCTTTGGCAATGTTAACATATGTTTCCCATGCCAATAAGCCCCTTGAATTGAATTGAATTTAATTTTAATTGAAGACTCAGAGAGAGTCAGAGAGAAGACTCAGCCAGCCAGTCAGACAACAGGAGAAGACTCAGCCACCTTCACTACACCATCAGTAGGAGAGAGAATGGTAGCACTCCATTTTATGGTACAGAAATGACCAGGCATTTACTAAGAAATTACATAGTAAATTAAGAATTACACTGTAATAACCAATGAAGTAAGTGTTTTTACTACAATTATGGATGAATATAGCTTTTCTACCCATTTGCTAAGTGTTTCTTTAAGTGAGCTATGATGACTGCAATACATTCTAAATCCATCTCCTTCGTGCCCTCTAATAACCTAGCTCGCTATCTGTTTCACCTAATATATTTAAATGGCACACTGCCCTCTTTTGGAGAAGCCTGGTTAATGACATGTTCACTACACAGGATACCTCTTCATATGGAATGAGCAAACACAGCAATTTTCATTAGGGCATGCAATGGAAAACGTTTCAAAACATTTTGCAATGAAAAACCAAAATGGATGTTTCTTATTGGACAACTTCAGAGAGTCCCTCTTTGTTTCAGTCAGTTTTTTTTCCGTTTGGTGCCTAATGAACCAGACCCTGACTAAACTGTCCTATCGTCTTCCAAAAATCAAATATTGTTAGGTTACAAACCCTACTTTGCCAAACAAACCCAGACAAACAAAAACTATTCAACTACCCATCCACTCTCCTGCAGTGCTTGATGCTTCTGGCCCAACCTTGGGCTCCTGAGTTGCGCTGTGGTCTAAGGCACTGCATCTCAGTGCAAGAGGCGTCACTACAGTCCCTGGTTCAAATCCAGGCTGTATCTGGTCGCATAGGGCGGCGCACAATTGGCCCAGGGTAGGCCGTCATTGTAAATAAGAATTTGTTCTTAACTCACTTGATAAGGTGTTTCTGCATAGCCCAGGAGGGAAAACATATCTTTATTTTTGGATCCAGAATAAGGAAAGTGT
>CM042400.1:32674641-32742141 GCA_023634145.1 Thymallus thymallus
AGTCATTCATCCTGTATGGAAACAACAGAGAGAGAGAGACAGCCCTGTCCCCGTCCCCAGTCTGGTGGAGTCAGCCCAGTCATTCATCCTGTATGGAAACAACAGAGAGAGACAGCCCTGTCCCCGTCCCCAGTCTGGTGGAGTCAGCCCAGTCATTCATCCTGTATGGAAACAACAGAGAGAGAGAGACAGTCCTGTCCCCGTCCCCAGTCTGGTGGAGTCAGCCCAGTCATTCATCCTGTATGGAAACAACAGAGAGAGAGAGACAGCCCTGTCCCCGTCCCCAGTCTGGTGGAGTCAGCCCAGTCATTCATCCTGTATGGAAACAACAGAGAGAGAGAGACAGTCCTGTCCCCGTCCCCAGTCTGGTGGAGTCAGCCCAGTCATTCATAGCTTCAGTTGGTCATTTCCCGGATGGCAATTGAATCCCACAGAACAAATGGAAAAGACTGTAGATTGTATAGAATCAATAGAGTACAGACATGAAGCTGTCGACTGGGATTGGGAAGGCAGGAAGACAGCTCCAGCCAGCCTCAGCTTGTCATGACAGAATGAATGGAAGATACTGTATACAGTGGAGCTTGGGACCAATGATATGATTCATACAGATACCAACAGAAAGTCAGCATAGAGCAGATTGGTCAGCATATCATATTCAACAATATTTATTTAACTTTTATTTAAGCAGGCAAGTCAGTTAAGAACAAATTCTTATTTACAATGACGGCCTACCCCGGCCAAACCTGGACGACACTGGGCCAATTTCCCCCAATATATCCACAGAGAGATATACAGCAGATATCTGTTTTTCCCTGGCGCCTCTCTGGTTCCTGCTGCCTAGTACACCCCCTCCTGCCAATTGGAGCACATTTGTCAGCATCTCTACATCTATATAGCATAATAAACATTGGAAATATACCTGTACATAATACCTGTTATTTCCCAGTCTCTCTGAATCTGGTTGTAATTCTCCAATCCACCTCTCCCTGGCTCCTCACCAGCCAAGGCCCTCTTGCTCAGTGCAGCTGACAGTGTAAATGCTGAAGGTCACAAGTTCCATTAGCGGTTGGAGGATGAGCTTATCTCTGTGTTGCACCCTGGGGGCAGTGAACGGGCACAGAGAAGTCTGCGTCCCAAATAGCACCCTATTCCCTATATGGTAAACCTGCTGTGACTGAGGCTGCATTGACAGATAGAGCCACAGCTGTAGCATACCTGGGTTCAAATTGTATTTGTTTCCTTTCAGGTACATTACATACAGATGCAGAGATTAGTTGAAAGAAAAGACAAGCCATCTGATCCCAGGTTTGCATCAGTATATGGGTGGAGGTGGAACCCCTGTCTCATAGCCTTGTAGATCCATCACCACTATCATCATGTGTCAGATGAGATGATCATCAGCTCTTGTGCCTGAGGTAGAAGGATATAATGTAGGTAATAGGTATGAACTAGAATTTAGATTATGTTATTGATTGAGATCTATGTCATCTATTCACTTTAAATTCTTTATATATTCACCCAGGCAAATTCAACCTGAACCCTATTAATTTTCAATTAGCTAGAGTCAATGTTGGAGCTCTGTAACTTGAAGAGTCCTCTATAATTATCTATGGGAAACACTGTATGAGCAATCTACTGACTCCTTCTGGTCAAATGTTGCAAATACAAGCTACTGCAGAAACATCAGAAGATATTAAATCTATCAGCAATCTACTGTGTTGCAATTACAAGCTATAGGGAGGCTTTCCATCAGCACTGGGAACACAGGAGCCACAAACAGCAATTAAATGCCAAAATCAACATTTTAAACTTTATTTTACATATATTTATCCATATATTTTAATTCCATGATGACAATACTTTTTAAATTAACAGTGACTGTGAGAAGGTAACACATTCTAATCAACAGTGAACTGTGAGAATATACACAGAGTACACAAAACATTAGGAAGGTTAAATAAAGAAGGATTTTTAAGCCTTGAGACAATTAAGACATGGATTGTGTATATGTGCCATTCAGAGGGTGAATGGGCAAGACAAAATATTTAAGTGTCTTTGAACTGGGTATGGTAGTAGGTGCCAGGCACACCGGTTTGTGTCAAGAACTGCAATGCTGCTGGGTTTTTCACACTCAACCGTTTCCGTATGTATCAAGAATGGTCCACCACCAAAAGGACATCCAGCCAACTCGACAACTGTAGGAAGCACTGGCGTCAACATGGGCCAGCATCCCTGTGGAATGCTTTCGACACCTTGTAGAGTGCATGCCACGACAAATTGAGGCTGTTCTGAGGGCAAAAGGTGGTGCAACTAATGTTTTTGGTCAGTGCAGATAGTCCCGATAACCATTTAATTAACAATTTAGTAGTCTTATGGCTTGGGGATAGAAGCTGTCTGGGCGACTGTTGGTATGGGAGCCGATGCACCAGTACCGTTTGCCGGACGGTTCCAGAGTGAACAGTATATGGCTTTGGTGGATGGAGTCTTTGGCAGTTTTTCAGGCCTTCCTCTGACATAGATGGAGCTGGAGACTAGTCTGGGGAAAGGTGTTTCTAATGTTTGGGTATACTCAGTGTGTATTATATATACTGTATATAATCAACAGTGAACTGTGAAAAGCGTTAAAAGGCAGTCTTTCACCAATGATTCACATTTAAAACATGGTTCAATCACTGTCGCACATTACGGGAAATTACATGAATCCATGCAACATGCAGCCTACAACCTAGGTGAGAGCTGAGTAAATACTGCACCTGTATAAACACAAATCATGTTATAAATGAAGTTACAGTGAAATATGCACTTCACTTAAAGTAAACATAATGGGGAAGTTTCCCGGACACAGATTAAGCCTAGTCCTGAACCAAAAAGCAAAAATCTCCATTCAAATCTGACCTAGCAAGTTAAACTATTAACATACTTTTCTATTATATACACAACTGAAGAAGTGCTTTTAAAAAAAAAACAGTACAAGTCAGTACAAGGAAATAAAGCTGAACTGAAGAGATCTATTCTCTCCCTGGAAGGCTCCCGTAGGTACAGATCTAAGATCAGCTTCACCTCTCCAAAATCATAACCTTAACCATTAATGGAGAAAATGCAAAACTGACCCGAGATCAGTGTCTAGGACTGGGCAGCTTCCCCCAACTCCACATATGAAGGAGAGAGGTTGAACTTTTCCAAAAAGCTCCGGTCCAGGAACGTGTTCCTATAGCAGCCAGAGACAGACAGGTCCACCTCAGAGAACGGGAGGGAGTGCAGAATAGACATCTCACAGTCTTCTGTAGGCTCAGCTTGTGTCTGTGTTTCATTGGGGTTATTAGTGTCACTGGAACGGGAGCTCTGGCTTAGAAAGTCTTCCATTACTGCATCTATCTCCTGGTCTGGGTTTCCATTGTGGGAACTGGTAATGTTAATTGATACTGGGTTTAAGTTACAGTTTAAGGCGGCCATATTGTCATTGTCACAAGGCAAATACTGAGGATGGGTCTTCTCACTCACAGCTCTGGGCCTCAGTGAAATGGCAGTATTTTCCAGGACCTCCATAAGTGTGAAGTTACTCTGCGTGAATTGACTGAAATGGACACTCTCCTCCAGATCCAGGTTCTCTGAGACCCTGTGGACAAGATTCAGGCTCCATGGGGCTCTGTCTCTGTTGAGGCTGGGATTGGGGTCTCTGGTCAGGCTGGGGTTAGGGTTGGGGTTTCTGGTCAGGCTGGGGTTAGGGTTGGGGCTGGAGCTGGGTCCTGTGGCTTTGGTATGGCTGTGGTCTTTGCTCAGATCAATCAGGATACAGTCTGACTGTTCTCCATCTCTATCTGCATCCATCTCGGTGTCCAGATCTTCCTCCTGACCAGGATGCTCCATGGACCCTGTCTCCCAGGCTTCGTCCACCACCGACCCAGGCCTGGAGGGGGCCTTAAGGGGGGACTCAAACACCACCCCTTTGGGTGGAGGGGGTCGGATAGGCCTCCGCGGCATGTTACTGTTATGTAGGAAGCTGGACTGACCAGGGTCTTGAACCTGCAACTCAGGCCGGCCCTTCATGTAGTGCCGGACTGACTCGGGAACCAGGACCTCATGGCGTTTTCTCCTAGGGAGCAGGGCAGTGAAGGAGGGGATGCCAGAGGTAAGCCTGCCCACGATGGGGACCAGGGAGGTGGGTCGCAGGGCCGAGACAAAGTCCTCCAGTTCCTGGTAGGAAGGGGGGAGGGATGAGTTAGATAAATCAATCAAGGGCGTCTGTACACTAATTTCTCAATGGGATATCAAGACAGAACCAGTTCAATATCTCAAATGGTTTTGGACTGCTCCTTGCATGCAGAACCATACAGAGGTTAAACCACTGCAGGCTTGAGTTAAGAGGCCTAATATCTTCCCCAAGTGCACAATCCCGGTAGCTTGCTGTGATCGTATAATGGTTAGTACTCTGCGTTGTGGCTGCAGAAATCCTGTTTGAATCTGTGTAATTGTAATCTAACCAGTGTGGCTAAATGTAATCTAACCAGTGTGGCTAAATGTAATCTAACCAGTGTGGCTAAGTGTAATCTAACCAGTGTGGCTAAGTGTAATCTAAACAGTGTGGCTAAGTGTAATCTAACCAGTGTGGCTAAATGTAATCTAACCAGTGTGGCTAAGTGTAATCTAACCAATGTGGCTAACACACTGAGTAATTAAACAACTTTGGCATTTGTCCACCAGAGTGGTATGCTACGAAGCAAGCTAGATCTACTCAGGCTTTTATGAAGCTAGCCAGCTTCAGTTAGCTTCACATTCCAGGTCAGGCTTCATCTGTACTACGGCAGTGGATATTGTTCGTCAACCTTCCGCTATCTCTAGCAGGCTTGTACCTGCGCATGCAGGAAACGTCAATCCAGGGGCGGAGTCAGTGACACATGTTCATTTCTGCTGAAATAGGCTTTTAGAAATGCACTTGAAAATCATTCAAGTGTCAGTCCAGACCCCTTTTCACCTCATTCACGTGATTTACGTTACAATAGTACACTTCAGTATGTGGTCCAGGTATCCTCATTGCATGGCACAAATTGGACAGGTATCGCCATCGCACTGCATACTAACCCTATCCCATCTGTTCATTGACTACAGCTCAGCATTTAACACCATAGTACCCTCCAAGCTCATCATTAACCTCGGGGCCCTGGGTCTGAACCCCGCCCTGTGCAACTGGGTCCTGGACTTCCTGACGGGCCCCCCCCCAGGTGGTTAAGGTAGGAAACAACACCTCCACTACACTGATTCTCAACACAGGGGCCGAACAAGGGTGTGTGCTCAGTCCCCTCCTGTACTCCCTGTTCACCCATGACTGTGTGGCCGCGCACGCCTCCAACTCAATCATCAAGTTTGCAGACGACACAACAGTAGTAGGCCTGATTACCAACAACTATGAGACAGCCTACAGGGAGGAGGTGAGGGCTCTGGGAGTGTGGTGCCAGGGAAATAACCTCTCCTTCAACGTCAACAAACCAAAGGAGCTGATCGTGGACTTCAGGAAACAGCAGAGGAAGAACGCCTTCACCCACATTGACTGGGCCCGCAGTGGAGAAGGTGAAAAGCTTAAAGTTCCTCGTGGTACACATCACTGATAATCTGAAAGGGTCTACCCACACAGACAGTGTGGTGAAGAAGGCGCAACAGTACCGTACCCTGCCCTGAACTTAGTCACTGTCACTAGCCAGTTACTCATCCCTGCACCTTAGAGGCTGCTGCCCTGTGTACATGGAACACTGGAGTTCAAATCTTAGCAGTGCCTTTTTAAGCATTTCATTGTACTTTGTACACTACACTCTATCCTGGGCATATGACAAACACATAGATTTTGTGTTGAACCATGTCGCCAAGTACAGTTCAGAGTAAATGTACTTTGTGAATTAAGGTAATTCTAATACTGAACTCATCTCTCAAGAAAAGGGGTTAACATGCACACTGCTATGACTTATCATATCTGGTGTAGAGTTCAACACTGTATTAAAAATCTAAATAACTCCTGCACACACGATTTGACCTCTGAACATTTATTGTCATTGTTTCGGTATGACACCATTTGAAAAAGGTACTGTCGTTTTGGGACGGGTTTTAAACTCCATGTCCAGCTGGACTAGTTGGGACTCCTTAAATAGGGTGTCATACCGAAACATGGACAGTAATGATAACATCATAACGTGCAGAGGTAAAATCATGTCTGCAGGAGTTACTTATATTTTTACTACAATGTTGAACTCATCCCTACCTGGTAAGAGGAGTGGTCAAGGCTAAACTCATCCTTACCTGGTAAGAGGAGTGGTCAGAGTAAGGTACCACGTGGACGTTAGGGTGGAAAGAGACCAGGGGTCTGCTGGTGGGCAGGATGGCAAGGGTGGGGTGTTCCCTGTTCCAAAGGAGGAGGTTGGAGGAGCGGATCTCGGACTGGTCCACGGCCCTGATCCGGCCCGCTCCTGGCTCAGTGGTGAAGACATCTGGTAGCTCCAGGGCTCTGAGAGTCTCTAGTCTCTCGATGGACACTTCAACCCAGGTCTTAAACTCCATGGCCAGCTGGACTAGTAGAGACTCCTTACCCAGAGTGTACAGGCCTGCAGACAACACACAGACATAGAAATACAATTAGGGAGGAGGGGGACAGTTCCGGGTACCTAAGGTACGGCAAAGTGGGATGTCTGGGGGAGAGGGACAGTTCCGCTAAACCTAGGGTACGGCAAAGTGGGATGTCTGGGGGAGAGGGACAGTTCCGGGTACCTAAGGTACGGCAAAGTGGGATGTCTGGGGGAGAGGGACAGTTCCGCTAAACCTAGGGTACGGCAAAGTGGGATGTCTGGGGGAGAGGGACAGTTCCGCTAAACCTAGGGTACGGCAAAGTGGGATGTCTGGGGGAGAGGGACAGTTCCGCTAAACCTAGGGTACGGCAAAGTGGGATGTCTGGGGGAGAGGGACAGTTCAGCTAAACCTGGGGTAAGGCAAAGTGGGATGTCTGGGGGAGAGGGACAGTTCCGCTAAACCTAGGGTACGGCAAAGTGGGATGTCTGGGGGAGAGGGACAGTTCCGCTAAACCTAGGGTACGGCAAAGTGGGATGTCTGGGGGAGAGGGACAGTTCCGCTAAACCTAGGGTACGGCAAAGTGGGATGTCTGGGGGAGAGGGACAGTTCCGCTAAACCTAGGGTACGGCAAAGTGGGATGTCTGGGGGAGAGGGACAGTTCCGCTAAACCTAGGGTACGGCAAAGTGGGATGTCTGGGGGAGAGGGACAGTTCCGCTAAACCTAGGGTACGGCAAAGTGGGATGTCTGGGGGAGAGGGACAGTAGGGTGTGAAATAGATGCACAATATACACTATCAAGTCACAACAAGGCTGTCTTTAAATGCCGACGTCCAGAGGAGGCGGGTTCCAAGTTTTATAGTAAAGGATTGCAGGGATCTATCATTGCATTTGTAGATGAATGTAAAATAGGCTACTATTCCTAACGTGATGAGTAGATTGCAGTTATAATTTTACCTAATAACATCAATCAATCACCGTTAGCATAACAGACAGTTCTGAACAAAGCAGGCTTGACGAATAGTCAGAATAGGCACTATTAACCTTTAATTAACTAGGGAAGTCAGTTAAGAACAAATTCTTATTTATAATGATGGCCTACCCGTTTCTTCTCCATTCTTTGCACAGGAAAAATGTGGCAAAAAAAAGAAGAAACCCTCACACTGCTCTTGATGGTATCAAAAGCTCCGATGAAGGCTTTGAGGCAAATATGTAAAGCTTTTTATGAGCAGTGATACTATCAAGAGCAGTGTGCGGGTTTCTTATGTGTTCTGTTACCATGCATCAACAGAAACGTTCAGATGTTCGAGTGCCTTTTGAATTTTGAACACACACATTTCATGAAACTACACTTTATATGACTGTAGACAAGCAACATCTTTTTGGTTTTTTTAATACGACACAATTTGTAGCCTATTCTTCTGACACTGACAAACAGATTAGTAAAAACAACCTTGGTCACAACCATCTAATCTAAGTCTATGAAAAGGGGAGACAGAAACTGTACAATATGACGTCCATCTAGCCGGAGGAAATGATCGTCCACCCCAAAAAAAACGTTCCATTGGTACTGATCCAATGATGACAACAGTGAATATACGTGCACTCACTGGGATATGGCTGATGTTCTCCATTGGTGCCAATAAGATAGGCCACTGTTCGCTCAATTGGGAGTTGAGAATTTTGAGAACTAGAGACAGATGAGGCTTTTCTTTGTGTTCTCTTTCCAGCAATAACCATTTGCTTTCTTAACGATTGTATTTTCAAATACTGCAATAGGCCAAGGCCTATTTAACTGCTTTCACTGACCGCTGCAACTCAACAATAAACTATTTTGTAGGCTATTTACCGCACACACTGCTTCAGAGTATTGGCACACACAGCTTCAGAGTATTGGCACACACAGCTTCAGAGTATTGGCACACACAGCTTCAGAGTATTGGCAGCCACAACGTAGAGTACTAATCACTATACGATGACGGCGAGCTACCAAGACCTGTAGCAAAGCAAGACTAGCAGTATCATACCGACACACCACTACAGTTCACAGACAGCTACACACAAGGAGTAGCTTAACAGTGAAGCATCGGTCTCACCAATGACAACATTGTGCTTGGGCTTGCTACGGATGATCTCTTTGATCTGCTGAGTGGCTCGTTGTCTGGAGGGCAGGGTGCGTGTGGGGTCACAGTTAGTGTTGTCCAGGTACAGGACATCTATAGTGGTGTTGGTCCTTAGACACGGCTCACGCAGCATGGACGGGGTGTAGCGGAAATCACCTGGAATAGAGAGAAGGTACATACTCTTTAGAATTAAAGTGAGAAAACAACATCTGTTTTATTACATTTCAGACACAGATACTACATACACTATACAGTATATACAGTTGAAGTCAGATGTTTACATACACCTTAGCCAAATACATTTAAACTCTGTTTTTCAGAATTCCTAAAGATTCCATGTTTTACGTCAGTTAGGATCACCACTTTATTTAAAGAATGTGAAATGTCAGAATAATGGTAGAGAGAATGATTTATTTCAGCTTTTATTTCTTTCATCACATTCCTAGTGGGTCAGAAGTTTACATACACTCAATACGTATTTGGTAGTATTGCCTTTAAATTGTTTAACTTGGGTCAAACGTTTCAGGTAGCCTTCCACAAGCTTCCCACAATAATGGTTTGTAGGCCTCCTTGCTCACACACGCTTTTTCAGTTCTGCCCACAAATATTCTATAGGATTGAGGTCAGTGCTTTGTGATGGCCACTCCAATACCTTGACTTTGTTGTCCTTAAGCCATTTTGCCACAACTTCGGAGTGATTTGACCGTTATTGCTGTTATTGTTTACATCCCACCTTCCACTGACGCAAACAGAGCGTGTGACGTCATCTCTTCAACGCTGCCCACTTTCAAACAGTATGTAAAGTGTCCAACCAGGAATAATACAACTCTGGACTTGTTATATGCTAATGTGAAGGATGCATACAACTCCACTGCACTCCCTCCCATCGGTAGATCGGATCACAACCTTGTCCACCTCACCCCACTCTACAGGCCTATGGTCCAACAGCAGCCAGAGACCACTAGGACCATTAGGAGATGGCCCCCGGAGGCGAATCAGGCCCTACAGGACTGCTTTGAAACAACAGACTGGGATGTGCTCTGTGAGGCTCATGGGGAGGACATTGATGGACTTACTGACTGCATAACGGACTATATCAATTTTTGTGTAGACAACACTGTACCCACCAGGAAGGTACGCTGTTTTCCAGATAATAAACCCTGTGTCACCAGCGACCTGAAGGCCCTGCTGAATGAGAAGAAGAGGGCCTTCAAGGAGGGGGACAGGGACAAATTGAGATGCGTCCAGAGGGAGCTGAAGTTGCGGATTGCTGAGGGGAAGAGAGTGTATAAGGAGAAGATGGAGGACAAGCTGAGGCCAGGACAGAGCCAATGAGCTGAACCAATTTTTTAACAGGTTCGATATGAGCACTGGAATTTCCCCTCGGGGATCAATAAAGTATCTATCTATCTATCTATCTATCTATCTATCTATCTATCTATCTATCTATCTATCTATCTATCTATCTATCTATCTATCTATCTATCTATCTATCTATCTATCTATATATATCTATCTATCTATCTATCTACTTAGATGTATGTGTATTTGGGTATATGTTGTGAAACTGTTAGATATTACTTGTTAGATATTACTGCACTGACAGAGCTAGAAGCACAAGCATTTCACTACACCCGCAATAATATCTGCTAAACACGTGTATGTGACCAATATAATTTGATTTGAATATTGTACAATCTGTGTCGCTTCATTGGCTGGCTAAATTACGAAGTTGACTTGTTAGAGAGAGACTATGAAGTACAGTGCCAGAGTATAGTGTGTACAGTACTCACCAGTGTAGAGTATGGTGCCAAAATATCCTTGGAACAGGAACATGACCGCCCCTGGACAGTGATTAGCATCTATGAGAGTGACGGTCAACCTCTCCTTGCCTATGTCATCCAGAGGCAACATGCAAGGTTCCCCCACCTCCAGAGGATGGATCCATCTGTCTCTGACCTGAACATAGGGAAAAGAGGAGGCCTTATCATAAACTGAAGTATAGAGCACCAGAAAGCTACTCTGCAATCAGCGATTTTGCAAATAAAAAGGAGATGCTATGCACAGGAGGTTGGCGGCACCTTAATTGGGGAGGACGGGCTCATGGTAATGGCTGGAGCGGAATTAGTGGAATGGTAGCAAATGGTATGTGTTTGATGCAATTCCATTCGATCCATTCCAGCCATTACTATGAGCCATCTTCCCTTCAGCAGCTTCCACTGATGCTATGGTGTATACAGTCATTCACATGTCAACAGCTAACTAAAAAAGTGGTAATGGCACGCAAGAATAGTTTAAACAATTATCCCATATCTACATTCCTCATGTTGCCTTGTGTTTTAATGTAGAATATAATTCATACTTTGTCTTCCTCACCTGTAGTTTAAGTTTGAGCAGGGTGGCAGAGACTGGCGAGCAGTAGATGGGTCTGTTGGACCAGGTCGAGGTCAGGCCCACAGTATGGTCACTGTGCATATGAGACAGGAAGAACAGGCGGGCATGCTGACACTTCCTAACCTGCCAGAAGTCCACAGCCAGCGGAGTATGCGGGATGAGTTTTCCATTCATTATCACAGCTCTGGAGTATCCTCCTGAGAATAAGCCATGGTTAGCCATTCAAACTACTATAAAACAGCTATTTGGCATGAAACAAACATTGGTTGGTGTGTATATATATATATATATATATATATATATATATATATATATATATATATATATAAATAGCTTTTCTTTTAAAAACAAGGACATTTCTAAGTGACCCCAAACTTTTGAACGGTAGTTTAAATATATATATATATATATATAAAAACTACTGTTCAAAAGTTTGGGGTCACTTAGAAATGTCCTTGTTTTTCAAAGAAAAGCTATTTTTTTTGTCCATTAAGATGACATCAAATTGATCAGAAATACAGTGTAGACATTGTTAATGTTGTAAATGACTATTGTGGGAGGCCCTGGTGGAGTGTGAGTGGGAGGCCCGGTGCACAACTGAGCAAGAGGACAAGTACATTAGAGTGTCTAGTTTGAGAAACAGATGCCTCACAAGTCCTCAACTGGCAGCTTCAGCTTCATTAAATAATACCCGCAAAACACCAGTCTCAACGTCAACAGTGAAGAGGCGACTCCGGGATGCTGGCCTTCTGGCAAAGTTGCAAAGAAAAAGCCATATCTTCATCTGTCCAGTGTCTGTGTTCTTTTGCCCATCTTAATATTTTCTATTTATTGGCCAGTCTGAGATATGGCTTTTTCTTTGCAACTCTACCTAGAAGGCCAGCATCCCGGAGTCGCCTCTTCACTGTTGACGTTGAGACTGGTGTTTTGCGGGTACTTTTTAATGAAGCTGCCAGTTCTTAGCAATTTCTCACATGGAATAGCCTTCATTTCTCAGAACAAGAATAGACTGACGAGTTTCAGAAGAAAGTTCTTTGTTTTTGGCCATTTTGAGCCTGTAATAGAACCCACAAATGCTGATGCTCCAGATACTCAACTAGTCTAAAGAAGGCCAGTTTTATTGCTTATTTAAATCAGCAGAACAGTTTTCAGCTGTGCTAACATAATTGCAAAAGGGTTTTCTAATGATCAATTAGCCTTTTAAAATGATAAACTTGGATTAGCTAACACAACATGCCATTGGAACACAGGAGTGATGGTTGCTGATAATGGGCCTCTGTACGCCTATGTAGATATTCCATTAAAAGTCAGCTGTTTCCAGCTACAATAGTAATTTACAACATTAACAATGTCTACACTGTATTTCTGTTCAATTTTAAGTTATTTTAATGGACAACATTTTTTGCTTTTCTTTCAAAAACAATAACATTTCTAAGTGACCTGAAGTCGAAACTGTAGGGCAATTCAGAAAGCTGATTGAGGACCTGATGTGTATTTCCGTAATTTAGGGCTCATCTGTAAAATAGGAATTGGTCTATATATATATATATATATATATATATATATATATATATATATATAGTATTTGTTTATTTAATCTCTATTTTATAATGGAGTAATTATATATATATATATAATTACTCTATTATAGAGTAATTATATATATTATAGGTAGCGAAATATATATTTCTAAACTAAATAAATTACATTGAGATTGTGCAAAGCAAAGACTACATTCTCTGCGAAATGACCGCGCTTGTTCACGTCACTGCAGGCTTCAGTTAAATTTCAATTTCTTCAACACCAGCACGTAGCCCTGGTAGCTCGCCGTGATCGTATAGTGGTTAGTACTCTGCGTTGTGGCCGCAGCAACCCCGGTTCGAATCCGGGTCACGGCATTGCGATACACAATGTCACGGCAAATGGGCTCTTTTTTTCCTAAATAATAACTTTAGTCTGGCTAAAATAAAATGTGCATTAGATAAACTTAGTCACTGTCACAAGCCGGTTACTCAACCCTGCATCTTCGAGGCTGCTGCGCTGTGTACATGGAACACTGGTCAATTTAATCATGTTTACATACTGTTGTACCCATTTCATATGTATATACTGTATTCTAGCCAAGGCCATCTTATTCAACTGTTGCTTTACATATACTATTCCAACCACGTATTATTCAGATATAATATATATTCTATCCACATAACGTTACTGTCCATAATGATTATACATCCCATCACATACATACTCCGGACTCCGACATTGTTCATCGTAATATTTCAACATTTCTTAATTACATTGATTGATTGATTGATTTGAACTAGCAAACACAAGCAAATTACACCGTTTCCTAAACATCAGTGAGCGAGCGTAGAAACCGTTTAGCAAGTGTGTACACGTCACTGCGTGGCAGTGTGTTCACGTCACTGCGTGGCAGTGTGTACACGTCACTGCGTGGCAGTGTGTACACGTCACTGCGTGGCAGTGTGTACACGTTTGAATAGCTCTAAATCCCCGCCCTAAACACGGCCCTGGTAGCTCGCCGTGATCGTATAGTGGTTAGTACTCTGCGTTGTGGCCGCAGCAACCCCGGTTCGAATCCGGGTCACGGCATTGCGATACACAATGTCACGGCAAATGGGCTCTTTTTTGATGAGCTAAACCAACTAGCAAACAAACGGAAAGATAACTAATTTTAAAATGTAGCGCTTTTTGGGGTTGGCTAACAAGCGAACATAGTTCGTTACACATAGTGTTGCACAAAGAACGAGACATAAATTGTATCGCTTTACCTACGTACGTTACCTAGCTAGTTAACAACACATGGACAAGTCAGGGGGAACAGTCAAAGGAAACGAATACGTTAGTTAGTTAGTTAGCCAGCCAACAGCTACCTGTGCATTTATTTAACTAACAAAGTGTCGAATGGGCTACTGGTAGCTAGTTACTTACAGCTAGCTAGCTAATTCAAGACAACTAACAATAGTTATAGCAAGCTACTGAACGATGCATCGCAATTCTGCCATTTGCGTTGTATTTTCCCATATATTTAGCAACACGCAGTGTAAAAACTTGGACTCACAGGACTGATGTTCCTTCCAATTCAAAAGGTTCTGCCACATTGTTGTGAATCTGTTCCTGACTGTCCCACGCCACGTGACACACACCGCGCCCCCTTTAGAAAAAAGAGCGGTAAGCTTCTTCTTCTTCTTCTTCTCAAGGCGTTTGCACATTTTGCTTGTGCATGCCGCCATCCTACTGTGCAGTGGTGTGTTCAATCACGTTACAATTAGTGATACAAAAACATAAAAGAAAGGGGGAAAGGAAAGAATTGCACCACCAACTATCATCTATATACCACTATTACATACCACCAACTAACATCTATATACCACTATTACATACCACCAACTAACATCTATAAACCACTATTACATACCATCAACTAACATCTATATACCACCAACTATCAACTATATACCACTATTACATACCACCAACTAATATCTATATACCACTATTACATACCACCAACTAACATCTATATACCACTATTACATACCATCAACTAACATCTATATACCACCAACTAACATCTATATACCACCAACTAACATCTATATACCACTATTACATACCATCAACTAACATCTATATACCACTATTACATACCATCAAATAACATCTATATACCACCAACTAACATCTATATACCACTATTACATACCATCAACTAACATCTATATACCATTATTACATACCACCAACTAACATCTATATACCACTATTACATACCATCAACTAACATCTATATACCACCAACTAACATCTATATACCACCAACTAACATCTATATACCACTATTACATACCATCAACTAACATCTATATACCACTATTACATACCATCAACTAACATCTATATACCACCAACTAACATCTATATACCACTATTACATACCATCAACTAACATCTATATACCACTATTACATACCATCAACTAACATCTATATACCACCAACTAACATCTATATACCACTATTACATACCATCAACTAACATCTATATACCACCAACTAACATCTATATACCACTATTACATACCATCAACTAACATCTATATACCACTATTACATACCATCAACTAACATCTATATACCACCAACTAACATCTATATACCACTATTACATACCATCAACTAACATCTATATACCACCAACTAACATCTATATACCACTATTACGTACCATCAACTAACATCTATATACCATTATTACATACCACCAACTAACATCTATATACCACTATTACATACCATCAACTAACATCTATATACCACCAACTAACATCTATATACCACTATTACATACCATCAACTAACATCTATATACCACTATTACATACCATCAACTAACATCTATATACCACCAACTAGCATCTATATACCACTATTACATACCATCAACTAACATCTATATACCACTATTACATACCATCAACTAACATCTATATACCACCAACTAACATCTATATACCACTATTACATACCATCAACTAACATCTATATACCACTATTACATACCATCAACTAACATCTATATACCACCAACTAACATCTATATACCACTATTACATACCATCAACTAACATCTATATACCACTATTACATACCATCAACTAACATCTATATACCACTATTACATACCTTCAACTAACATCTATATACCACTATTACATACCATCAACTAACATCTATATACCACTATTACATACCACCAACTAACATCTATATACCAGCAACTAACATCTATATACCACCAACTAACATCTATATACCACTATTACATACCACCAACTAACATCTATATACCACTATTACATACCACCAACTAACATCTATATACCACCAACTAACATCTATATACCACCAACTAACATCTATATACCACTATTACATACCACCAACTAACATCTATATACCACCAACTAACATCTATATACCACTATTACATACCATCAACTAACATCTATATACCACTATCACATACCATCAACTAACATCTATATACCACTATTACATACCATCAACTAACGAACTATTTTCGCTGGGCGGGCCGATTGCGAAATGTTTGGCGAAATTTGAGTATTCCCACTTCTCCAGGCCCACTGGTAATATGTGAAAAACATGTGTTACACCGTGCATTCATATGATTTGCTTGCCTGGCTAACCAAAGTCCTTGCTCAGGCAAACCCTATGCCACGCCAAGTTAGTTTCTTCTCGAAAAATAGAGCAACGGAATAATTCAGTTTGTCATCCGGCAAAAAGATTTGCAGTGATTCATTGAATAATGGGGATATATATGATTAATATGTCCACTAACTCCAATCACCCACTAGATGGCGATATAAGAAAGGAAAATGTTTCATAATGGTGTTGGTCAATGGCAACAGAGAACACTACAATAGCCCCCTCCCCTATCGTGGCGGTGGGAAGAGACGACCCCTCCCCTCTCTCTCTCCCTCTCTCTCTCTCTCTCTCTCTCTCTCTCTCTCTCTCTCTCCCTGAAGTAGATAGTGAACAATCAAAATTAACAGAAAACATTACACTCAGACGTTCCAAAAGAATAAAGACATTTCAAATGTCATATTATGTCTATATACAGTGTTGTAACAATGTGCAAATAGTTAAAGTACAAAAGGGAATATAAATAAACATAAATATGGGTTGTATGTACAATGGTGTTTGTTCTTCACTGGTTGCCCTTTTCTTGGGGCAACAGGTCACAAATCTTGCTGCTGTGATGGAACACTGTGGCATTTCACCCAGTAGATATGGGAGTTTATCAAAATTGGATTTGTTTTCAAATTCTTTGTGGATCTGTGTAATCTGACAGAAATATGTCTCTAATATAGTCATACATTTGGCAGGAGGTTAGGAAGTGCAGCTCTTTAGAGCCAGGTCTTCCTACGGCAACCTTTCTCAATAGCAAGGCTATGATCTCTGAGTCTGTACATAGTCAAAGCTTTCCTTAAGTTTGGTTCAGACACAGTGGTCAGGTATTCTGCTACTGTGTACTCTCTGTTTAGGGGCAAATAGCATTCTAGTTTGCTCTTTTTTTTTGTCAATTTTTTCCAATGTGTCAAGCAAGTCAAGTTTTTTTTCATGATTTGGTTGGGTCTAATTGTGTTGATGTCCTGGGGCTTCTGTAGGGTCTGTTTGTGTTTGTGAACAAAACCCCAGGACCAGCTTGCTTAGGGGACTCTTCTCCAGGTTCATCTCTCTGTAGGTGATGGCTTTGTTATGGAAGGTTCTGGAATCGCTTCCTTTTAGGTGGTTGTAGAATTTAACGGCTCCTTTCTGGATTTGGATAATTAGTGGGTGTTTTACATTGTACACAAGGGATATTTTTTGCAGAATTCTGCTTGCAGAGTCTCAATTTGATGTTTGTCCCATTTTGTGAATTCTTGGTTGGTGAGCAGACCCCAGACCTCACAACCATAAAGGGCACTGGGTTCTATAACTGATTCAAGTATCCAGATCCTAACTGGTATGTTAGGATCGAATTTTATGTTACTTCTGATGGTGTAGAAGGCCCTTCTTGCCTTGTCTCTCAGATAGTTCACAGCTTTGTGGACGTTACTTGGTGGTGCTGATGTTTAGGCCGAGATAGGTATAGTTGTTAGTGTGCTCTAGGGCAACGTTCTCTAGGTGTAATTTTTGATTAGTGGTCTAGAAACCCAAGCATTTCACTACCACCCGCAATAACATCTACTAAACACGTGTAAGTGACCAATACATTTTGATTTGATTTGACACACACACAGAACATGTTCTGGATCCATACAGATCACAAATCATCCTATGTTTTAGTAATCATTAAGAAGCATAATATTCCTAGTGGCAACCTAACGCTAGTGAAGTGACCAAAAGATGACTGGTCAGGGCCTGGTTTCCCAAAATCATCTTAAAGGGATACTTCGGGATTTTTGGCAATGAAGCCCTTTATCTACTTCCCCAGAGTCATATGAACTCATGGATACCATTTTTATGTATCCGAGTGCGATTTGAAGGAAGTTGCTAACTAGTGTCCGCGCAATGACTGGAAGATTATGGGTATCTGCCAGCTATTGTGCTAACGCTAGTTAACATTGGCTTGCAAAGTTACTTCTAACTTACTAAATACTGGACACAGTATGATGGAAGCCATTGTTAGAACCTTGGTAGGAGCATCGTTAAATCTCTGAGCTGTTTGCCATAACCATCGCTATTAACGTTGCACTTGATAATGCTCGTAATCTACCTGCCTCAGACCAGAACCGCTAAGTGCGTCCGTCTTTAGATGTTTTTTTTGCAACGTCTCCTTACACTCAGAAGATCTCCGCAAAAGATACAATCACATGATTTATCATCTCTCTGTGACCGCTGATTTATTCAGAACAAAGTTGACTGCAAATACAAAGTTGCCAATGTCTTTGCAATTGATACAAACAAGCGACTAAAATCATACTTCACATGAAAATCGAAATGACTGAATTAAGATATAAATACAGTAGGCCATATTGAAATACATTTCATGTTCAATAAATTGAGTTCTATTTTGCTACTTGTGGGCTACTGTCTGTAATTTGTCTCAACATATTTCATGATGTGTATCCTAACATGTGAGCAATGATGTGCCAAATCGGTGATTTTGTGCATTTTTATTGGGTAAGCATTAGATTACGCTGCCTCAATATTTGCAGCCGTAGGTGATAATAGATCTCTAAGAGCTGATCCGTCGTCAGTATTGTGAAATAATTATAATGTTATGGTAAGATTTGAATTGAGGAAGCTGACCCGAGAGCAGCGCTGCCTTTCTTTCCATCCTAGCAGTATCGACAAATGCTCCAAAGGCGCACTTAGCGACTGTTCTTTCTGGGTGTTGTTTTGGGAATCCCATGTTACATGGTTTTTGTAGGTAAGATGCATCATTTAAACACTGCTAAGCATAAGTTCCATTGCTATCGGGAAACCGGGCCCTGATCTGTTTAAAAAACCCATACATTCTAAGGAGAACATAAATCATACTATGCTTTAGTCATCATTAAGACATATAACATTCCAAGTGACAAACCTATTGCTTTGCTCAGCCTAGATAAATATAGTATTTAATAGGTCTGACAAAAATATGTTCCAACTTACCAGAACTAGACCCTGACTGCTGGGCCACATTCAGCAGGGCACAACATGGTTCCCTGACATTTCAAGTAAGGAATCACATTTACTGATGTAATTTCTATCTGCAACGTTTCATAGCGTTTGCCTACTGCACGTGCCCCAGGATACAAGTAAAGGTGATGTGATCTTTCTGACCTCTGCCCTCAACAGCTGCCATGTGTCTCTGGGTAAACATTTAACAAAGGAGTGGGCTTAGCCTACTTACCTCTAACCCCCAACTGGATGTTTTTGACACATACCAGGTAAGACTGTGAGCTGGGATTCCTGCACACCAATCAGAGGTCAGTTTAAACTTGTTTTCTTCAAAGTATTTATTGATAATGTGTATTTTCTATGTACATTCACCATTCATTCATAACTATCTTAATCTTAATAATTCTCAGTAGTTCTTGTGAAGCCTTTTATGTTGACAAGGTATCGGACAGCTTTGTCACACTTGATAATGTGTTCAATTAATTTGAAATAATGGCAAAGTCATGTCTTAGGTGTAAAACTAATAATGACTCAATAATTCTGTGAAAGTCCAAAAGTTATAGGCGGAGCTAGAAAGTTGGTGGGTCTGGGCATGTGTGATGTCATTGATGTTTGTGTGCGTCTGTATGCTGTCGTCTGTATGCTGTCGTCTGTATGCTGTCGTCTGTATGCTGTCGTCTGTATGCTGTCGTCTGTATGCTGTCGTCTGTATGCTGTCGTCTGTATGCTGTCGTCTGTATGCTGTCGTCTGTATGCTGTCGTCTGTATTGTTAAAAAAAAACTAATCTGTACAGTATAAAATAATAGGGTGCCATTTGGGACTCGGTCGTAGTTAAATGCTGCATAATGTGACATAAACAGCCCATGAAGATCATTTAGCTTTAGTGTGAATGAGGAGGTTGATGGTATATTGGTGGCTGATCAGAGGAGGGTGATGGTACATTTGGTGGCTGATCAGAGGAGGGTGATGGTACATTTGGTGGCTGATCAGAGGAGGGTGATGGTACATTTGGTGGCTGATTAGAGGAGGGTGATGGTACATTTGGTGGCTGATCAGAGGAGGGTGATGGTACATTTGGTGGCTGATCAGAGGAAGGTGATGGTACATTTGGTGGCTGATCAGAGGAGGGTGATGGTACATTTGGTGGCTGATCAGAGGAGGGTGATGGTACATTTGGTGGCTGATTAGAGGAAGGTGATGGTACATTTGGTGGCTGATCAGAGGAGGGTGATGGTATATTTGTGGCTGATCAGAGGAGGGTGATGGTACATTTGTGGCTGATCAGAGGAGGGTGATGGTACATTTGTGGCTGATCAGAGGAGGGTGATGGTACATTTGGTGGCTGATTAGAGGAAGGTGATGGTACATTTGGTGGCTGATCAGAGGAGGGTGATGGTACATTTGGTGGCTGATCAGAGGAGGGTGATGGTACATTTGGTGGCTGATTAGAGGAAGGTGATGGTACATTTGGTGGCTGATCAGAGGAGGGTGATGGTACATTTGGTGGCTGATCAGAGGAGGGTGATGGTACATTTGGTGGCTGATCAGAGGAGGGTGATGGTACATTTGTTGGCTGATTAGAGGAGGGTGATGGTACATTTGGTGGCTGATCAGAGGAGGGTGATGGTACATTTGGTGGCTGATCAGAGGAAGGTGATGGTACATTTGGTGGCTGATCAGAGGAGGGTGATGGTACATTTGGTGGCTGATCAGAGGAGGGTGATGGTACATTTGGTGGCTGATTAGAGGAAGGTGATGGTACATTTGGTGGCTGATCAGAGGAGGGTGATGGTATATTTGTGGCTGATCAGAGGAGGGTGATGGTACATTTGTGGCTGATCAGAGGAGGGTGATGGTACATTTGTGGCTGATCAGAGGAGGGTGATGGTACATTTGGTGGCTGATTAGAGGAAGGTGATGGTACATTTGGTGGCTGATCAGAGGAGGGTGATGGTACATTTGGTGGCTGATCAGAGGAGGGTGATGGTACATTTGGTGGCTGATTAGAGGAAGGTGATGGTACATTTGGTGGCTGATCAGAGGAGGGTGATGGTACATTTGGTGGCTGATCAGAGGAGGGTGATGGTACATTTGGTGGCTGATCAGAGGAGGGTGATGGTACATTTGTTGGCTGATCAGAGGAGGGTGATGGTACATTTGGTGGCTGATCAGAGGAGGGTGATGGTACATTTGGTGGCTGATTAGAGGAAGGTGATGGTACATTTGGTGGCTGATCAGAGGAGGGTGATGGTATATTTGTGGCTGATCAGAGGAGGGTGATGGTACATTTGGTGGCTGATTAGAGGAAGGTGATGGTACATTTGGTGGCTGATCAGAGGAGGGTGATGGTATATTTGTGGCTGATCAGAGGAGGGTGATGGTACATTGGTGGCTGATTAGCGGAAGGTGATGGTACATTGGGTGGCTGATCAGAGGAGGGTGATGGTACATTGGTGGCTGATCAGAGGAGGGTGATGGTACATTGGGTGGCTGATCAGAGGAGGGTGATGGTACATTTGGTGGCTGATCAGAGGAGGGTGATGGTACATTTGGTGGCTGATCAGAGGAGGGTGATGGTACATTTGGTGGCTGATTGCTGTGTAGTGTTGTGCTCTGTTGGCCTTCTCCTATTTAGCAGCTATGAATTTGCTTCTATGTGTGTGTCTGTGGACGTGTTTAACTATACTGGACCAGAAGTCCCCCCACCAGATGTCTCCCATTTTCCCCATTATCCCCAGTGCATTTATACCTGCGTTCTGTTTGTCTGTGCCAGTTCGTCTTGTCTCGTTAAGCCTACCAGCACGGTTTTTCTGTACTCCTGTTTCTCTAGTTCCTGTTTCTCTAGTTCCTGTTTTCTAGTCCTCCCGGTTCCGAACATTTCACTCTGCCCTGACCCTGAGCCTGCCTGCCGCCCTGTACTTTTTGGACTGTGACCTGGTTTAGGAGCTTCTGCCTGCCCTCGACCTGCCTCTTGCCTGTCCCTTGTATTTTAATAAATATCAGAGACTCGAACCATCTGCCTCCTGTGTCCAAACTTTTGACTGGTACTGTATGTCTCTATATACTGTATCTCTGTTTATATCTCTGTATCTCTGTTTATATCTCTGTATGCACAGTACCAGTCAAAAGTTTGGACACCACCTCATTCAAGAGTTTTTCTTTCTTTTTACTATTTTCTACATTGTAGAATAAAAGTGAAGACATCAAAACTATGAAATAACACATATGGAATCATGTAGTAGCCAAAAAAGTGTTAAACAAATCTAAATAGCGCTATGATGAAACTGGCTCTCATGAGGACCGCCACAGGGAAGGAAGACCCAGAGTTACCTCTGCTGCAGAGGATAAGTTCATTAGAGTTACCATCCTCAGAAATTGCAGCCCAAATAAATGCTTCACAGAGATCAAGTAACAGACACATCTCAACATCAACTGTTCAGAGGAGACTGCGTGAATCAGATCTTAATTTTGTATTTATTTTATTTAACTAGGCAAGTCAGTTAAGAACAAATTCTTATTTACAATGACGGCCTACCTACAGGGTCAGCCCCTGGAGCAAATTAGGGTTAAGTGCCTTGCTCAAGGACACATCAACAGGTTCTTGTCAGCTCGGGTATTCGAACCAGCGACCTATCGGTTACTGGCCCAACGGTGGCCATGGTCGAATTGCTGCAAAGAAACCACTACTAAAGGACACCAAAAAGAAGAAGAACATTAGACAAGTGGAAATGTGTCTTTGTGAGACGCAGAGTAGGTGAACGGATGATCTCTGCATGTGTGGTTCCCATCGTGAAGCACCGAGGAGGAGGTGTGATGGTGTGGGGCTGCTTTGCGGGTGACACTGTCTGTGATTTATTTAGAATTCAAGGCACACTTGACCAGAATGGCTACCACAGCATTCTGCAGCGATACGCCATCCCATCTTAGTTGAACTATCATTTGTTTTTAAACAGGACAATGACCCAACAGACCTCCAGGCTGTGTAATGGCTATTTGACCAAGAAGAAGAGTGATGGAGTGCTGCATCAGATGATCTGGCCTCCACAATCACCCAACCTCAACCCAATTGAGATGGTTTGGGATGAGTTGGACCGCAGAGTGAAGGAAAAGCAGTGCTCAGCATATGTGGGAACTCCTTCAAGACTGTTGGAAAAGTATTCCAGGTGAAGCTGGTTGAGAGAATGCCAAGAGTGTGCAAAGTTGTCATCAAGGCAAAGGGTGGCTATTTGAAGAATCTCAAATCAAAAATATATTTTGGTTACTACATGATTCCATATGTGTTTCTTCATAGTTTTGATGTCTTCACTATATATACACACATATACAATGTAGAAAATAGAGCAAATAAAGAACCCTTGAATGAGTAGGTGTAGGTGTCATCACTAGCCTGCTCCATGTATCACTATCCTGCTCCATGTATCACTATCCTGCTCCATGTATCACTATCCTGCTCCATGTATCACTATCCTGCTCCATGTATCACTATCCTGCTCCATGTATCTCTATCCTGCTCCATGTATCTCTATCCTGCTCCATGTATCTCTATCCTGCTCCATGTATCACTATCCTGCTCCATGTATCTCTAGCCTGCTCCATGTATCACTACCCTGCTCCATGTATCACTATCCTGCTCCATGTATCACTAACCTGCTCCATGTATCACTATCCTGCTCCATGTATCTCTATCCTGCTCCATGTATCTCTATCCTGCTCCATGTATCTCTATCCTGCTCCATGTATCACTATCCTACTCCATGTATCTGTATCCTGCTCCATGTATCTCCATCCTGCTCCATGTATCTCTATCCTGCTCCATGTATCACTATCCTACTCCATGTATCTATATCCTGCTCCATGTATCTCTATCCTGCTCCATGTATCTCTATCCTGCTCCATGTATCACTATCCTGCTCCATGTATCACTATCCTGCTCCATGTATCTATATCCTGCTCCATGTATCTATATCCTGCTCCATGTATCTCCATCCTGCTCCATGTATCTCTATCCTGCTCCATGTATCACTATCCTACTCCATGTATCTATATCCTGCTCCATGTATCTCTATCCTGCTCCATGTATCTATATCCTGCTCCATGTATCTATATCCTGCTCCATGTATCTATATCCTGCTCCATGTATAAATAAGTGTAGCTAAGTGGTGCTTGTGCCTTTAAAGTGTTCACATGAATCCTGAGATATGATTTCAAATTAAGCTCAGCTCATTAATCCTGCTGGGAGTTAAGAGTAGTGTCTTGACTGCTGTTCGAGGAGGGAGGAGTGTGTGTGTTTGTAGTGGATATGAAACACCCTACAAAACAGATGACACTCAGAGAGCATTTCCCGCCAGTGTGATTATTTCTCTCTCTCTCT
Organism: Thymallus thymallus; assembly: GCA_023634145.1. NCBI lineage: Eukaryota > Metazoa > Chordata > Actinopteri > Salmoniformes > Salmonidae > Thymallus > Thymallus thymallus. The sequence goes on from CM042400.1 coordinate 32,699,269, forward strand.
CTCTCTCTCTCTCTCTCTCTCTCTCTCTCTCTCTCTCTCTCTCTCTCTCTCTCTCTCTCTCTCTCTCTCTCTCTCTCTCTCTGTGTCTCCTATAGTCTGTCAGCTTCAGACCAATCACTGTCTCTAGTCTATAGTCTGTCAGCTTCAGACCAATCACTGTCTCTAGTCTATAGTCTGTTGGCAAAGGACAACGTTTACCTCTGTTTTCCTGTGCTGAGCTGAGCCAAATGCGAAGTGTGTGTGTGTGTGTGTTTGTGTGTGTGTGTGTGTGTGTGCACACGCCCGTGTGTGTGTGTCTGAGGGAAGCCAAGGTGCTACTGTGTGTGAGTGAGATGGTCGATGCCTTGCCTGGTTCATTAGCATATTCATGTGAGAGTATTCATGTGTAAGCAAGGTGTTCACATTGATTGAACTCACCTCTGCAGCTGCCAGCTAGTGGATATTCTAAGCCTTCACACAATATTAGAAGCTACTCTTTGGATGTTTTCAATGTGTATACAAATGCTCTAAACTACTGAGTTTTCCAATGCTGCTTAGATAGATAGATAGATAGATAGATAGATAGATAGATAGATAGATAGATAGATAGATAGATAGATAGATAGATAGATAGATAGATAGATAGATAGATAGATAGATAGATAGATAGATAGATAGATAGATAGATAGATAGATAGATAGATAGATAGATAGATAGATAAGATAGATAGATAGATAGATAGATAGATAGATAGATAGATAGATAGATAGATAGATAGATAGATAGATAGATAGATAGATAGATAGATAGATAGATAGATAGATAGATAGATAGATAGATACTTTATTGATCCCCGGGGGGGAAATTTCTTTGTCAAGCAGCTACAACAAAACATAGGGCAGGTGCAAAATGCCAGAACGAAAATACACAAAAGACAGATACACGGTACATGATAAATTAACTGTAAAGGTAAATATACAGTTACATTTACAGGTAAGTGAATATTTGCATGGTTACATTAACTGTACAGGTAAATGACAGGAAGAGATACTTAAATAGCTAAATGTGTGTATGATATAATTTGGGGTAATAATAGTAATTCCCTTAAAATACAGTCCTTAGTGCGCAGGGTTTAATTACAGATAACTGCACGTATTGCACATTCAATATACTAAAAGGATACAGGATACTAAAATGCATTCCTGAGTGAATGACTACGTAAGTTAAGTCCAAGAATTACTTACAATATTGTACGTGATATGATATAACAACTTACAGTTCCAACAGTAACCTGCTGGTACCACTGGGCTGTACTAGTAAACTAGCTATTTCCACACAGTACTTAATTTACTATTAGTAAACAAGAGGTAGACTAGTAAACAAGAGGTAGACTAGTAAACAAGAGAGGTAGACTAGTAAACAATATGTAGACTAGTAAACAAGAGGTAGACTAGTAAACAATATGTAGACTAGTAAATAAGAGACGTAGACTACTAAACAATATATAGACTCGTAAACAAGAGGTAGACTAGTAAACAAGAGAGGTAGACTAGTAAACAATATGTAGACTAGTAAACAAGAGAGGTAGACTAGTAAACAAGAGGTAGACTAGTAAACAAGAGAGGTAGACTAGTAAACAAGAGAGGTAGACTAGTAAACAAGAGGTAGACTAGTAAACAATATGTAGACTAGTAAACAATATGTAGACTAGTAAACAAGAGGTAGACTAGTAAACAAGAGGTAGACTAGTAAACAAGAGGTAGACTAGTAAACAAGAGGTAGACTAGTAAACAATATGTAGACTAGTAAACAATATGTAGACTAGTAAACAAGAGGTAGACTAGTAAACAAGAGGTAGACTAGTAAACAATATGTAGACTAGTAAACAATATGTAGACTAGTAAACAAGAGGTAGACTAGTAAACAATATGTAGACTAGTAAACAAGAGGTAGACTAGTAAACAATATGTAGACTAGTAAACAAGAGGTAGACTAGTAAACAATATGTAGACTAGTAAACAAGAGGTAGACTAGTAAACAATATGTAGACTAGTAAACAAGAGGTAGACTAGTAAACAAGAGGTAGACTAGTAAACAATATGTAGACTAGTAAACAAGAGGTAGACTAGTAAACAAGAGGTAGACTAGTAAACAATATGTAGACTAGTAAACAAGAGCTAGACTAGTAAACAATATGTAGACTAGTAAACAAGAGGTAGACTAGTAAACAATATGTAGACTAGTAAACAAGAGGTAGACTAGTAAACAAGAGGTAGACTAGTAAACAATATGTAGACTAGTAAACAAGAGAGGTAGACTAGTAAACAAGAGGTAGACTAGTAAACAATATGTAGACTAGTAAACAATATGTAGACTAGTAAACAAGAGAGGTAGACTAGTAAACAAGAGGTAGACTAGTAAACAATATGTAGACTAGTAAACAATATATAGACTAGTAAACATGAGGTAGACTAGTAAACAAAAGGTGACTGTGTTCACCAGCCGTTTATTTGTCAACCGTGTCTGTGTTGTCTACTCTACTGTATGCCTCCCCTGCGTCTCAATGCACACACACACAAACAAACATTCCCGTGCCATCTCACTTAAGGCAATGAACTGTTTCCCCTGGCGGCTTTGCTGTAGTCATTCCATCAGGATAAAGACACTACTGGCTCAAATTGGACCCATCTATCATTCTTGTCTGGCACGCTTTATAATGTGTGTGTGTGTGTGTGTGTGTATAGATACTGACTAAACACCATCAACACACCTATATCTTCTATTATAAGGAAAATGGTCTCTCAAAGGATATTTGGGGTAACTTTGTTTTTGTGAGGGGATAGAGGAAGGACTGAGGTATATAACGATCACACAGTAGAGGAAGGACTGAGGTATATAACGATCACACAGTAGAGGAAGGACTGAGGTATATAACGATCACACAGTAGAGGAAGGACTGAGGTATATAACGATCACAGTAGAGGAAGGACTGAGGTATATAACGATCACAGTAGAGGAAGGACTGAGGTATATAACGATCACAGTAGAGGAAGGACTGAGGTATATAACGATCACACAGTAGAGGAAGGACTGAGGTATATAACAATCACACAGTAGAGGAAGGACTGAGGTATATAACGATCACACAGTAGAGGAAGGACTGAGGTATATAACGATCACACAGTAGAGAAAGGACTGAGGTATATAACGATCACACAGTAGAGGAAGGACTGAGGTATATAACGATCACAGTAGAGGAAGGACTGAGGTATATAACGATCACACAGTAGAGGAAGGACTGAGGTATATAACGATCACACAGTAGAGGAAGGACTGAGGTATATAACGATCACACAGTAGAGGAAGGACTGAGGTATATAACGATCACACAGTAGAGGAAGGACTGAGGTATATAACGATCACAGTAGAGGAAGGACTGAGGTATATAACGATCAGAAAGTGACAACACACTTTGTTCCACCTTCGTTTCTGTTTTCTTCCCAGACACCCAGCCTGCGATAAATGTACGGTGGCTACAGTGACTGTTCCCTCTCTCTTACTCCCTGATGCACAACCAGTGGTGTTTAGGAAGTTTCTGACATTACCCATTAGATGGGGAGGTTACCCATTAGATGGGGAGGTTACCCATTAGATGGGGAGGTTAGATGGGGAGGTTACCCATTAGATGGGGAGGTTAGATGGGGAGGTTACCCATTAGATGGGAAGGTTCTCTAGAACTCTACTGTCAAGCCCTGACAATACCCCCTCCCAAGGCACGGGCTCGCGACCGCAAGACCAGTAACACCCCAGGGGGGGAGGCCCCGGGCCCGGGTTAGTTGGAGGCTCCGCCCCTGGAGAAAGACTGGGCACCGGGTCAGGTGGAGGCTCCGCCCCTGGAGCAGGACAGGGCGCCGGAGCAGGGAGAGGCCAGTGCATGTTTACATATGTGGAAATTGTTCTGCCTATTTCACATAATGTATGTAGACACAGAATTAGTGTTGAATATGATGTTTAAAGTAGGCCTAGCCCACTCATGTACACAGGTCAGGACTACATGCTGAGAGGTCACAGACAGAAAGCTTCTAACTGTTTCTGTATGACTATTAGTTCCGAATGGATTGGCACAGCAGGGGTGACTGGTTCCTCCACTGAACCACTTCTTATGTTTTCATCTAGAGAAGAAACACAGGAAACAACATGTGGTGTGGTATCATTCAGACACAACATCTGGTGTGGTCTCCTTCAGTGGAGGAGGAATAATGGTCTGGGGCTGTTTTTCATGGTTCTGGCTAGGACCCTTAGTTCCAGTAAAGGGAAATCTTAACGCTACAGCATACAATGACATGCTAGACGATTCTGTGCTTCCAACTTTGTGGCGACAGTTTGGGGAAGCTCTTTTCCTGTTTCAGTATGACAATGCTCCCGTGCACAAAGCGAGGTCCATACAGAAATGGTTTGTCGAGATTGGTGTGGAAGAACTTGACTGGCCTGCGCAGAGCCCTGACCTCAACCTCATCGAACACCTTTGGGATGAATTGGAACGCGGACTTCGAGCCAGGCCTAATCACCCAACATCAGTGCCCGACCTCACTAATGTTCTTGTGGCTGAATGGAAGTCCCCACAGCAATGTTCCATCATCTAGTGGAAAGCCTTCCCAGAAGAGTGGAGGCTGTTATAGCAGCAAAGGGTAGACCAACTCCATATTAATGCCCATGATTTTGGAATGAGATGTTCGACGAGTAGGTGTCCACATATTTTAGGTCATGTAGTGTGTCTGGTCTGGTGACAGTCTTTGATTTGATCTGGTCCTCACAGCCTCCTACTGAAGACCCCATTGTGACAGACGTCTGTAGTTAGCAGCAGACCCTGTAATCTGACATTCACTCAATACAAAGGGGAAGGCTGGAAATGAGCTCAAGGGAACATTTCTACAATATATTTACACACCATGCTAAATAGCATATATTATTATATGACGATAACCACTATTCCACTACTACTTATACTGCAATACTACAGTCATATAACTCTGGTATGTGTTACCCTGTTTATAGATACATGGCATCCACACTGCAATATGTAGACTAGTAAACAAGAGAGGTAGACTAGTAAACAAGAGGTGTTACCCTGTTTATAGATACATGGCATCCACACTGCCGACAACAGAATCTCTCAGACTCCACCAGTCATCGCCAAGGTCTCCTATCAATCCATTTCAAGGGCATAACATCGTATAAGTGAGACGAGACAAGGGCAGGAAACTGAAAAAGACTCTCATGCATATCAATCGCTGCCCTGACTGGTCAAAAAACGGCAATCAGCACATCCTAAAGCAACTACGTCATCCTGGATGATGTGATTAGTTTCTGACTAATATCCATTTTAGGATTTTATGATGCCACTACCTGCTTTTATTTCGAGTTGTTTTACACCTGGTACAAATATGCAAATAGACACTCCAATTACACATAGCATATTTTTTCTTTCTGACCTCTAATAAAGTCTGTGACAATAATCGTAACAGTTGACCAAGTGACAAGACACAGAAGTGAGCGAAAGAGAGCATGATGCTCAATGGGACAAACTATCACTAAATAATAAATGACTCTGACAACTTGAAGTGCATGCAAGCCACTCTTAATGGATAACTATTTAAAGCAAAGCCGAGAGAAGAGGCAGACACAGAGAAAGAGAGGTAGAAAGAGAGACAGAGAGAGTTTGGGTAAAACAGAGAGAAAGAGAGGGAGGCAGTAATTTTAGAGAGAGAGAAAGAGAGAGAGAGAGAGAGAAAGAGAGAGAGAGAAAGAGAGGAAGTACCTCAGAGGAGAGGAGATACGGTGGGTTATGGATGAATTTTTAATCCATCTCTCTCTGACAGGGAGGGAACGAGGGAGCAGCAGTGGTTCTGCTCCAGAGGAGAGGAGTGGATTGTCTGTCTTCTTCTTCCACTGCAGCTAGTCTGTGTGTCAGTATCTCCCATCAGCCCCCAGTCCCTGCGAGACCAATTGGAGGTCACGCTTGTTCTCAGACATGGCAGGATGGCGTGTGTGTGTATGTGTGTGTGTGTGTGTGTGTGTGTGTGTCTGTGTGTGTGTGTGTGTCTGTGTGTGTGTGTGTGTGTGTGTGTGTGTGTGTGTGTGTGTGTGTGTGTGTGTGTGTGTGTGTGTGTGTGTGTGTCTGTGTGTTTGTCTGTGTGTCTGTGTGTGTGTGTAAGACGACAGGTCAGCCAACACTCACAGACAGGCAGATGGACCATTTTAGAAAAGATTTATGTTCCTGCTCTCTCTCTCTCTCTCTCTCTCTCTCTCTCTCTCTCTCTCTCTCTCTCTGTCTTGTTCTCTCTCTCTCTCTGTCTCTCTTTGTCTCTGTCTCTCAGTCTCCGCCTGTCTCTCTCTCTCTCTCTCTCTCTCTCTCTCTCTCTCTCTCTCTCTCTCTCTCTCTCTCTCTCTCTCTCTCTCTCTCTCTCTCAGTATCTCTCTCTGTATCTCTCTCTCTCTCTCTCTATCTCTCTCTCTGTATCTCTCTCTGTCTGTCTCTCTGTATCTCTCTGTCTGTCTCTCTGTATCTCTCTCTCTGTATCTCTCTCTGTCCCTCTCTCTGTATCTCTCTCTGTCTCTCTGTATTTCTCTCTGTCTCTCCCTCTGTGTCTCTCTCTGTATCTCTCTCTGTCTCTCTGTATCTCTCTCGGTCTCTCTCTGTATCTCTCTCAGTCTCTCTCGGTCTCTCTCTGTATCTCTCTCTGTATCTCTCTCAGTCTCTCTCGGTCTCTCTCTGTATCTCTCTCTGTATCTCTCTCTGTATCTCTCTCGGTCTCTCTCGGTCTCTCTCTGTATCTCTCTGTATCTCTCTCTGTATCTCTCTCGGTCTCTCCCTCTGTATCTCTCTCTGTATCTCTCTCGGTCTCTCTCTGTATCTCTCTCAGTCTCTCTCGGTCTCTCTCTGTATCTCTCTCGGTCTCTCTCTGTATCTCTCTCAGTCTCTCTCGGTCTCTCTCTGTATCTCTCTCTGTATCTCTCTCAGTATCTCTCTCGGTCTCTCTCGGCCTCTCTCGGTCTCTCTCGGTCTCTCTCTGTATCTCTCTCGGTCTCTCTCTGTATCTCTCTCGGTCTCTCTCGGTCTCTCTCTGTATCTCTCTCTGTATCTCTCTCTGTATCTCTCTCGGTCTCTCTCGGTCTCTCTCTGTATCTCTCTGTATCTCTCTCTGTATCTCTCTCGGTCTCTCTCTGTATCTCTCTCGGTCTCTCTCTGTATCTCTCTCTGTATCTCTCTCAGTCTCTCTCTGTATCTCTCTCTGTCTCTTTCCCTCCATTCCTCTATGTCCTTTCTCTCTCTTCTTTCTATCCCTAATATCTCTTCACACTCCATCTCTCTTCTCGCTCCATATCTCTTCTCGCTCCATCTCTCTTTAGACACATTCCTGCAGTCTAAGCATTAACACTGTAACATGAGTGTTATTAATCAGGCCGAAGGCCACTAAGACACAGGCTGCTGCATCTGCAATGACACCCTATATCCACATAGGCTCTGGTCAAAAGTAGTGCACTATATAGGGAATACCCACTGGGCACACAATTACATTTTAAAGTGGATAATTGGGTAATAATTGTATTTTATTGACACGTTGATCAATGACATTACAGCCTATATTCACCCACTCAAAAAGACAGCCAGAAATGTGTTGAATTTCCAATGTGTTATCACTATGCTTTCAACCATCTAAAAGCACAAAGTTCAAATGGGAATATTATAAAAACATTATAAAAAGAATATGCACATTTCTGTACTAGAGAAGTGTTTCCATCATACTGGCTTGTTGCGAATGAAAAGCTCTGCGTAATTACTTCACATCCAGCTAAGACACTCTATAAATGTATCCTACCCATAAAACAGCATGTTGAGCGGGGTATAATTCTGTGTGGCCTGATCTTGCATGTTGGCTTGCCTATAGCCTACCCAATGCACATGTCCAAATGGATTTTCAAGTGTGATTCAAGTTATCATAACTTTAATGTTTCACGTTATCTCCATGGTGTATGTGATCCTTAGACGACGACTCGTGATGCTAGCTGCAATGGCCAGCGCCAAATCCTTGGCATTGTCAGCGCGTAAGGCGGTTTTGGGAGGTGATAGTGGGGAGGCATGTCAACAAGAGCCTTAGGCTGCAACATTTCCTAATGTGTAATGCCAAGCCAGCGTCCTCCGGTTCCAACCCCCGAAACTGGCTCAGAGTACAGGGTTGTGGGGGAGAGAAGTGGCAAACAGAGCCGGCTAGCCTCCCCAAGACTTGGCCTGCACATCAGACCACCAGACAGAAGTGACCCATTTTATGTTGAAATACATGAAGTAGAGTTGCGTAATTTTGCGTAATATAAAAAAATATGATTTATAAGCAGCATATGTGCGCTTTAGTTTTCAATATCTAAAATGTTGTCATTTTTTCTTGGATGCTTATAAAGTTACGACGTGCCTTTAAAATGGGAAGCCTGGTCGTAAACATTGATTTATATTAAACCAAATAAATCTATGTTTGTTTTGCAAAATGTTTCTTCTTATTTCCTAATCCTGAGAAAGTAGTCGGCCGAACGTGAAGAAACCATCATTCAGTCATTCACGTTTTGAAATTGCTTCAGAACAATTATTGCATTTCTCAACAACAACAAAAATCACAAAGAGTTACATGAAGTATTGAACAATTGAAGGATCTTGACCAAGAGGGCCTTGTACCCCATACAGTTTTATTTTACTTAACCTACTGCATGGCATTGACATGTTGGGATCAGGGTACCTTTTGGTGTGTGCAGCAGATGGTTGGTGGTAGGATATTAACTGGGCTGTTGGCTGTGCTGGCTGTGCAGCGCAGTTTCAACCCTGTCTCATCCCCAAACATCCCCTCAGAAGCATTGGGCACCAGAGGCCATGGGCGGCAAGGTTTCCTGATCCTACTCTGCTTGTTTGAGCAGGTTCTCGTAGATACCTTGCATCTCTGGAAAATGATTCACATTTAGGGTGCTCTTAACTGGTCGCCTCCAGATCCTTTGTGGGTTGGACTGTGGGTCTGAATTTCCCAGGTTTGTCTGGTGAGGGTGAAGGTGACTCGGATCGGTCTGCGTCTCTGGAGCAGCAGAGGCTCAGTTATGACTGAAGGATCAGCAATGATCCACTGCTCTACAGTTACTCAGACTAATGTCAAACACATTCTCTGTCATAGCCAAGTAGGTCCATTGCATAATACAACTGTGTTACAAGAACAAAGGCCTTCCTATTTAGGCTATTCAACATAAAAAAAAACACATCCATACAGAGTATAGCAATAGAGACAATTACAGCAGTGTTAGAAAGGCAACACATAACGTTAGGCTGCAATTGCCTGCCTATAGCCTCCAGGGTGTCTTCCTCTGCATCCTGACTGTCCACTTCCTCCCGGCTCAGCTCACCTTTGATACTATTACATTAAGCTATAGCCCACATCCAAGCAACAGGCTAATTAGGCATATACTCTGTATGTTCATATTTACAAGAGAACAAAAACTGTACTTACTTGAGCTGTTAATGTTGGTGTTCAATGGAGAAACCATGGATCCGTGCGTTCATCTCCTTGAAAAAACGGATCAGGCTTTTTGTTCCGGCACCGCTGCGCGGAAGCCGTCTTCTATCAGCCATGTAGCTTTGCTTAAGGGACTTCCATTTGTTCCGAAGAAGGTTCCACGTGTTCCACGTCTTTCTGTAGTTTTTGGAAAGTGTCTGCATTTCTTTGCCTTTTCCAATCTAATGTTATGATCTTACTCCAAAATAAGAGCAAGGAACATGTTGATATAATCAAAGCTCCACGTAATGTTTTAAACATGTTTTCTACTTACCTTAGTTCCCATGTGGAATTCAAAATGTAGGGTTTTTTACGTACAGTGCTTTTGGAAAGTATTCAGACCCTTGCCTTTTTCCACATTTTGTTATGTTACAGACTTTTTTAAAGTTCCCTCCTCAATCTACACACAATACCCCGTAAAGACAAAGCAATAACTTTGTTTTCTATTTTTGCTAAAAAAAACTACGGAAATATCACATTTACATAAGTATTCAGACCATTTACTCAGTACTTTGTTGAAGCACCTTTGGCAACCTCAAGTCTTATTGGGTATGACGCTACAAGCTTGGCACACTTGTATTTGGGGAGTTTCTCCAATTCTTTTCTGCAGATCCTCTCAAGCTCTGTCAGGTTGGATGGGGAGCGTTGGTGCACAGCTATTTTCAGGTCTCTCCAGAGATCGTTCGGGTTCAAGTCCGGGCTCTGGCTGGGCCACTCAAGGACATTCAGACTTGTCCCAAAGCCAATCCTGTGTTGTCTTGGCTGTGTGCTTAGGGACGTTGTCCTGTTGTGGAAGGTGAACCTTCGCCCCAGTCCAAGGTCCTGAGCGCTCTGGAGCAGATTTTCTTCAAGGATCTCTCTGTACCTTTCTCTGTTCATCTTTGCCTCAATCCTGACTAGTCTCCCAGTCCCTGTTGCTGAAAAACATCCCCACAGTCCTTCAGACGTGACACTTGGCATTTGGGTAAAATACTTCAGTATTGGTTACATCAGACCAGAGAATCTTGTTTCTCATGGTCTGAGAGTCTTTAGGTGACTTTTGGCAAACTCCAAACAGGGTGTCATGTGCCTTTTACTGAGGAGTGACTTCCGTCTGCCATAAAGGCCTATTTGGTGGAGCGCTGCAGAGATGGTTGTCCTTCTGGAAGATTCTCCCATCTCCACAGAGGACCTCTGGAGCTCTGTCAGAGTGACCATCGGGTTATTGATCACCTCCCTGACCAAGGGCCTTCTCCCCCGATTGCTCAGTTTGGCCGGGCAGCCAGCTGTAGGAAGAGTCTTGGTGGTTCCAAACTTCTTCTATTTAAGAATGATGGAGGCCACTGTGTTCTTAGGGACCTTCAATGCTGTAGAAAAGTTTTGGTACCCTTCCCCAGATCTGTGTCTAGACACAATCCTGTCTCGGAGAGCTACGGACAATTCCTTCGACCTCGTGGATTGGTTTTTGCTCTGACATGCACTGTCAACTGTGGGACCTAATATAGAAAGGTGTGTGCCTGTCCAAATCATGTCCAATCAATTGAATTTACCACAGGTGGACTCCAGTCAAGTTGTAGAAACATCTCAAGGATGATCAATGGAAACAGGATGCACCTGAGCTCAATTTCAAGTCTCATAACAAAGGATCTCAATACTTATGCAACTAAGGATTTTCTGTTTTTATTATTAATACATTTGCTAAAATTTCTCAAAAACGGTTTTCGCTTCATCGTTATGGGGTATTGTGTGTAGATTGCTGAGGAAATTGTTTTATTTAATCAATTTTAGAATAAGGCTATAGCGTAACAAAATGTGGAAAAAGTCAAGGGGTCTGAATACTTTCCTTAGGCAGCCTGTCTATTTTAGAGAGCGGAAACACCTGACCAAAACATATGTCATGTGACGTTAACTTTATTTTCTATTTAATTAATTATTAGTTAAAACTGTTTCCACCACATTTCCTCGCATAATTGAACTAACAAATTGTCTGTCGAGATTTATACAATTTTACAGACACTTTCTGTTTCCATCACACCTGTCATGATTTTCTTTATATGGCATGACTTTACTCGCATAAAAACTGTGGATGGAAACATGGTTACTGATCTGTAAATGAGTTGACAGGGTAAACCATGATTTTCCACCAATCATAACCTGTCAGATCAACAATTTCCTTGTGAAAGGATTGGAAGGAGGGGGCATGTTTGCAGTATTCCTGTCCTGGCTGAGACCCATCAGTTCCAACTCTCCGAGGTGCCTGCCTTGTGACTGGCTCTGGCTCTGCATGACACCTCAGGTGTCTCCTCACTCACACTCTGTTCACCTCCCCAACTCAACTCACGCCTGACTAGACTAAGTGACCGGTCGGTTGGTTGTTGTGAATGTTTCCTGGAAAGCTACTGTATGGTATGGATATGCTGTGTATAGCTGATGTGGTTACTCCATTCAAAGTCCTGTCAATATCAAGACAAAATAACTTGTTTTCTAGAGTTGTGTTTACCAACTGCAGTGAGGTCTGTATGACTAGCTATGACAGCACTGTTGAGATCTCAGAATTCTTCAGATCACGCTACAATGCAGTCGCACTACTAGTCAAACAAGGAAAGGAAAATGCATGAACAATAACTGTATACAACGTGTGTTCTGCTCACTTTGTAAGATGAATAATGAATGTGTGCTCATGCTAGCTACTCTAAAAATACACCGGTCACTGTCAATGTTTTCCGTCTGGGCAGAGGAGAGGATGGAGGAGATTATTGAATATCGAGTTAAGTCTCTCATTCCCACGATCAATAGTTGCCGAGAGGTCAGATGCTTATCATTTCACTCAAGGAATCTATCCGACGCACAAAATTAAAAGGATCTTCAAGGTTAATGTGGTTACGGGCCATCTCCAGGTCCATCTCCAGTTCCATCTCCAGTTCCATCTCCAGTTCCAGGGCCAACTCGAGGGCCATCTCCAGGTCCATCTCCAGGTCCATCTCCAGTTCCATCTCCAGTTCCAGGGCCAACTCGAGGGCCATCTCCAGGTCCATCTCCAGGTCCATCTCCAGTTCCATCTCCAGTTCCATCTCCAGTTCCATCTCCAGTTCCAGGACCAACTCGAGGGCCATCTCTAGGTCCATCTCCAGGTCCATCTCCAGTTCCATCTCCAGTTCCATCTCCAGTTCCAGGGCCAACTCGAGGGCCATCTCCAGGTCCACATCCAGGTCCATCTCCAGGTCCATCTCCAGGTCCATCTCCAGGTCCATCTCCAGTTCCATCTCCAGGTCCATCTCCAGGTCCAGTTCCAGGGCCATCTCCAGGTCCAGTTCCAGGTCCATCTCCAGGTCCAGTTCCAGGTCCATCTCCAGGTCCAGTTCCAGGTCCATCTCCAGGTCCAGTTCCAGGGCCAACTCGAGGGCCATCTCCAGGTCCATCTCCAGGTCCATCTCCAGTTCCATCTCCAGTTCCATCTCCAGTTCCAGGGCCAACTCGAGGGCCATCTCCAGGTCCACATCCAGGTCCATCTCCAGGTCCATCTCCAGGTCCATCTCCAGGTCCAGTTCCAGGTCCATCTCCAGGTCCAGTTCCAGGGCCATCTCCAGGTCCAGTTCCAGGTCCATCTCCAGGTCCAGTTCCAGGTCCATCTCCAGGTCCAGGTTAATCTCAATCTACAGGTCCAGTTCCAGGTCCAGTTCCAGGGCCATCTCCAGGTCCAGTTCCAGGTCCATCTCCAGGTCCAGTTCCAGGTCCATCTCCAGGTCCAGGTTAATCTCAATCTACAGGTCCAGTTCCAGGTCCAGTTCCAGGTCCATCTCCAGGTCCAGTTCCAGGTCAATCTACAGGTCCAGTTCCAGGTCCAGGTTAATCTCAATCTACAGGTCCAGTTCCAGGGCCATCTCCAGGTCCAGTTCCAGGGCCATCTCCAGGTCCAGTTCCAGGTCCATCTCCAGGTCCAGTTCCAGGTCCATCTCCAGGTCCAGGTTAATCTCAATCTACAGGTCCAGTTCCAGGTCCAGTTCCAGGGCCATCTCCAGGTCCAGTTCCAGGTCCATCTCCAGGTCCAGTTCCAGGTCCATCTCCAGGTCAAGGTTAATCTCAATCTACAGGTCCAGTTCCAGGTCCAGTTCCAGGTCCATCTCCAGGTCCATCTCCAGGTCCAGGTTAATCTCCATCTCCAGGTCCAGTTCCAGGTCCAGTTCCAGGTCCAGTTCCAGGTCCATCTCCAGGTCCAGTTCCAGGTCCAGTTCCAGGTCCATCTCCAGGTCCAGTTCCAGGTCCAGTTCCAGGTCCATCTCCAGGTCCAGTTCCAGGTCCAGTTCCAGTGTCTGACCTCCTTATGTGGATGTTTCAACAGCAATTTGAAACCAGAAAGTTACACATAACTGGATTGCAAGGAAAGTCCAGTTTTAGCAAAGAGCAAAGTGATTGGCTGTGGGAACTGAAGCTGCTTTAATCAGCTGACAGACAGACATATTTCATTTACCTTATTATACCTTGAGGGATATTAAGCACGACTGAATCGATAGAAAGCTCAAGCAAAGAAAGTCTTAGCAAAGTGCTAAGCAGTGGGAGCACTTATCTTAAGAAGAGAGACATTATTTAATATACCTTATGAGGTCTACCCAGAGGGCTATTAGACAGCACGTGTCCATTCTAGCCTGAAGGAAAACATTACAGGTAAAGTAGAGCTGTGATTATACTAATTGAAACTGCTCTCCCCCTTGGTGGACTGATGCTTCACACACACACACACACACACACACACACACACACACACACACACACACACACACACACACACACACACACACACACACACACACACACACACACACACACACACACACATGCGCACACACACACTGCTCTCCTCCCCGGTGGACTGACTGACTTCTCATAGACCTTAATTACAGTCACACTCCCATAATGGTGTGTGTTTGTGTGTCTGTGTGTGTCTGTGTGTCTCTGTGTCTGTGTGTGTAGTTCATCTGTATGACATTGGTAAACAACAGAGAACGCTCAGCAGAACTCAGCCAGTCAGCCACAGAGTGGGATTTACCTCTGCTGCATAAGTTGCCCCGGAGCTTTTACACAACAGTCTCAACAAATAGAAACAAATCTCTGTTTTTCTTCCTTTTTTTTTCAACTCCTCACCTCTGCTTGTCTTTTGGAATAAGCGTTAGCTATGTTGCTGTAGCTACTCCAGCTAGCAGCACTCATCAGACCACTGCTGCTATGAGGCGGCACAGCAGTGTAGGAAAGCAGAATCTAGGCCAGTATCAGCGGCCAATAGGGTGATATTTCAGCAGCCAATAGGGTGATATTTCAGCAGCCAATAGTGTGATATGTCAGCAGCCCATAGGGTGATATTTCAGCAGCCAATAGGTTGATATTTCAGCAGCCAATAGGGTGACATTTTGGCAGCAACCCAACAGTGGATCGACTTCGGCTAACCAATTTATTGCTGCTTTAGTGTCGGCTACAAAGTACAGCTGTCGCTCTAAAGCCAATGAGACAAATGGGAAGTGGGGCGCTGACTTTACTGATGATGGGCCTGTGCTAGCTTGCTATCAGGGTAACGTTTTGGACACCGGGAGAGATAATGGTTACAGCTGTAGATAAGCGCTGATGTCATGGGTTCTCACACTCACACTTCTATTTTCTACCCGGTCCTTCCATTAAATCTAACTAGCTTATCTCTCTTTGACTGTGATAACAGAGGGCATTTCCCAAAATATACCCTGACTTACTGACGCCTCTTGTTGTTGGCTTCAACACCTAGAGATATTCACGGGTGTGGGCTTTATAAATCATATAATCTATGTCTCTGATATAAATTACACTATTATTTAATCTAAGTAAGACTTTCAACACCCCATCATTTCACCACCAGACATTAAGCTATAGCCCATTATGGTTTGTAATGGGCTTTAGGGCTTCTGCTAAAAACAGTAATCTTATCCATAGATTTGATTATACCTTATTGGAAAATTGTGTTTTCTGTGTTGTATTTCCATAGAGAACAGAACACAGAGCTATAAAGACTGGGTTTATATGCGTAATTAGGAGGGTAATAGATCAAATGGGCCTCACTTCCGCATTGTTATCGATTTCTGTGGCAAAAATCAATAGAAACTTGTACTCTCCAAATCTCTTTTGCCAAAGATATTTTTTTTTTTGTATATTAAGAACGAGATCCCAATGTCTTACTGTTTTACTCTGCAGTGAAAGGTAAGATGCATCTCTTTTGTAAGCATACATGTGAGTCTCATTGAGAGATATAGCTGTTCAAGATTGCAGACATGTTTGTGTGAAAAGTTGGACATCAAACTGTCAAAACAGCCCAGCAACAAAGATATAGTCCTCTCAGTGCCCAGGACCCATCCATCCATCCTCTCTCTCTCTCTCTCTCTCTCTCTCTCTCTCTCTCTCTCTCTCTCTCTCTCTCTCTCTCTCTCTCTCTACATTCTAGTTGTGTTAGTTAATTCACTCTAACAGCCAGTGACACTCCCCTCTACTCTCTCTGCCAAGTACTTCACTCTGCCAAGTACTTCACTATGCCAAGTACTTCACTCTGCCAAGTACTTCACTCTGCCAAGTACTTCACTCTGCCAAATGTGTCCCATCCTGTCCTGTCCCTTCCTGTCCCGTCCTGTCCCGTTCCGTCCTGTCCCATCCTGTCCCGTCCTGTCCCGTTCCGTCCTGTCCCGTCCTGTCCCGTCCCGTTCCGTCCTGTCCCGTCCTGTCCCGTCCTGTCCCGTCCTGTCCCTTCCTGTCCCGTCCTGTCCCTTCCTGTCCCTTCCTGTCCCGTCCTGTCCCGTCCTGTCCCGTCCTGTCCCATCATGTCCCATCATGTCCCGTCCTGTCCCTTCCTGTCCCTTTCTGTCCCGTCCTGTCCCGTCCTGTCCCGTCCTGTCCCGTCCTGTCCCGTCCTGTCCCGTCATGTCCTGTCCGCTGACAATAAGATATAGCCTGCTAGAAATTATACTCCCAAATGGCACTCTATACCCTATTTAATACACTATTATAGGGAATAGGGGGCTTGCTAGCACAGGTACTGTACTCAACCACCAGCACAGGCAGAGATTGGGTTGAATACAGCCAGCACAGGCAGAGATTGGGTTGGATACAGCCAGCACAGGCAGAGATTGGGTTGGATGAAGGTCATGTGGTCTGATGAGACAAAAATAGAGCTTTTTGGTCTAAACTCCACTCGCCGTGTTTGGAGGAAGAAGAAGGATGAGTACAACCCCAAGAACAACATCCCAACCGTGAAGCATGGAGGTGGAAACATCATTCTTTGGGGATGCTTTTCTGCAAAGGGGACAGGACGACTGCACCGTATTGAGGGGAGGATGGATGGGGCCATGTATCGCGAGATCTTGGCCAACAACCTCCTTCCCTCAGTAAGAGCATTGAAGATGGGTCGTGGCTGGGTCTTCCAGCATGACAACGACCCGAAACACACAGCCAGGGCAACTAAGGAGTGGCTCCGTAAGAAGCATCTCAAGGTCCTGAAGTGGCCTAGCCAGTCTCCAGACCTGAACACAATAGAAAATCTTTGGAGGGAGCTGAAAGCACAGGCAGAGATTGGGTTGGATACAGCCAGCACAGGCAGAGATTGGGTTGGATACAGCCAGCACAGGCAGAGATTTGGTTGAATGCTCAATGAAATGGTAGCAAATGAAATGAAAAACTCGTCAGCCAGAGCTGAAGAAAGTTAAACGATAAACACATAGATTTCTATCTAAGCAATAAGGCCCGAGGAGGTGTGGTATATGCCACGGCTAAGAGCTGTTCTTAGTGGGAGTGTGGGAGTGTGTTGGCCATATCTCACAAAACCTAGAGGTGCCTTCTTGCTATTATAAACTGGTTACTAACTTAATTACAGTAATAAAAATACATGTTTTGTCATACCCTTGGTATACGGTCTGATATACCACGGCTGTCAGCCAATCAGCATTCAGGGCTTGAACCACCCAGTTTATAAATAGTGATAAACACATAGGTTTCTATATAGTGATAAACACATAGGGTTCTATATAGTGATAAACACATAGGTTTCTATATAGTGATAAACACATAGGTTTCTATATAGTGATAAACACATAGGTTTCTATATAGTGATAAACACATAGGTTTCTATATAGTGATAAACACATAGGTTTCTATATAGTGATAAACACATAGGTTTCTATATAGTGATAAACACATAGGTTTCTATATAGTGACAAACACGTAGGTTTCTATATAGTGATAAACACATAGGTTTCTACATAGTGATAAACACTTAGGTTTCTATATAGTGATAAACACATAGGTTTCTATATAGTGATAAACACGTATGTTTCTATATAGTGATAAACACATAGGTTTCTATATAGTGATAAACACATAGGTTTCTATATAGTGATAAACACATAGGTTTCTATATAGTGATAAACACATAGGTTTCTATATAGTGATAAACACATAGGTTTCTACATAGTGATAAACACATAGGTTTCTATATAGTGATAAACACATAGGTTTCTATATAGTGATAAACAAATAGGTTTCTATATAGTGATAAACACATAGGTTTCTATATAGTGATAAACACATAGGTTTCTACATAGTGATAAACACGTAGGTTTCTATATAGTGATAAACACATAGGTTTCTATATAGTGATAAACACGTAGGTTTCTATATAGTGATAAACACATAGGTTTCTATATAGTGATAAACACATAGGTTTCTATATAGTGATAAACACATAGGTTTCTATATAGTGATACACACATAGGTTTCTACATAGTGATAAACACGTAGGTTTCTATATAGTGATAAACACATAGGTTTCTATATAGTGATAAACACGTAGGTTTCTATATAGTGATAAACACATAGGTTTCTATATAGTGATAAACACATAGGTTTCTATATAGTGATAAACACATAGGTTTCTATATAGTGATAAACACATAGGTTTCTACATAGTGATAAACACATAGGTTTCTATATAGTGATAAACACTCCCTTTAACCAGAGCCCTAGAAGTAGTGCAGGGTGATGTTTGAGACCCATAAACTTTCCTCAGTCTGACCTACTTTTCATTCTGCCTCCTCAACACACACACACACACACACACACACACACACACACACACACACACACACACACACACACACACACACACACACACACACACACACACACACACACACACACACACACACACACACACACAGAGAGAGAGAGAGAACATGTTCAAATGAAATCTAAGGGAACAAATTAATTTATAATAGCCCTACGAAGGATATTACTTTTTCAACAAAGTGGAGAGAGAGAACATTGCATTGCAGAGAATCCATATTCAGGCTAAAGAATGCTGTTTTAGTCGTCCATATAAGTCCCTGCTGCAGTCTCTCCCCACCAAGCAACCACCACCTGTGATTACACAACGTTTGTATAAAACATTTGCCTGATGTTGCAAGAACTCTCCCAGCAAATGTTCTAAAAACATTACTTGTACATTGTGTTATTACATTACCTGGAAACCTAATGAGAATGTGTTCTGTGGTGGTTGTTACAACATTTGAGTGATTATTAGGAGAACATTCCAAGGATATATCATTTAAAACATGATCTAACATCATCCTAATGTTAGATAAAAGCCTAACTAGAGTCTTAGCTAATGTTCTGGGAATGTTCTCTGTTTGCTGGGCAGTGATCACAGTAACACAGGCCTTGTTAACAGTCTGAGGAAGATGGGGCGGTGTTGAGACTATCTAGGACTTCAGCTCCCAGGGACACACACACACAGACACACAGACACACAGACACACACACACACACACACACACACACACACACACACACACACACACACACACACACACACACACACACACACACACACACACACACACACACACACACACACACACACACACACGACACACACAGACACACAGACACACACACACACACACACACACACACTCACAAACACACACACACAAACACACACACAGACACACACACACACACACACACACACACACACACACACACACACACACACACACACACACACACACACACACAGACACACACACACACACACACACACACACACACAGACACACACACACACACACACACACAGACACACACACACACACACACACACACACTCACAAACACACACACACACACACACAGACACACGCACACACACACACACACACACACACACACACACACTTCACAAGACAGAACTATAAAGGATGTTATGTCAACAGCCATTGTTTGTTCTTAGGGGTGTGTGTGGTGTGGAACCTTGGAGGATATAATATGTTAATGTATCTCCTGGCTAGCTGCTACTGCATGCTTCATCTTGTGGAATGGATTCTTCTTCTCCTCTCTGTGTCCTGCTGGGCGTGTTCTATTCTGAAAGCATTTTTGCGTTTGTGCAGCAGAGTCACTGAAATACCAACAAAGCCCCTGTGTGTTAGGTAGCCAGGCCAGGAGGTAGGCTGTGTCTCATATGGCACCCTATTCCCTATGTAGTGCACTTATTTTCACCAAAGCCCTATGGGCCCTGGTCAAAAGTAGTGCACTAAATAGGGAATAGGGTGCCATATGAGACACAGAAGTATTGTTTTCATAACAGGGCTTGTTGTTCACTGTTGACCTGAGGGCAGCTCTGACCTGTGTGCTCTCCTGTGTTGTGATGTCAGAACAAGTCATGTTTGCAACTCTCCAGTGTAATGCTCCCCAGTGTAATGTTCCCCAGTGTAATGCTCCCCAGTGTAATGCTTCCCAGTGTAATGTTCCCCAGTGTAATGCTCTCCAGTGTAATGCTCCCCAGTGTAATGTTCCCCAGTGTAATGTTCCCCAGTGTAATGCTCTCCAGTGTAATGCTCCCCAGTGTAATGCTCCCCAGTGTAATGTTCCCCAGTGTAATGCTCTCCAGTGTAATGCTCCCCAGTGTAATGTTCCCCAGTGTAATGCTCCCCAGTGTAATGTTCCCCAGTGTAATGTTCCCCAGTGTAATGCTCTCCAGTGTAATGTTATCCAGTGTAATGCTCTCCAGTGTAATGCTCTCCAGTGTAATGCTCTCCAGTGTAATGCTCTCCAGTGTAATGCTCTCCAGTGTAATGCTTCCCAGTGTAATGCTCTCCAGTGTAATGCTTCCCAGTGTAATGTTCCCCAGTGTAATGTTCCCCAGTGTAATGCTTCCCAGTGTAATGCTCCCCAGTGTAATGCTCCCCAGTGTAATGCTCTCCAGTGTAATGCTCCCCAGTGTAATGCTCTCCAGTGTAATGCTCCCCAGTGTAATGCTCCCCAGTGTAATGCTCCCCAGTGTAATGCTCCCCAGCGTAATGCTCCCCAGTGTAATACTCCCCAGTGTGACGGGTCGCCCCCAGGTGGTGAGGGTAGGCAACAACACATCTGCCACGATACTCAACACGGGGGCCCCTCAGGGGTGCTGTCAGGTTCTGACTGTGGACAGGACTCTAGACTCCTCTATGGAGTGGGGAGGGCACAGTCAGGACCTGATGGGAGAGTTTTAGGCCAACTCTATGGGGTTTTGTTGTTAATCCCCAATTATAGGCAGCTGCATTCAGTTGTCTCTAATTGGGTATTCTATTGATGTTCCTGCAGTGCCCAGGCACACTGTGGATTCTTGTGTGTGTTAGGGCTAGACTACACACCAGTTCATGTAGTGCTCTCGTGCTCTCTGTTTATTGTTTTCTTAACAGTAGCGCACTCGTATGCCTTGTTGATTATGTTCTGTTAATAAACATGGATGATTGCAACTCCCACTCTACGCCTCATTCCCTAACTCAGCTATGTGACAGGTGCGTGCTTAGTCCCCTCCTAGATGCGTACCGGACATGAAAGCAAACCAATACTGCCTGATGACTGGGCGGCAGGTAGCCAAGCGGTTAGAGTGTTGGGCCAGTAACAGAAGTGTGTTCTTAACTCACTTGCCTAGTTAAATAAAGATTACATAAAAAAATATATATATATTAGCGATGTTTTGAGCCATAGGAAGATTGTATCCGTACGTATCGTGAATATCAGACCCTTTTTTCAATTTCCGTCTAAAATTACATACCCAAATCTAACTACCTGAAGCAAGGATATGCATCATCTTGATACCATTTGAAAGGAAACACCTTGCAGTTTGTGGAAATGTGAAATTAATGTAGGAAAATATAACACGTTTTTTTTGTCACATCATCTTTGAAATGCAAGAGAATGGACATAATATTACTTAGGAGTCCAGAAGCAAGTTAGATGTTGGCCAATAGATGGCAGCAGCGTATGTGAAAGGTTTTAGACATATCCAATGAACCATTGCATTACTGTTCAAAATGTTGTATCAAGTCTGCCCAAATCTGCCTATTGGTTTATTGATACATTTTCAAGTACAAAACTGTGCACTCTCCTCAAACAATAGCATGGCATTATTTCACTGTAATAGCTACTACCAATTGGACAGTGCAGTTAGATTAACAAGAATTTTAGCTTTCTGCCCATATAAGATATGTCTATGTCCTGGGAAATGATTTTGTTACTTACAACGTCATGCTAATCACATTAGCGTACGTTAGCTCAAGCGTCCCGATGACGGGAAACAATCCTGTAGAGGATTTATTTAACTAGGCAAGTCAGTTAAGAACAAATTCTTATTTACAATGACGGCCTACCCCGGCCAAACCCTCCCCTAACCCGGACGATGCTGGGACAATTGTGCGCCGCCCTATGGGACTCCTGATCACGGCCAGTTGTGATACAGCCCGGGATCGAAACAGGTTTTGTAGTGACGCCTCTAGCACTGAGATGCAGTGCCTTAGACCGCTGCGCCACTGGGGAACCCGTAATGATGGGGAGCAGGTGTGTGTAATGATGGTTGCCAGGACCGGTGTTTAGTAGACCGCCGATGTCAAGCGCTGGAGAGGGGGAGTGGGAGTAGACTACAGTAGCCTCCACCCATAATGTATGGCATGACATCGAATGACAGATGAAGAGTTGGCTACTGCACCACATACAGTTTGGGAAAATCTGTCATATCACATAGTTCTGTATATCTGTTATATTACATAGTTCTGTATATCTGTCATATCACATAGGTCTGTATGTATGTCATATCACATAGGCCTGTATATATGTCATATCACATAGGTCTGTATATATGTCATATCACATAGGTCTGTATATATGTCATATCACATAGGTCTGTATATATATCATATCACATAGGTCTGTATATATGTCATATCACATAGGTCTGTATGTATGTCATATCACATAGGTCTGTATGTATGTCATATCACATAGGTCTGTATATATGTCATATCACATATGTCTGTATATATGTCATATCACATAGGTCTGTATATCTGTCATATCACATAGGTCTGTATATATGTCATATCACATAGGTCTGTATATCTGTCATATCACATAGGTCTGTATATATGTCATATCACATAGGTCTGTATATATGTCATATCACATAGGTCTGTATATATGTCATATCACATAGGTCTGTATATATGTCATATCACATAGGTCTGTATATATGTCATATCACATAGGTCTGTATATATGTCATATCACATAGGTCTGTATATATATCATATCACATAGGTCTGTATATATGTCATATCACATAGGTCTGTATGTATGTCATATCACATAGGTCTGTATGTATGTCATATCACATAGGTCTGTATATATGTCATATCACATATGTCTGTATATATGTCATATCACATAGGTCTGTATATCTGTCATATCACATAGGTCTGTATATATGTCATATCACATAGGTCTGTATATATGTCATATCACATAGGTCTGTATATATGTCATATCACATAGGTCTGTATATATGTCATATCACATAGGTCTGTATATATGTCATATCACATAGGTCTGTATGTATGTCATATCACATAGGTCTGTATATATGTCATATCACATAGGTCTGTATGTATGTCATATCACATAGGTCTGTATATATGTCATATCACATAGGTCTGTATGTATGTCATATCACATAGGTCTGTATATATGTCATATCACATAGGAACCTGACCAAGGTCTTCTTCATCTCTTACACAGTTCAGATCCACAGAGTCTCTTGAATAACTGTCATTACCAGACAACTATAAAGGGCATTTAAAAACCCCTGGGGGAACGAGGGAGAAAATGGTCCTGAGATTAAATAGAGATGGAGAGAAAAAGAGAGAGACGCCATAAATGTGTCTTTCATGTTGGCCCAGCTGGAAATATAACAGCCAGGAAAACAACCATTCAAATACTAGCTGTAGGTATTGTGTTTGAATCCACATGTTTCACACACATGAATTATGCAACAATGTAGATAACTGTATCAACTGTGCAGAATAGGAAGAGAAAGAGGCTTGACAAGGCAGATAAGCAGAAATGTGATGGGAAATGAAGAAGCATCACGTTCTGATATAGGTCTCTTCTGATGCCTCATCATTCACAATACCCTGGGTAGAGTTACAAACAGTTCTACAGTGTCTCTTCAGAGTCTATGACAGCTTTTAATAATACTCTTTCAATAAAGGGAATGGTCTGTAACTTACATTTCTAAATCGATTGTCAAATATATACGGATTATATTACAGTAAAGGCTTGGCTCACCAACGGTCGGATCTTCATCAGTCACGCTCTGGCTCCTAGATTCTCTCGCTCTCTCTCTCTCTCTTCTCTCGTCTCTCTCTCTCCTCTCCTCTCTCTCTATCTCTCTCTCTCTCTCTCTCTCTCTCTCTCTCTCTCTCTCTCTCTCTCTCTTCTCTCTCTCTCTCTCTCTCTCTCTCTCTCTCTCTCTTTCTCTCTCACTCTCTCTCTCTCTCTCTCTCTCTCTCTCTCTCTCTCTCTCACACACTCTTACTCTCTCTCTCTCTCTCTCTCTCTCTCTCTCTCTCTCTCTCTCTCTCTCTCTCTCTCTCTCTCTCTCTCTCTCTCACGCTCTCTCTCTCCCCCTCTCTCACTCTCTTTATGACTGTCCTCTCTTATCTCCTCTCTTCCTCCACAGATAGAGAGGGATCCTAATAGCCTTGGTGGTGAGAGTTTTTTTAATCTCTCTTTACGGCCTTAAAGGTGCAGTCTGGGATCTGGGAATCCGTTTCAATTCTTGATATTTATCAATGACAGAACGAATGTCAGACTGTAGCTTTAATTGCACTTGTAGGTGATTGCTCTCACGACAGTCAGTCAACTCAGCACTGAGGTCACTCTCATCTCACCCTCTCCTTCTGAAAATCAACTATCCATAAAGAATCATGTCCTTCAGGGCCCTCATTTCATGTCCAGTAGTGTTCTACTTCACTAACTATGCTAGGTCCACTGTATAGTCACACGCCTCAGGGTTTGCGCTACCCACCAACGCGTGTTGTTAGTCATGAACTAAACAGATTACAATCAACACTTCTAAATACAGTGCAATAGGGCTACACCCTGAATACATTAGGGATATCTAACCTTTCTGACATACTTGACATGAACAATAGACTTGCCTTCCCAGTGTACTAGTAATAGTATATGCCATCCGAGCCACACAGTACCACACATACATGTATGTTATGTACTGGTCCTCCATACAGTATGTCTCATTAGTAGTAGTATAGTGTTGTAGTGTGTTCCTGTCCTGTAGTAGTATAGTGTTGTAGTGTGTTCCTGTCCTGTAGTAGTATAGTGTTGTAGTGTGTTCCTGTCCTGTATTAGTATGGTGTTGTAGTGTGTTCCTGTCCTGTAGTAGTATAGTGTTGTAGTGTGTTGCTGTAGTAGTATAGTGTTGTAGTGTGTTCCTGTCCTGTAGTAGTATAGTGTTGTAGTGTGTTCCTGTCCTGTATTAGTATAGTGTTGTAGTGTGTTCCTGTACTGTAGTAGTATAGTGTTGTAGTGTGTTCCTGTCCTGTAGTAGTATAGTGTTGTAGTGTGTTCCTGTCCTGTAGTAGTATAGTGTTGTAGTGTGTTCCTGTCCTGTAGTAGTATAGTGTTATAGTGTGTTCCTGTCCTGTAGTAGTATAGTGTTGTAGTGTGTTCCTGTCCTGTAGTAGTATAGTGTTGTAGTGTGTTCCTGTCCTGTAATAGTATAGTGTTGTAGTGTGTTCCTGTCCTGTAGTAGTATAGTGTTATAGTGTGTTCCTGTCCTGTAGTAGTATAGTGTTATAGTGTGTTCCTGTCCTGTAGTAGTATAGTGTTATAGTGTGTTCCTGTCCTGTAGTAGTATAGTGTTATAGTGTGTTCCTGTCCTGTAGTAGTATAGTGTTGTAGTGTGTTCCTGTCCTGTAGTAGTATAGTGTTATAGTGTGTTCCTGTCCTGTAGTAGTATAGTGTTATAGTGTGTTCCTGTACTGTAGTAGTATAGTGTTGTAGTGTGTTCCTGTCCTGTAGTAGTATAGTGTTGTAGTGTGTTCCTGTCCTGTATTAGTATAGTGTTGTAGTGTGTTCCTGTCCTGTAGTAGTATAGTGTTGTAGTGTGTTCCTGTCCTGTATTAGTATAGTGTTGTAGTGTGCTCCTGTAGTAGTATAGTGTTATAGTGTGTTCCTGTCCTGTAGTAGTATAGTGTTGTAGTGTGTTCCTGTCCTGTAGTAGTATAGTGTTGTAGTGAATTCCTGTAGTAGTATAGTGTTGTAGTGTGTTCCTGTCCTGTAGTAGTATAGTGTTATAGTGTGTTCCTGTCCTGTAGTAGTATAGTGTTGTAGTGTGTTCCTGTAGTAGTATAGTGTTGTAGTGTGTTCCTGTAGTAGTATAGTGTTGTAGTGGGTTCCTGTAGTAGTATAGTGTTATATTGTGTTCCTGTACTGTAGTAGTATAGTGTTGTAGTGTGTTCCTGTCCTGTAGTAGTATAGTGTTATAGTGTGTTCCTGTCCTGTAGTAGTATAGTGTTATAGTGTGTTCCTGTCCTGTAGTAGTATAGTGTTGTAGTGTGTTCCTGTACTGTAGTAGTATAGTGGTATAGTGTGTTCCTGTCCTGTAGTAGTATAGTGTTGTAGTGTGTTCCTGTCCTGTAGTAGTATAGTGTTGTAGTGTGTTCCTGTCCTGTAGTAGTATAGTGTTGTAAAGTGTTCCTGTAGTAGTATAGTGTTGTAGTGTGTTCCTGTCCTGTAGTAGTATAGTGTTGTAGTGTGTTCTTGTCCTGTAGTAGTATAGTGTTATAGTGTGTTCCTGTCCTGTAGTAGTATAGTGTTGTAGTGTGTTCCTGTCCTGTAGTAGTATAGTGTTGTAAAGTGTTCCTGTAGTAGTATAGTGTTGTAGTGTGTTCCTGTCCTGTAGTAGTATAGTGTTGTAGTGTGTTCTTGTCCTGTAGTAGTATAGTGTTATAGTGTGTTCCTGTCCTGTAGTAGTATAGTGTTATAGTGTGTTCCTGTCCTGTAGTAGTATAGTGTTGTAGTGTGTTCCTGTCCTGTAGTAGTATAGTGTTGTAGTGTGTTCCTGTAGTAGTATAGTGTTGTAGTGTGTTCCTGTCCTGTAGTAGTATAGTGTTGTAGTGTGTTCTTGTCCTGTAGTAGTATAGTGTTATAGTGTGTTCCTGTCCTGTAGTAGTATAGTGTTGTAGTGTGTTGCTGTAGTAGTATAGTGTTGTAGTGTGTTCCTGTCTTGTAGTAGTATAGTGTTGTAGTGTGTTCCTGTCCTGTAGAAGTATAGTGTTATAGTGTGTTCCTGTCCTGTAGTAGTATAGTGTTGTAGTGTGTTCCTGTTCTGTAGTAGTATAGTGTTGTAGTGTGTTCCTGTACTGTAGTATAGTGTTGTAGTGTGTTCCTGTACTGTAGTAGTATAGTGTTGTAGTGTGTTCCTGTAGTAATATAGTATTATAGTGTGTTCCTGTCCTGTAGTAGTATAGTGTTGTAGTGTGTTCCTGTACTGTAGTAGTATAGTGTTGTAGTGTGTTCCTGTCCTGTATTAGTATAGTGTTGTAGTGTGTTCCTGTCCTGTAGTAGTATAGTGTTGTAGTGTGTTCCTGTCCTGTATTAGTATAGTGTTGTAGTGTGCTCCTGTAGTAGTATAGTGTTGTAGTGTGTTCCTGTCCTGTAGTAGTATAGTGTTGTAGTGTGTTCCTGTCCTGTAGTAGTATAGTGTTGTAGTGTGTTCCTGTCCTGTAGCTAGCTAGTGTGACTACACTAGCTAGCTACTTCCCTCGAAAAGCAGGGGTGAAGGACAGCTAGCTAGCAGCCTCCTTCTTCTTTGGTGGGTTTCCTTTTGCGGTTGGCATCCAACACTGGTGCCGTCAACTTCTGTGGTGGCGTCTGGGCCAGAGACAGCGCTAGCAGCCTCAATGGCAGTGGTAAGTGACACGTAGTGGGTGCAGTATGTAGTGGGTGCAGTATGTAGTGGGTGCAGTATGTAGTGGGTGCACTATGTAGTGAGCGTGACATGTAGTAACTGCAATCTGCAGATAGAGATTATTGTTTTTCTGAGGCAATAGGTAATGGAGAGACGTGCATGTGGTGTGTTACGCCCTTTGATCCTACAATCTCAGAGTCAATGTAGAGTTAGAGGAAGGTCTGTCTGTCTGGTAATGTAGAGTCCTGCCTGCCTACCCCTCTCCTCTCCTGGCCCCCCTGTCCTCTCCTGCCTGCCTGCCTCCCCCTCTCCTGCTTACCTGCCTCCCCCTTTCCTCTCCTGGCCCCCCTGTCCTCTCCTGTTCCCCCCGTCCTCTCCTGGCCCCCCCTGTCCTCTCCTGCCTGCGTGCCTCCCCCTTTCCTGCTTACCTGCCTCCCCCTTTCCTCTCCTGGCCCCCCTGTCCTCTCCTGTTCCCCCCGTCCTCTCCTGGCCCCCCCTGTCCTCTCCTGCCTGCGTGCCTCCCCCTTTCCTGCTTACCTGCCTCCCCCTTTCCTCTCCTGACCCCCTGTCCTCTCCTCCTTACCTGCCTCCCCATCGTCTCTCCTGCCTCTTACTCTCCTTTGCTGTCTCCCCCTCTCCTTTGCTGTCTCCCACTTTCTTGCCTGCCAGCCTCCCTGCCTGCTTGCCTCCCCCTCTTCCACTGAAGACAGCTATTATATTGGCAGGCAGTGGTCAAATTACATTATTTATTTATACACTAATTCTGCATGCATCTCCCTTCTCCTCTCCTGCCTCTCCTGCCTGCCGCTCTACTCTCCTGCCTCCCCCTCTCCTCTCCTGCCTCCCCGTCTCTGCTTGCCTCCCGCTCTCCTCTCCTGCCTCCCCTTCTCCTCTCCTGTCTCCTCGTCTCCTCTCCTGCCTGCCTCCCGCTCTCCTCTCCTTCCTCCTCCTACCTTTTCCTCTCCTGCCTCCTCCTCCCCTCTCCTCTCGAGCCTCCCCCTCCAATCTCCTGCCTTCCTCCTTCACTCGACTGCCTGAATCCCCCTCTCCTTTAATTTTTACATTTTATATTTGAGTTATTTATCAGATGACTTACAGTTAGGGCATTCATCGTAAGATAGATGCAGTTGAAGTCGGAAGTTTCCATAAATTTATGTTGAAGTCATTAAAACTCATTTTTCAACCGTTGTTCATGTTAACAAACTATAGTTTTGGCAAGTCGGTTAAGACATCTACTTTGTGCATGACACAAGTAATTCTTCCAACAATTGTTTACAGACAGATTTTTTCACATATAATTCACTATACCACAATTCCAGTGGGTCAGAAGTTTACATACACTAAGTTGACTATGCCTTTAAACAGCTTGGAAAATTCCAGAAAATGATGTCATGACTTTAGAAGCTTCTGATAGGCTAATTGACATAATTTGAGTCAATTGGAGGTGTACCTGTGGATGTATTTCAAGGCCTACCTTCAAACTCAGTGCGTCTTTGCTTGACATCATGGAAAAATCTAAAGCAATCAGCCAAGACCTCAGAGAAAAATTGTAGACCTCCACAAGTCTGGTTCATCCTTGGGAGGAATTTCCAAACGCCTGAAGGTACCACGTTCATCAATACAAACAATAGTATCCAAGTATAAACACCATGGGACCATGCAGCGGTCATACCGCTCAGGATGGAGACGCGTTCTGTCTCCTAGAGATGAACGTACTTTGGTGCGAAAAGCGCAAATCAATTCCAGAACAACAGCAAACTACAACACAAGGTTTGCAACTGCACATGGGGACAAAGATCGTACTTTTTGGAGAAATGTCCTCTGGTCTGATGAAACAAAAATAGAACTGTTTGGCCAGAACGACCATGGTATTCACAAAATAGATGGCATCCTGAGGAAGGAAAATTCTGTGTATATATTGAAGCAGCATCTCAAGACATCAGTCAGGAAGTCAAAGCTTGGTCGCAAATAGGTCTTCCAAATGGACAATGACCCCAAGCATACTTCCAAAGTTGTGGCAAAATGGCTTAAGGGCAACAAAGTCAAGGTATTAGAGTGGCCATCACAAAGCCCTGACCCCAATACTATAGAAGATTTGTGGGCAGAACTGAAAAAGCGTGTGCGAGCAAGGAGGCCTACAAACCTGACTCAGTTACACCAGTTCTGTCAGGAGGAATGGGCCAAAATTCACCCAATTTATTGTGGGAAGCTTGTGGAAGGCTACCTGAAACGTTTGACCCAACAGCCCCAGCCAGTGCCCAGTTCGGGACCGGTCGTCAGCCTCGCTCCAGAGCCGGAGCCGTCCTCTCCACCGGTGCCCAGTCTGGGACCGGTCGTCAGCCCCGCTCCAGAGCCGGAGCCGTCTTCTCCACCGGTGCCCAGCCCGGGACCGGTCGCCAACCCCGCTCCAGAGCCAGAGCCATCTGCCACCCCGGTGCCCAGTCCTTTTCTGCCGGCTGCCAGCAGGACCAGCAGCCGGCAGCCAGCTCCTCTCCTCTCCTCTCCTCTCCTCTCCTCTCCTCTCCTCTCCTCTCCTCTCCTCTCCTCTCCTCTCCTCTCCTCTCCTCTCCTCTCCTCTCCTCTCCTCTCCTCTCCTCTCCTCTCCTCTCCTCTCCTCTCCTCTCCTCTCCTCTCCTCTCCTGCCTGTCTCCCCCTCTCCTCTCCTCTCCTCTCCTCTCCTCTCCTCTCCTCTCCTGCCTATCTCCCCCTCTCCTCCCCTCTCCTGCCTGTCTCCCCCTCTCCTCTCCTCTCCTCTCCTGCCTGCTGCCTTTTGCTGCTGTGATTGGCCCACTATTTATTCTTTCCCAAGTCTTATGAACTGAGGTAATCACATCAGATGAGGGGAAAATCAAATGGTATTCTTAACCAATCATATAACACATCACATCACGCCTTGGAGCCCTGGACCTAAAAATATCTGCTCATCCATTTGTGGATGACACAAGGAGTTATATTATATTGATGGGGATGGTGCTACAGTAGATTACACCTCTGTCACACCGACAGCATTATTGTGTTTTGGTACACACAGTATATTCATTTCCAACGGAACGCTGCCTGGCTAGCAGCATTGCGTTGCAGAGGCAGTTGCAGTGCGTTCTGTGTTCTGGGTGGTGCAGCTTTATTGTTTGTGTAGAAACTACTATTAGAAATAGCAGCAGAAGGTGAATGTTGAACTGTTGTAGAACACATATCCAGTAGAAATGTTGGATTACATAATGAAAAAGTTTGACTGCAGAATGTATTATGCAGCAATGATGCAATGACGCTGTGGGTCTGATCGAGGCGTTAGCTACTCTAGAAGATAAGGGTGGTGCTCCGTACAAACACTCTGCTCTCTGTTCGAGACGATCAACAGAGCTAGGCAGCTGTTCTGCTGTGTAGTGTTATATTGTGTGTGTGCATGCGTGCTTATCTGCATGTGTGGGTCTGTGTTGGTGCGTGGGAATGGCGTGCATCTGTGTGTGTGTATGAAAGCATAGGTGAGTTTAGGGATGTGCAGTGCATGCTTGTCTCTCCAGCTCCTCTCTCTCTCTCTCTCTCTCTCTCTCTCTCTCTCTCTCTCTCTCTCCAGCTCCTCTCTCTCTCTCTCTCTCTCTCTCTCTCTCTCTCTCTCTCTCTCTCTCTCTCTCTCTCTCTCTCTCTCTCTCTCTCTCTCTCACACCCTCAGGGAGGAAAACTCTACTCCACTCCATCATGTTTAATTCCAGCTCCACAACCAATATACTTCATTTACAATATTGCTTTTGAAGTGAATTGAATGGTTTCTATAGAAGCCTGGTGATGAAATTCACCAATTCTCCACCTCTCTATTCTCTCTCTCTCCTTCTTTCCCTCTCTCCCTCGCCCTCTCTATCTCTCTCTCTCTCTCTCTCTCCTTCTTTCCCTCTCTCCTCTCCCTCACCCTCACCCCCCCTCTCTCTCTCTCTCTCTCTCTCTCCTTCTTTCCCTCTCTCCTCTCCCTCACCCTCACCCTCTCTATTCTCTCTCTCTCTCTCTCTCCTTCTTTCCCTCTCTCCTCTCCCTCACCCTCACCCTCTCTATCTCTCTCTCTCTCTCTCTCTCTCTCTCTCTCTCTCTCTCCTTCTTTCCCTCTCTCCTCTCCCTCACCCTCACCCTCTCTATTCTCTCTCTCTCTCTCTCCCCCTCTCCCTTTCTCTCTCTCAAATTAAAATGTCAAATTGGGATAATAATGGGATAAATAATGGGATAAATAATGGAATAAATAATGGAATAAATAATGGGATAAATAATGGGATTAATAATGGGATAAATAATGGGATTAATAATGGGATTAATAATGGGATAAATAATAGGATAAATAATGGGATAAATAATGGGATAAATAATGGGATTAATAATGGGATAAATAATAGGATAAATAATGGGGCCAATAAAAGGCTAAACATGAAAAACAACAAGCTACTATTGTTATTACTAAATGAATGCTACCACCCGTTATTAGTATCATCATTACTATTACTACTACTACTACCAACACTACCATCATCATTACTACTACTACTACTACTACCAACACTACCATCATCATTACTACTACTACTACTACTACCAACACTACCATCACCATTACTACTACTACTACTACTACCAACACTACCATCACCATTACTACTACTACTACTACTACCAACACTACCATCATCATTACTACTACTACTACTACTACCAACACTACCATCACCATTACTACTACTACTACTACTACCAACACTACCATCATCATTACTAGTACTCCTACCACCATCATTACTACTACTACTACCATCATCATCATCCCTACTAACACTGCCATCATCATTACTGCTATTACTACTACCAACACTACCATCATCATTACTACTACCACCATTATTACTACTACTATCATCATTACTACTACCACCATTATTACTACTACTATCATCATTACTACAACCACCATTATTACTACTACAACCACTACCATCATCATTACTACTACCAACACTACCATCATCATTACTACTACAACCACTACCATCATCATTACTACTACAAACACTACCATCATCATTACTACTACAAACACTACCATCATCATTACTACTACCATCATCATTACTACTACAACCACTACCATCATCATTACTACTACAACCACTACCATCATCATTACTACTACCATCATCATTACTACTACCATCATCATTACTACTACAACCACTACCATCGTCATTACTAATACTACAACCACTACCATCATCATTACTACTACCATCATCATTACTACTACAACCACTACCATCGTCATTACTAATACTTTCAACCACTACCATCATCATTACTACTACTATTACTACTACCATCATCATTACTACTACCATCATCATTACTACTACAACCACTACCATCATCATTACTACTACCATCATCATTACTACTACAACCACTACCATCATCATTACTACTACCATCATCATTACTACTACAACCACTACCATCGTCATTACTAATACTACAACTACTACCATCATCATTACTAATACTACTAATACCACTACCATCATCATTACTAATACTACTAATACCACTACCATCATCATTACTAATACTACTAATACCACTACCATCATCATTACTACTACTAGGTATAGGCGATATGGGCGCTGAGGGGGGGGTTTGCCCAGGGCGACATACAAGCTAGAACCACCACTGCTCTCCCCTACCCCTCTCTCTCTCTCTCTCTCTCCCCTACCCCTCTCTCTCTCTCTCTCTCTCTCTCTCTCTCTCTCTCTCCCCTACCCCCCTCTCTCTCTCTCTCTCTCTCTCCTCTATCTCTCTCTCTCTCTCCTCTCTCTCTCTCATTAATGTTGGCAGTCTGAAAGCATCCAGCTATATGTAAATATTGCAGATGGTAATGATTTCTAGTCTGTTGATTATCATTCTGATAGAGGGTAAGAGGGGGATTGTACTTCATTCACAGTGCAACAACCAAAATTCCCCTTTATTTTGAACTGAAACAAGCTGCAGCCAGGGAAATAAGAGATATCTGCTATTTCAATCAATATTTTTTCATGTTCGTGTTTTTCTTGTTTTCATGGAAATCGAGGAAGAGGAAGGTCAGGAACAGGTGCCAGGGTATAAACGGTAAGTGCAGTGGTGAACTGTACAGCACCTTTCCAATGTCAGTTAAGCAAAAGTAACCCATTTCATAATGTAGTCTGGGAGCAGGTTCTTGGCCTAGGTTTATGGTTCTGTTCTACTGATCTTCTGCTTGCTGCTCTACATTATCAAAGATTAGCAGATGTTAAAGCAGGTGGATCGAAATGCTTGTTTTTCTAGCTCCATCAGTGCAATAAATGTCAAACAGTACCAGTGGCGGTCGGTGCTATTTAATGTTTTTCCATGAGCATGGCCTTATTTCTATTACAGCATATTGGATGACTGTCATTCATATTCCATCCACCCAGTTCAATGTAACAGCGATAAGTTTTCCCTATACCAATCATGAGGATGCTACAACCTAGCCTATGAATAAAGGTTTACAACGTAGGCGCACACAGATTTAGTTGACCTTTATTTAACCAGGTAGGCCAGTTGAGAACAAGTTCTCATTTACAACTGCGACCTGGCCAAGACAAAGCAAAGCAGTGCGAACACAGAGTTACACATGAGAATAAACAAACGTACATTCAATAACACAATAGAGAATCTATATACAGAGTGCAAATGTGGTGCAAAATGCAGTAAGGTTAGGAAGGTAGGACAATAAATAGGCCATAGTGGCAGAATAAGTTACAAATTAGAATTAACACTGACACATGGATAGACAGTGACACATTCAATACCACCTTGCACACTCTTGCCTGCTTCTAGCTGATCTAGGGTGTAATCACTATTCCAACAGTTGCAAACAAGAGTTTCTATTGGGCAAATTCAGGTATGTTTATCCCAGTTTTGTTACGTTGGCTTCCATTTAAGAAATGTTTTTTAACAGAATGAATACACCCCTGATCACTTGTAAACACTTTCATAGCAGCCACGTTGTATTCCTTCTCACATTGGCTCTCCTCCTCTCACCTATTCCCTTCACTTGTGGACTTCAAAGCACAACACATCAGCTGTATGTGACCAGGCAAAATAACCTTTCCAAACCAAACCATATCATAACCGCTACAGACAACAAGCTAGCTGCATTTGCTAGCTAGGTACGTGTAACTGAAAGTGAAAACAAAATGACAAAATCTCTCTTGCTTCTCCTTCATTTTGTAAGAAATTAATTTGTTCAAAACTGTTCAACTATTGTCTTTCTCTCTCTTTGAGTCAACTACTCACTACATTTTATGCACTGTAGTGCTAGCTAGCTGTAGCTTATGCTTTCAGTATTAGATTAATTCTCTGATCCTTTGATTGGGTGGACAAGATGTCAGTTCATGCAGCAAGAGCTCTGATAGGTTGGAGGACGTCCTCTGGAAGTTGTCATAAGTCTATGAAAGGGGTCAATGTACCCAGAGGAGGACGGAAGCTAGCTGTCCTCTGTCTACACCAGGGTGCTACTTTACAGAGTGCGGTTGAGGCTACTGTATTTCACAAAACTGTTGAGGCTACCTTCTTCACAAAACTGTGTGTTTTAATCAATTATTTGTTAACATGGTGCATATAAAGTGCATTCAGAAAGTATTCAGACCACTTGCCTTTTTACACATTTTGTTATGTTACAGCCTTATTCTAAAAAGGATTTAATACTTTTTTCCCTTATCAATCTACACAATACACCATACCCCATAATGACAAATACAATACCCTATAATGACAAAGCCTCCATCATTCTTAAATGGAAGTTTGGAACCCCCAAGACTCTTCCGCCCGGCCAAACCCAGCAATCAGAGTTCCTCTGTGGAGATGGAAGAACCTTCCAGAAGGACAACCATCTCTGCAACACTCCACCAATCAGGCCTTTATGGTAAAGTTGCCAGACGGAAGCCACTACTCAGTAAAAGGCATATGACAGCCTGTTGGAGTTTGCCAAAAGGCACCTAAAGGACTCTCGGACCATGAGAAACAAGATTCTCTTGTCTGATGAAACCAAGATTGAACTCTTTGGCCTGAATGCCAAGCGCCACGTCTGGAGGAAACCTGGCACCATCCCTACATGAAGCATGGTGGTGGCAGCATCATGCTGTGGGGATGATTTTCGGTGGCAGGGACTGGGAGACTAGTCAGGATTGAGTGAAAGATGAACGGAGCAAAGTACAGAGAGATCCTTGATGAAAACCTACTGCAGAGTGCTCAGGACCTCAGACTGGGGCAAAAGTTCACCTTCCAGCAGGACAACAACCCTAAGCACACAGCCAAGAAAACGCAGGAGTGGCTTCGGAACAAGTCTCTGAATGTCCTTGAGTGGCCCAGCAAGAACCCAATCGAAGATCTCTGGAGAGACCTGAAAATAGCTGTGCAGCGACGCTCCCCATCCAACCTGACAGAGCTTGAGAGGTTCTGCAGAGAAGAATGGGAAAAACTCCCCAAATACAGGTGTGCCAAGCTTGTAGCG
Source organism: Thymallus thymallus (assembly GCA_023634145.1). Classification (NCBI taxonomy): domain Eukaryota; kingdom Metazoa; phylum Chordata; class Actinopteri; order Salmoniformes; family Salmonidae; genus Thymallus; species Thymallus thymallus. Next base: position 32,735,652 of record CM042400.1, read on the forward strand.
TCATACCGAAGAAGACTCAAGGCTGTAATCGCTGCCAAAGGTTCTTCAACAAAGTACTGAGTAAAGGGTCTGAATACTAAATGCACTGCTGTAATTAATTTTAAATAAATGTTCAAACATTGTTTTTGCTTTGTCATAATGGGGTATTAATTAATAAAGCTGTTTTTTTTTATATGAAATTCACTGCCCTTCTTCCTCTGAGGGGCCTCCACTGAATAGAACAATACAAAAAGGTATGTCCAGCAGTAGTTATATAGGATGACCTATGTGGAGAATACTGTATGTACATGTAAAATGAGTAATCAATTAGCTTAATTTCAAGATCAAATTAAATTACCACAAAATAATGTTGCAGGTATGCTAATCTGATATGTTTCTAACTACAGAAACAATTTCATTCTCTGTAATTATTCAGTTATTTTCCCCTACAACAACAATACAATGTAATTACAACATTCAGTTCCAAGAATCACAAGCCTGTCCAACATTAAAGAACCCAAAATTACTCAAAGCAGCACAACATCCTTTTTCTAACGGGTGGTGCTAATACTACATGTCTGACCTAGATTACAGACATAGACACGCGTGTGCATGCACGCACACACACTTGTCAAAGACCCAGTTTTTCTAAAGCATCTTTTATATGAGGAATAGTGCCAGCTGACTGAAGGCTTAGTTAACAGTATTATTCACTAGGAAGCTAGGAAACATCTATTTTTGTCTTGTTTTTACATACCCGGCATATTACTTATTTATATATACCCAGCATATGACTTGTTTATATATACCCGGCATATGACTTGTTTATATATACCCGGCATATGACTTGTTTATATATACCCGGCATATGACTTTTTTATATATGCCCGGCATATGATTTGTTTATATATACCCGCCATATGACTTGTTTATATATACCCGGCATATGACTTGTTTATATATACCCGGCATATGACTTGTTTATATATACCCGCCATATGACTTGTTTATATATACCCGGCATATGACTTGTTTATATATACCCGGCATATGACTTGTTTATATATACCCGGCATATGATTTGTTTATATATACCCGGCATGTGATTTGTTTATATATACCCGACATATGATTTGTTTATATATACCCGGCATATGACTTGTTTATATATACCCGGCATATGACTTGTTTATATATACCCGGCATATGACTTGTTTTTATATACCCGGCATATGACTTGTTTATATATACCCGGCATATGACTTGTTTATATATACCCGGCATATGACTTGTTTATATATACCCGGCATATGATTTGTTTATATATACCCGGCATATGATTTGTTTATATATACCCGACATATGATTTGTTTATATATACCCGGCATATGATTTGTTTATATATACCCGGCATATGATTTGTTTATATATACCCGGCATATGACTTGTTTATATATACCCGGCATATGACTTGTTTATATATACCCGGCATATGACTTGTTTATATATACCCGGCATATGGCTTGTTTATATATACCCGGCATATGATTTGTTTATATATACCCGGCATATGACTTGTTTATATATACCCGGCATATGATTTGTTTATATATACCCGGCATATGACTTGTTTATATATACCCGGCATATGATTTGTTTATATATACCCGGCATATGATTTGTTTATATATACCCGGCATATGTCTTGTTTATATATAACCGGCATATGACTTTTTTATATATACCCGGCATATGATTTGTTTATATATACCCGCCATATGACTTGTTTATATATACCCGGCATATGACTTGTTTATATATACCCGGCATATGACTTGTTTATATATACCCGGCATATGACTTGTTTATATATACCCGGCATATGATTTGTTTATATATACCCGGCATATGATTTGTTTATATATACCCGACATATGATTTGTTTATATATACCCGGCATATGATTTGTTTATATATACCCGCCATATGACTTCTTTATATATACCCGGCATATGACTTGTTTATATATACCCGGCATATGACTTGTTTATATATACCCAGCATATGATTTGTTTATATATACCCGGCATATGATTTGTTTATATATACCCGGCATATGATTTCTTTATATATACCCGGCATATGACTTGTTTATATATACCCGGCATATGTCTTGTTTATATATACCCATACAGTCTTCCTCTATTTCACTTTTCAGTTATGTTAACATTGTGGAGTAACTACAATGTTTATCACGTTTCAGGAGAAGACCCAGATACAGACAGTGTCGAAGTAACAAACGTTTATTACAAAGACAGGCAACACGACAGGTCAAAGGCAGGCAGAGGTCCATTACACAGATCAGTCAGAAAGGTCCAGAACGGCAGGCAGTCTCAGGCTCAGGGCAGGCAGAGGTCAAAACCAGGAAAGCTAGAAAACAGGAACTAAATATTACACACCCTGAATGCAGGAGTTTCTTTGTGCGAATCAGAGCTTCCTTTTTTATCTTGGGCTTCCTTTACTGTATTCAGAATTCTGCATGATTATTGAATGAGTCTATAATGTTATGTGCTGCGCTAATAATGTATAATATAATAACACACTGAAACAACATCAACTGTTATTATGGAGGTCCATATAGCACATACATGAGGGAACTCATCTCTTTACTTCTCCATGTTGTAACATGTACTGGGGAGAACACGTCTCAAACTCACATCTCTAACAGTAGTCGTCTGTGTAACATGTACTGGGGAGAACACGTCTCAAACTCACATCTCTAACAATAGTCGTCTGTGTAACATGTACTGGGGAGAACACGTCTCAAACTCACATCTCTAACAATAGTCGTCTGTGTAACATGTACTGGGGAGAACACGTCTCAAACTCACATCTCTAACAGTAGTCGTCTGTGTAACGTACTGGGGAGAACACGTCTCAAACTCACATCTCTAACAGTAGTCGTCTGTGTAACATGTACTGGGGAGAACACGTCTCAAACTCACATCTCTAACAGTAGTCGTCTGTGTAACATGTACTGGGGAGAACACGTCTCAAACTCACATCTCTAACAGTAGTCGTCTGTGTAACATGTACTGGGGAGAACACGTCTCAAACTCACATCTCTAACAATAGTCGTCTGTGTAACATGTACTGGGGAGAACACGTCTCAAAAGGAAAAGGCATTATGACATGAGGGACCATGGGAATCCCTGGGAGGTAAAATTACACCTGAGAAGGCATCCCAAAGTCTCTGGTCATTAGTAGTGCACTATATAGGGAATAGGGTGTCATTTGGGATTGAGTCTGAGTCATGGCTGTTCACTGTGAAGAGATAAGTCACCATGGGCTCCATCCTAAATGGCACACTTTTCCCTACAGTGCACTAATATAGGGCACCAATGTAAAGAATAGTCTGGGCCATTTCAGATTTGTCCATGGTTAAGCTAAATATGCTTATAAAAGCTGTTTACAAGACTAATTGAGATGTATCTATTATTTTCCAATAAATAATAATATAAGCCATTTAGCAGACACTTTTATCCAAAGTGACTTACAGTCATGCATGCATACATTTTACATATGGGTGGTCCTGGGAATTGAACCCACTATAGTGGTATTGCAAGCACCATGCTCTGCCAACTGAGCTACAGAGGACCCCACAGAGGACCCTAACATGCTGTGTAGGTCAAACATGAAATGGCAATGTGTCAATCCATTTAACATTGACATTTAGAAAAAGCGAAATTGTTTTTATTTCTCTCTCTCTCCTCTCTCTCTCTCTCTCCTCTCTCTCCTCTCTCTCTCTCTCTCATCAAAATAAGCTTTCCAAATTCTTTCACCCTGTATGGCAAATTCTTGAGGCTTTTTCGTGCCTTATTGGTATAATTCAATTTCTTGCGTGTCAGTGTATGTTTATACTGTTTCAGAGTTTCACAGTATTCATAGCGTCGCTCCTGGCTGTTTTGCTGCTTATGTTTTTCATTTGACATTTGTCTAAGGTGTTTTCAAATTGTTTTACATTCGTTATCAAACCATTTTTCAGAATCTCTCTCTCTCTCTCTCTCTCTCTCTCTCTCTCAATTTAAGGGCTTTATTGGCATGGAAACACACTGTGGTATTTCACCCAGTAGATATGGGAGTTTATCAGAATTGGGTTTGTTTTCAAATTCTTTGTGGATCTGTGTAATCTGAGGGAAATATGTCTCTCTAATATGGTCATACATTTGGCAGGAGGTCAGGAAGTGCAGCTTAGTCTCCACCTCATTTTGTGGGCAGTGTGCACATAGTCTGTCTTCTCTCTCTCTCTCTCTCTCTCTCTCTCTCTCTCTCTCTCTCTCTCTCTCTCTCTCTCTCTCTCTCTCTCTCTCTCTCTCTCTCGCTCTCTCTCTCTCGCTCTCTCTCTCATATATCTTACCCCTTTCTCTCTCACTTCCTCTCGCTCTGACTCCCCCTCTCTCTCCATGTCTTTACCGCTCTCCCTCCCCCTCTCTGTTTATGGGTAATGCTCAGACTCTCCCTGGAGAATTTCACCAGGAGGCCCATTGCAGCTGCACCAGGAGGCCCATGGCAGCTGCACCAGGAGGCCCATGGCAGCTGCATCAGGAGGCCCATGGCAGCTGCACCAGGACGCCCATGGCAGCTGCACCAGGAGGTCCATGGCTGCATCAGGAGGTCCATGCACCAGGAGGTCCATGGCAGCTGCACCAGAAGGTCCATGGCAGCTGCTCCAGGAGGTCCATGGCCGGGTTTAGAGACAGAGCTGAGTCAGGAGGCCCATGGCAGGGATTTGACATAACTCTTCTATGGCCTGGCCCTCCTCCAACTGTCTCTCACACACACACCACAAGCCTCCCTACTCGCCCCCACAGCCATGGGAACCACACAGTCCCAGAGAATAATTAGGATTAATCCACCTGACTCCTGCCAAACAGCCAGTGGGGTACAACTGATCATAATTCCCTGGAAAGATCATGAATGGAAAAACCAATGAGGCCAAAAAATGATGGGGGAACGGAACAGCAACTTAGCCTGCATCACTGTCACTGAAACTATTTTGTGGGTAAATAACCGTTGTGTCCCAAACGGCACCCTATATATTCCCTAAATAGTGCACTACCAATATGCTGTTGGTAAACAACATAGCCAAAGCAACTCATCAACACGTCAGTGAAGCATCCATGTGCTAACCAGGAAGCTATAACTACATGATGCCAATTGGTTTGCTGAGAGACCAGCTGTTGATATTTAACATTTTCACATGGTCAGCTCTGTGAGTAGTGTGTTGACAGCCAGGACACAGCAGGCGGGTCAGTATGTGTATGTGTGTAGGGGATGATTGCCAGGACCCAGCACTGTCAGTATGGCATACATCTAGAGGGCAACTCTCTTTCTCTGTCTGCCTGTCTGTCTGTCTGTCTGTCTCTCTATCTCTCCTCCAGGGCCGAATCCAGGCATAAGCAACATAAGCAGTTGCTTAGGGACCCAAGCTGCACCTTATTTAAAATAGGACACTTGTGGTTAGCCAGAGCACATTTAGGGAAAGGGTGATTCTAGTCAGTTGTACAAGGCATTCAACTGAAATGTGTCTTCCACATTTAACCCTCTGATTCAGAGAGGTGTGGGTGGGCTGCCTTAATCAACATCCCCATCTTCAGCACCCAGGGAACAGTGGGTTAACTGCCTGGTTCAGGGGAAGAACGACATATTTTTACCTTGTCAGCTCAGGGATTCAATCCAGTAACCTTTTGGTTACTGACCCAATGCTCCTCCCTGCAGGTGGCCAACACTTTTAAGTATGGCCAACACTACAGTGCCTTCAGAAAGTATTCACACCACTTGATCTTTTCTACATTTTGTTGTGTTACAGCCTGAATTCAAAATATGTAGATTGTTTGTCAATGATCTACACACAATACCCCATAATGTATTTAGTAATTTTTAATTTTAATTTTTTTTAATTAATATACAATGAAAAGCTTAAATGTCTTTATTTAGATTGAACATTCCTCACTCGCTAGACGCACAATAAAAGGGGAATTACACTCAAAAATGAATTTATTTTAGTTTTTTTCCAGAACTAAAATAAATGGTCTTCTGATGTGATGTAACCATTGACATGGACTCAGAACATCACATTTCGTTGTTTCTCTAACAGAAAAACGAAAAATCTAAAACCAGAAAGAAAAACCCAGAGAAAACTGATTTCTTGAGTTAGATTAATTTGAGGACTGGCTACAGCGTCTCAAAATGGACAAACAGTGCTTTTTTCTCATTTTTCAAGCGAGCACACTCATTCGCTTAGGCGCCAGAGGTACTGAAACATGCTGACGCCTTAAGGAAGACGCCCGGGGAAGAGTTGCAGGGAAGAGGAGAAGAGAAGAATGTGTCTATTTGAAAGAATGTTGCTAGCAACATGGAGAACCCTGGCATAGAGACATAGTCACTGACCAATAACCTGCATTAAAGAGAATGGCAACTACAGAGGCACCAATAAGGATGCTCTCTCACC